>LPNX011033469.1:0-241885 GCA_001517045.1 Pseudotsuga menziesii | reverse complement strand
AAAAAAAAAAAAAATTTTTTTTTTTTTTTTTTTTTTTTTTTTTTTTTTTATCTGACGAAACAAACATTCCTTTATATTCTATTGAATCAAAGGTAACGGGGTACATCATCAAATAATATCAAATCCAAACATGTGGCATCTAACATCTATCCAAAAATACATCAACAGTTTTTACAAAGAAAAATGTGCTCTCTCTGAAATAGCTACTGTCAACACCTGGGCATTATGTACCTAAAATGTTCCTCTCATAATACTCACTGCAGAACTATTAGCCAAATATGTCCCTAAAGAATATAATAAGAGCCCAGAGGCAATATCTAAGTCAGGGCTTGGGTCCTCTCAAATAGTCAAAGGGCATGACTAATCCTCTTAATCCAAACATGCTCAAAAAGGAGCCAAAACTCAAAGACCGGCAGGCCTTAGGGAGATCAAAGCAACGCTCTCAAAAAAGCTGAAGTTCAACTTCCCCAAATAGCTCACCTTCACATATTTCAGCAAATGTAAGATGGCCCGAAACCATATGAAGCCCTTCCTTGGGTAATGAATCTGCCCTCTTATTATATTCCCTATAGACATGGCTGAAATCCACGTATGTGAACCAAGATATAAGTTTTTTGGTGTTGTCGCACCAAGCCTCTAAGTTCACAATGGCAAGAGTGGATTCTTCCTTTGCCCAATTTATAATCACAGAGGAATCGCCAAAGACATGTAGATATGGTAATCCAATATCTTTGGCAATGTACAATAATGCCCAGAGTGCCAATAGCTCAGCTCTTGTATTATTGTGTCCACATCCTAATTTAATAGAGAGGTAATGCAGTTCATTAATCCAAATACAGACACCCGCATCTCCAGTTAAATCAGCCGCAGCTCCATCAAAGAATGCCATGGGAAATAGTTTAATTGGAGGATCTCCAATATTCCTGACTTTAGACCTTTTTACTTGAGGCACCTGATGAGCTGAAACCTCTAACATAATCCTATGACGGAGTCTAGTAATATTAGGCTCTTTGTTCTCAAAAATATAGTTGTTTCTTGTCTCCCAAAGATTCCAGATGAAAAAAAATAGGCAGATACAGAAGATCCTCGTCCTTAGAGAACCAGCTGATAAGGTTCCCTGAAAGAGTCAAATCTGACCAATCCAAATGTACATCAAATACACTGCCTAAGCTGAGTAATACCTCTTGTGTGAAGGAGCAGTCAACAAACATATGATCTATAGGTTCAGCATCTGACTTACATAGGCTACATCTGTTAGGACCAAGCCATCCCCTTTTTCATAGGTTGTCCCAAGTATTTATTTTCTTATTAAATTCCAGCCAAGTAAAGCACTTGAGTTTCTATGGGATATTGAATTTCCAAACCTGTGAGAGAGTACAATCTAATGACAGAGGCAAATATTCAAGCACAATGAGTTCATATGATTTTTTTGTCGTAACCATGCCTGATTTCTTATCATACATCCAGAGCAAGGAGTCTTCAAAATTCCTAATCTTGATTCCACCATGAGAAAGGCCTTTGACAAAAGACGTCCAAAGGTCAGCCCAATCACCCCCAAGGTCTACATCAGAAGCTGAGTACCAACCATTAAATCCTTGTGAAAATCCATCTTGTTTCTGAGCCTAAGCGAGGTAAGTAATCCCATAGTCAGCTAGATAATCCCTTAGGTCCACCAGGAGAGAATACGATGCATCAAGGCCTGCTATAGGATCAACACCCAGACGTATTTTCATTCCATCTCCCACCTTCCAGCCGAGCTTACATGTAATCTAAGACAAAATTATAATAAAGCCATTCCAGAAATATGAAGTTCCAATGACAGTGAAATTCCGAGCCCTGATCCAGTCCTCCAAAGGTCCATTTTTTAAATATTTATGTGCAATGATCCGGCTCCAAATACCATTCCCCATCAGAAGCTGCCACATACTCTTCAGTCTGAGAGATATCCGAAACCATTCTAAGTTCTTTATGTCCCAACCACCGAATTCGATAGGGGCTGAAACGGTCTTCCAATTCGCCAAGTGATATCGTTGATGACCATCAGATTTCCCCCACATGAATGTAAATATGGAGCTCCTCAATGAATTCAGTAGAGATCTGGGGCACCTGGCTAGTGCAAACCAATACACCGCTAACCCTGTAAGAATGGATATAATAAGGACTAATCTGCCTCCAAGTGTAAGCAGCCTATAAGTCCAGTTTTTAATCTTATTTTCAAACATTTCCACCATCCATCTGTAGTCAAAGGATCGATACCCCAAAGGTTTTAGGTGATATCCCAGGTATTTGAACCCTGAAGTGACAGGAGCCATGTTGTAGGGAAGAAGCACTGAAATTTGACGTCTAGTCTCTTCGTCAACGTTTTGGTAAAGGAAAGAAGATTTTTCCTTGCTGACAGACATACCCGTAGTCGAACAAAATAAGTCCAGAGCTTCTTTGTATGCACCCCATTCATCAACAGTTCCAATCCCAAATAAGATCGCATCGTCCACAAATAACAGGTGTGTTAAAGACAAGCTAGGCGAGTACTGAAAACCTTTAATGTGACCTTTTTGC
The DNA here is from genome assembly GCA_001517045.1 of Pseudotsuga menziesii. Lineage (NCBI taxonomy): Eukaryota > Viridiplantae > Streptophyta > Pinopsida > Pinales > Pinaceae > Pseudotsuga > Pseudotsuga menziesii. The sequence goes on along the minus strand of LPNX011033469.1, from coordinate 239,329 downwards.
TGAGCATCCATAATGATCCTGCTGAGGCTCTCAATGATCAAAATGAATAATAAGGGCGATAACGGACAACCTTGATGGATTCCCCTTGAGACTGGGAAAAAATCAAATGGAGTCCCATTGATTAAGACTGCAAAACATGAGTTAGTGACACAACCCATAATCCAGTTTACACCAATCAATCGAATTCCTATCTGCAGTAGCAAGAGTCTCGAAAAAGTCCAATTAACCCTATCAAAGGCTTTGACTAAATCCAGCTTTAGTACCAGGACATTTGCATTCTTAGTTTTGATAGAGTGCAATACTTCCTGGGTAATGCCAACGAGTTCAGTAATCTGGTGATCCTTCAAAAAACCAAATTGTTGAGCAGAAATGGGCCTATTTAGTAAGGGTTTCAAATGAAGCGCTGCAATTTTAGAGATGACCTTGTAAACAAGGTTACATAATGAGATAGGGCGAAAATCAGCAAAGGTGTAAGGCTTTTCACACTTAGGAATCAGAGTCAAGAAAGTAGAGTTTAATGAACCATGGACAACCCCTTCAATTCTAGCTTGTTTTGTTGCATACACTAGCTTCTTCCCTAGCAGGTCAAAAAAAGGCTAGGAAGAACTCAACCGGCCATCCATTAGGACCAGGTCTTTTATCTTTCTTGAAACCCTTTAGTACAGCTTCAACCTCCTGAAGAGTAATAGGCTGGAGAAAATTGTCCACATCCTTATCCTGGGTCAATGTCGGGAAGAGCCTAATCACCTTTAGTTGGTCAGCAATATTTGTCGCCTTATCATCCTTAAATAAATCACTGAAATGTTGTCTACCCAGTTTCTTAAGAGAAGCATCATCTGAAACCAAGTTACCATTTTTATCATTAAGGGACCAAATAGCTTTGGAGTTTCTTCTCGCTGAAGCATAGGCATGAAAAACTTAATATTGGCATCCCCTTCGTTCATCCAAAGCACTCTTCTCTTAAGCCTATGAGTAGTAACCTCATGAGCCAAATATTTACCTTTGTTTATCTTGAAGATCTTTCAACCTGTTTGCATTGGTTGCTATCAGTAGTCTAGAATCCATCAATAGGATGTTAGAAATCTCATCATTTATATCCAAAATCATTTGTTTCCTCTCACATGATTTCTTCCTTTCCCAACCTTTAGCTGGTCCTTTGAGTCTACCCAGCTTAAGGGAGAGTGAATCCAGATGGTTTGAAGGTCCATTAGCCAAAGGAGCCTTCCAGGAAGACGAAACAAGGGAGGCAAAGTCTTCTTCCAGGAGCGAGGCCCTATTAAATTTAAAAGGATAACACTGAGAAGCTAGTTTTGATAGAGTGCAATACTTCCTGGGTAATGCCAACTGGTTCAGTAATCTGGCGATCCTTCAAAAAACCAAATTGTTGAGCAGAAATGGGCCTATTTAGTAAGGGTTTCAAATGAAGCGCTGCAATTTTAGAGATGACCTTGTAAACAAGGTTACATAATGAGATAGGGCAAAAATCAGCAAAGGTGTAAGGCTTTTCACACTTAGGAATCAAAGTCAAAAAAGTAGAGTTTAATGAACCACGGACAACCCCTTCAATTCTAGCTTGTTTTGTTGCATACACTAACTCCTCCCCTATCAAGTCAAAAAAAGCCAGGAAGAACTCAACCGGCCATCCATCAGGACCAGGGCTTTTATCTTTCTTGAAACCCTTTAGTACAGCTTCAACCTCATGAAGAGTAATAGGCTAGAGAAAATTGTCCACATCCTTATCCTGGGCCAATGTCGGGAAGAGCCTAATCACCTTTAGTTGGTCAGCAATATTTGTCGCCTTATCATCCTTAAATAAATCACTGAAATGTTGTCTACCCAGTTTCTTAAGAGAAGCATCATCTGAAACCAAGTTACCATTTTTAGCATTAAGGGACCAGATAGCTTTGGAGTTTCTTCTCGCTGAAGCATAAGCATGAAAAAACTTAGTATTGGCATCCCCTTCGTTCATCCAAAGCACTCTTCTCTTAAGCCTATGAGTAGTAACCTCGTGAGCCAAATATTTACCTCTTTTATCTTGAAGATCTTTCAGCCTGTTTGCATTGGCTGCTGTCAGTAGTCTAGAATCCATCAATAGGATGTCAGAAATCTCATCATTTATATCCAAAATCATTTGTTTCGTCTCACGTGATTTCTTCCTTTCCCAACCTTTAACTGTGCCTTTGAGTCTACCCAACTTAAGGGAGAGTGAATCTAGATGGTTTGAAGGTCCATTAGCCAAAGGATCCTTCCAGGAAGACGAAACAAGGGAGGCAAAGTCTTCTTCCAAGAGCAAGGCCCTATTAAATTCAAAAGGATAACACTGAGAAGCTAGTCTTGGACCCCATTCCAAGCAAATAGGATAGTGGTCCAATACATTCGAAGTTGTTTCCCAGGATATGTAATAGGCCAGGCCAGGGAGAAGATGGGCAGATAATAAGAAACGATCAAGTCTTTTGCTAATGCCTGCATCCCCAACATGTCCATTCCTCCAAGTAGGGCCAGGATTGTTCATGGAGAGAACAACCATATTGTTGTTGGTGATAAGCTGAGAGAAGTAAGAAGCCAAGGGATCAGTCCTGATTTTGTACCCCAGACTCCAGAGGAAGAGATAGTAAAATTAAGGTCACCAACCAAGAGAATATTAGGTAAGGAAAGTAAACCACTAGCCATAATGTTATCCCAAAAAACAGTTCTTTGTACATAAGGCCCGTATCAATTAAATATAGAGAAGATCTCATAAATCCCTTTAATGCTAGCTTTGAGGATAATACCAACAAAAGAGGAGAAGGCCTTGCATCAAACCAGGAGAGGGTTCCAACCAGCAAGGAGGCCTCCAGAAAGTCCAGAAGCATCTACAACACAAAATTCCCACCCTGGCTTGAATTTGGAGAACAAAAGAAGAGATTGAGTAAAATTGCACATAGTTTCTTGTAACATCATCATATCAGGATTTAAATTAGAGAAGAGAGGGAAAAGGGATTTTTGTTTGGTAATCCCTCCAAAACCCTGAATATTCATGGAGAACCAAACTCATCAGGTGTGCTTTCTCTAAGTACCTGTGATGAAGAGAGAGAAGAATGAGGTTGCCTTGCAGCAGTCTTTAATCTAGTAGAGAGAGGAGTGTACAATCCCAAGTTCCCATTATCCTCAGAAGATGGATTCTTTGCCTTGCGGATCGTGACATTTTTAAAATGAATGGAGTCCAGGGGGAGTGTGGAGGGGGTAATTGGGTCTTTATCCGAAAAAATCGAAAGGGAGTTTAAGAGAGAGGGATCTAAGAAGGTAGGAGCTTCTCTGGGGCTTGAGGGCAATAAGTTGACAGGTGAAGAAGCAGTAACAGGTGAGGAAGAAGGAGGAGTGGCAGAGGAACCTGGGAGAGAGGGATAGTGTTCCAGAGTGTATGGGGGAGGACCCACCTCAAGCAGTGCAACAGGAAAAGTTTGGGGAGTAAGAGTAGGAGTCAACTGGGGATTATCAGATACCAATGAATGAGAAAGACGAGCACATACTTCAATATCTTCAATGAACATTAGTTCTCCCTTAGACAATCCTTCACAAGGTGTTGGCGAGTAGGAGACATAAATCGCTTCAGGGGTGGGAGCCAAAGGCTCCACTAAGGGAATACAGACTTCAGGAGAGGGAGAAGCAGACCTAGAACTAAGATCAAACCCCTGCTTAACAAATCGACCACTACGAAGAAGAGCACAAGAGTTGCACAAATGACTAGTCTCATGGCAATAGTTGCACTTGAATGGCATGTGCAAGTAGTCTAGTCTCTGTGTAATAACACAGTCACCATAGACAAGGTCAATCTCAGGAAGTAACCCTTTGGAAATATCAAGTTCTACCAAAACCTTAGCCAACCGCTTGTCAAAAATCAAGTGAAAATCCTTTTCAAGAGCAACAAAGCATCCAATCGAGTTTGCCAGACTAGTAAGTATATCTTTATTCCACAGAGGAAAAGGTAAAGCAAGTAAAAGAACCCACATGTGATGGATAGTGACCCTTTCCTTGAGGGGATCAAAGCCAGAATGCCAACGGCTCAGAACCAAGGAGCCCTTCAGGATGGTCCAAAGATTTCCTAAGATACGGGTGGCATCAATCTCCTCAATAAAGACAAAAACCAGCCAATTGTTCGCAAGAAGACTGATTGAAGGGACATAGTGGATGATGGGCTTCCAATGTATAGTCGCCCACTCAACCCATTCTTCTTTAGACATGGAACAATACTCTAGTCTCCCAATAAGGGCCCTACGACAGAGGGTTTCTACCTTGTCGAGGAATACATCATGACCCAGGGCGTAACGGTGCTTCTCTTCAAGCGCCTTAAGGGCCTTTGCTTTCCGGCGAGCACGGTTAGAGTGCAGGGAGCGAGAAAATTTTGTACCCACGACACCCTTAGAAGGGGCACCAGGGTTACCACAAGAAGACATATCTCAAACCCAACAAAACAAGGGTTAAACACTGACCATCAATCGACGCTACCAACGACCGTGACGACTTGTCAACAAAGAAACCCTACCCAGTGCACTTGACACCAAAGGCGTCTGAGTCAACAAGACCCCCAAAATACCTTAAACCAAGGTTTAGACTCAAACAAGAAAAAAACGGCATCTACAGACAGTAGAGACCACCGACATACCAGGTAAGCAACAGTTATCATCTAAAAAAAACAAAACCCGACCAACAAATTAGACAGAAAGTAACAGGATTCCCACTTTTTAATCATGGTTGGTAGTAACCCTTTGGAGAGAGGGTGAACTCCATGTGGGGTGGCCGACAAATAAAATGCACATAAACCCTTTGTGAAAGAGTTTATAGCAAGCCCCGTAACTAATAACTAAAATCAATTAAAAAACCAGCAATGCCGGAAGGTACATGGTCATAGCAAAGCACCAGTTCTCGTGATGATGTCGGTTGTCATAGAATTCAAGCAAAGAAAACAACACCCATCAAATCCGGAGCCATCAGAAACAATAATGCAAAACCAACGAAAGTCTCCGCCCAAACAGTCCGAGGTGATGGGTTCAATTCCCAGCCGAAAAGGGTGGTCAGGTACATTGTAATTTCAGGGTCAAACAACGTGCATGGTGCTCATACCAACCCCAAAGGTGGCAATCAGTCCAGAAGGTTATATGACCTCCAAACTCAACTAAAGATAACACTACCAAGCGAGGGTTCCAAAACCAGCCAGGAAAACCAATTAAAGAACCTTAGCGTAACATAGAAGACCAGTTCAAAGATCAAACAATGCTTCTGAAAACCCTAATCGCCTACAAAAAAACCCTAATCTCCGCATCTACACTTAGCAATAACAAGTTCATAAGCCATGTAAACAAGATTTTAAAAAATAACCTAGGAAAAAGAATGGTTAGGTTAAAAAAAATGCAATTTAGAGTATGGGAAATAAACATGGAAATACAATATTAATTGAACAAAAAGGATATTATGTCAAAAGTATATCATTCTATGTTGTAAATATATATAAAACATATCATTGGCCATTGTCAAATACCATTTTCTTTTAAATACATTTGTAAAAGCAATATGCAGGTTCTAAGTATCATAATTTAGTCAAAATTTTAGATTGGCCATTTTATTTCTATCATGCAATTGATCCAACATTAGCAAAAGTTTGAACAATTGTTATTGCTCGACCATTGCTCACATTATTTTTTTAGAAAACAAAATCTATTCCATATACATATATATTCTTATGCACTAAGTATTTAGTGGTTTGTTATTTTGTATAAGCACTTTCCTAGTGCAGTAATAAAACAATAAGCATAGTATGCATGTTGTTCTATATAAGCAATGTGCTACAACATGAGAAAACAAAAAATAATATCAATTTCAATAGGATGGATTTTGAAATTGTATTGAAAGGACTAATAAATATTTAAAGAGGAAAGAGCAAACATACTTATAGTACTTAAGATGATCCAAAGAAATTGCAATGGTTTTGAATGTATTGAATTGTCTAGCTTGTTTGCATAGTGGACCACCATAAATAACGTCAGTGTGACCCTGGAAAAAGAGATTTAAACATTTAGCATAATGTACATGTTTAATTTTGCAAAGCTTCAAGATATTCAGGCTAGATTGAACCTCACTGTGAAAGAAGATTGAAGGAGGACAAAATTCAGTGTACAATGATCAAATAATCATGGTGAGATTAAAATGACAAGAGACAAAAATTTGACAGCATAACTTTACTCTCATAATCATTAATATGTATGTGATACAACCATTATACAATAAAGGGGATTTGAATCCACTAGGTGTGATTCGAATTCCATGACTCAGACTGACTCCAGAGATACTAACTGTGGGAAAATCACCATTGGAGACTCACTAGTTTAACTCGGGACAACTAAATCAGTTAACTGATCAAGGTAGGTGATAAGAGGTGCCTAACCTTCTTAAATCATGCAAATGTGGTGCTAGGCTAACTAGAGATGAACTAATTGTTACCCATTGGAGGACAACTCAACACTTACTAGGGTGAACTGATGGTGGGACTCCCATGACTTAGTGTGGGTTCCTAAATTATAGAGATTGGCCTATGGAGCTCATAAAATCATGCATATTGGCTCATAAAGTGGTAGGTGGGTCCCATATGAGTTCCCCATGGCACTAATGAAGTGGAAACATACTCCTAAGCTAGGAATGACATTCAGACTATGGAGGTAAAGGGAGGATTAATTAATCCTAACACCCCACCTTAATCCAAACTTGGACAACCTGGGCCTTGGCAACTAAGACCAAAGGTCACCCATACAATCTAATGCAAAAAAAGTAACTGCTCAATAAACCAAGGAAATGTGGAAAACCTCATGGGAACCCCCCCCCCCCCACTCAAAATGAACAGTGAAACCAAGAACAATAACTTAATCAAACCTTCACACCAAGAAGAAATATGAGATAAAAAAATCTCTTTTCAGTGAAATATTTGGTGAATATGTCTGCAACCTGATCCTCTATAGGGCAGTAATGCAGAGTGGTAGCCTTATTATGCACTAGTTCTCGGATGTAGTGCATGTGGACTTCAATGTGTTTGGTATGTTGCTTTTGTACTGGATCACTGGAAATTTTAATTGCACTTTGATTATCACATAATAGGTCTATTGAAGGAGAAGTGTGAATGCCAAACTCTGCCAGAATCCCATGTAGACAAATCGCCTGAATAGTTGCATTCATAGCCCCCCGATACTCTACTTCAGCTGAAGAGAGAGAAAGAGTTGCTTGCTTCTTGCTTGACTAACAGATTGGTCCAGATACCAACATGAACACAAATCCCAATGTAGATTTTTTGTCAGTATCATCACCATCCCAGTCTAAATCTGTAAAACCAACCAGATCTAGTTGAGCACCAGCAGAATAGTGAATCCCAAACTCTCTCGTACCCTGTACATAATGCAAGATGTGCTTTGTTTCCTTCCAATGCAGCTCATGCATGAACCTGGAAACAACATTCACAACATATGACAAGTCTGGTCTCGCATGAGTAAGGTACAATAAGCTACCAATCAATTGTCTATAGAGAGTACTATCAACCAAGGATGTAGAACCACCTTCTTCCAATCTCATGCCAGATAAGAAGGGGAAGGATGTTGCTTTGCAATTTGTAATATGGAATATTTTGAGCAAATCTCCTATGTATCTAGACTGAGTAATCATGATCCCCGAAGCTTTTTTATTCACTTCAAGTCCAATAAACTGCCTTAGCATCCCTAGATCTATCATGGAGAATTCATTGCTCAAAGTCAACTTGATATCCCTCAATCCAACAACCGAGCCACTAGTAATGAACGAGTCATCCACATATAGTACAATCAATAGTAAGAAACCTCCCTTTGTTGCATGTAGACATTGCAGTCATATATGCACCTTTCGAACTTCTGTGACAGTAAGAAGGCATCCATCTTGACATACCATGCCCTTGGGGTTTGCTTGAGCCCATACAGATATTTCCTTAGTTTGCAAAACAAGGAGGAATATTTAATGTACCCCTCAGGTTGTCTCATGTAGATATCTTCTTCCAAGTCACCATGGAGAAATGCACTCTTCACATCCATGTGATGTACCTCCCACTTTTTTGAAGTTGCAGTGGCCAAAACCAGCCTTATGGAATCCATTCTTGCAACATGAGCGAATGTTTCATTGTAGTCCAACCCATGAACTTGTGAATACACCTTTGAAACTAACCTAGCCTTGTACTTGGTAGTGAATCCATCTACTACTAGGTTGGTTTTGTAGATTCATTTGCACTGAAATAGCTTTCTCCCAGGAGGCAAGGAGACAAGCTCCCAATTCTGGTTGTCTTGTATTGAATCATATTCATCATCCATGGTTTCCTGCCACCTTGGATCATGGCAAGCCTATTTGTAGGATTGTGGACCAAACCTCGGCATCATGAAGCACCTCTATGGGAGAAGTGGATATGTATGGCAAAGTGCAAGGTTTTCATCCTGAATTTGAGATCTGGTTCTTCTTATGTCAAATGGATCTCCAGCACTATTCCCAACAGCTTCAATGAGTTTTTGGGCCCATTTAGGCCTTGTATTGGGAGAAGGAGTTGGATCTGGATCTGGATCTGCTTGAGCTTCATTCTCAATATTGTTAGATTTTTAATGGTTATACAAGATCTAAAAACATTTAGCATCATAACCATAAGCAAAGGATCACTGAAAGAAAGACAAATGTAGCAACACAAGAGAACACAATTTTTTTCCTCGGGGAAAACACAAGGGAGAAAACCCTGCAAAACTTCCTCAGTATAGAATTCAACCAAGTACAATGTAAAACCCCAACAACAAGAATATTTGTTGATATTCCATAGTAGACTCTTTCTCTCTCTCTCTCTCTCTCTCTCTCTCTCCAGCGCAATACTTGAGTGTAAGATGTGTGAGAATGAGAGAGACGCCTCACCTAATTATATTCATTAGGTGAGTGCCTTAACTAACTAACTAAGTCGGTCAGGTTCCCTAATTAGGGTCGACCTACCTTGGGAGACTCAAAATACATTATATATATTACTTTTGTGGGTACTATTGCCCCGACTTACAACGGAGGGTTTACCTCATGACTTTTACATGACCAATTACATCAAGGACATCTCCAAATGGAGGAATAACATCTCCGAAGGAGAATACAACAAGAGTACAATAGAATATCTTCCGAAGTTACAATACTTTAACACTCCCTCTTAACTAGGAAGGTATTCTACATCAACAACAACCATCATCATAATTGTACAACTAATTGGTGAATCTCTATATGTCATAGGAAGTTTTGGAACAACATCATGCATCTTCATCATCAAACTCAGTATGTGAATACTAAATCGTCTTCTAAAACCTTAGTATGTGAATACTGAATCATCTTCTATGAGTATTGGATCATCTTATGCAACCTCAGTATGTAAGTACTTAATCATCTATGTGTACTGGATCATCTTCTAGATATTGTATCATTTTCTGCAACATCAGTATGTGGACACTGAATCATCTTTTGAATATTGAACCTTCTTCTGTAACATCAGTATGTGTATACTGAATCATCTTCTACCACATCAGTATGTGAATACTGAATCATCTTCTGGACCTTCTTCTATAACATCAGTGTGTGAGTAGTGAATCTTCTTCTGCCACATCAGTAGGTGAATACTAAATCTTCTTCTGCAACATCAGTATGTGAATGTTGAATCTGCTTCTGCCACATCGATATGTGAATACTGAATCTTGTTCTTCAACATCAGTATGCGAATAATGAAACATCATCTGCAACATTGGTATGTAAATACTGAAACATCATCATCTGCATCATCAATATGTAAATATCGAAACATCATTATCTACATCATCCGTATGTAACTACTGAAACATCATCATCTACATCATCAGTATGTAAAATATTGAATCATCAACATTTGCATCATCGGTATGTAAATACCGAAACATCAACATCTGCATCATCGATGTGTAAATACTAAAACAACAACATCATTAGCATGTTGGTGCTAAAGAAACATCATCAATGAATGCTATATCATCATCTGCGTTATCAACATAGAGATGTTGGAACATCATCATCATAATCAACATTAAAATGTTGAAACAACATCATCATCATCAACACAAAGTGTTGTGACTTCAACCACATTAATATTATCAACGCAGGGTGTTGGGACCACAACCATATCAACATCATCAACACAAGGTGTTGGGACCATAACCACATCATCAGCATACAAATGCTGAAGCAACATCATTATCAACATCAGTATAGAAAAATTGAAATTACCTCACCATCATTAGTATAGAAATACTGAAACTATCTTATCAACATCATTATAGAAATACTGAAACCACCTCATCATCATCAATATAGAAATACTGAAATTGCCTTATCAACATCAGTATAGAAATACTGAACCTGCCATAGCAACATCAATATGAAAATACTGAGCTTTCCACATCATTATCACTATGAAAAATACTGAACTTGCCACATCAATGTAAGTATGAAAATATTGAACCTATTATATTAGTATGGGAATACTGAAACTATCTCAACAATCATCCAAACAACATAAGTATAAAAATGTTGATCCTGCTAGATCAATATAGGAATACTGAAACAATCTTAGCAATCAATTCAACAATCAACAGTCATCAGTGTAGTAACACTGAAACTTCAACTATCAACAATCACCAGTGCAACAACACTGGAACTATCTCAACAATCATCTCAACAAGCATCGGTATAGTAATACTGAAGCACACATCTCAACAATCAGTATAACAATATTGAAGCAAACATCTCAGCAATAATCAGTATAACAATACTGAAGCAAACATCTCAACAATCATCAATATAACAATACTGAAGCAACAATCATCAATACTAAAGCAAACATTTCAGCAAACATCTCAACAAACGTCAGTATAACAATACTGAATCAATAATCTCAACTATCAACAGTATAGCAATACTGAAGATGCATCTTCCCCTTCAATGTCTCGAAGAAGCATCATGGTGAGTTCTTTGGTAGATCCATCTGGGAATTTTGTCTAACTTACTAACTCTTTCGAGCCAAACAATCCTAGTTAGATGGATGGATCTCCTTGGGGACCAAACAAGCCTTGTCTGGCTTACTAACTCTTTTGGGCCAAGCAAGCCTATCCAGACATAATGATCCCCCTAGGATCAACAGGCCTTGTCTAACTTACTGACCCTTTCGGGCCAAACAAGCCTAGCCAGACTTACCCTCCTCTAGACTGAGTTACTCACCACTGCATCCATCATCCATCTATTGTTACTCCCTATTTTGAGAGAGGTCCTTTCAGACTACACCAAGCTTGTCTTAGAATTATTCAAACTTTTCACGAGCTAGAGGCTTAGTTAACACATCTGCCACTTGTTCCTCTGTAGGAACATGCTTGAGCTTTATAGCTCCCTTTTGCAACTTGTTCTTTAACATTCTCTTCTTGTACATCTGCAATTGCATCATACATTTACAACTTGCATTATTATTCTTTTATGCATTTGTAACTACATCATTATTCTCTTGTACATTCACAATTGTATCGTACATACGAAACTGTATCGTACTTCCGTAACTTCATCATTTCTTCTCTTGTAGGTGATTGCATACCATCCTTCAGTAACTTTCTATATGCCATCCATCTTTCCAAGACATCATTTCAGCAAGGAGGTTTCATAAGTAGCAATGGAACAACATAAGCCACTTACCCATCACTTGCATATTAGTAGTAAACTACAAATATTCTAATATGCATAATACATTTCCTGAATCTAGAAACATGTCTATGTACACATATTGAACAACTAGATATATAGGAAATGACAATTCAGATACTTATCTTTGTTTGTTTGGTAGACTCCATCTTGATCTCTGTCTTCTTGGATTACTAGAGACTCTGCTAATGTGTTCAACTTCCTTTCCTGATTATGAGGACTTGTTCCTATCTTGCTCATGATCGGAAATACTGAGCAAGTCTTTTTACACCATAGATCACATAGGACTGTGTCTGTGTGTCCTGCTAGTGCATCTCTTCTTATCCAATGATGAAATGGATAAGAGTGTAATATTCATATTCATCGGTATAATTCTTATGGATCATATTCCTCATTACTTTGAGGAATATTTACTTGCTTTTTTCTCACCTACAATCTATTCATCCTTGGTTGTATTGATAGAAACACTTTTCTTTCTGCAATATGTTGGAGTGATATTTCAGTTCATAGCACTATAAAGTTATCATATCTCTACAGTACCCTTTACGTTCCACACCATTTGCTCTGCATATTTTACTTGGATAAGTAAAATCTACTTTGTATTTCATCATACCTCTAATCCTAAGAATAATGTCAAGATTCTCGAGCTTTGAAATCTACCATAGTCACTCCCTCTAAGGTGGAGCACCATCCTCCCTCTGCATCTGTATTAGGACATTGGAGTGACAGGTAGCCTCCTATGCTACTAGTCTTTTGTGTATCCATCTATGCATTTTTCATCCTTTATAGGATTCTATATTCAACCTTGTAGTAAAGGTTGGGATCTACATGACTTTAGTTGATCCTCAAGATCCTTATGTAACTGTATGTGTTTTCCCACATGTGCCTACTGAGCTTGTACCAATCCTTCTGTGCATAGGTGGTTCTCTCTAGAGAGTCTCAAACCATATAGGTTGCTCGATCCGTTCTTCCACTTTGATTACACCAACTTTCTAGTGTAATATCTACTACTGAAGAGGTGTGTCTAGCCCCTAGAGCAATGTGTTATCGACTCTCTCTTTTTTAATAGAAACCATGAACCTTTCTTCGTATCTCTTGATACTTTGATCTGCGGTATACTTGATCTTGTAGATATACTTGGAAGACTTCATGAAATTTCCCTTCATGTCTTGAACTGATATCCAAACATCATTATGTATTATCGACTGGTACTTCTATATCATATCATCCTTCCACCACAATTGAACTATTGAGTTGTGAGATGTCCTTCTATTCTTGACGGGAATGTTATTCCTTCTTGTTTTTTCTCTGCTTGGCATGAGATGTCAGGGCTTGATTGTCATCTCTTATTCTTTTGCCATCAATCAATTGTGCACTCCTCCAAATGTGATCTTCCTACTAGAACAACTCTCTTGATTGAATTCTGAAGACCATTAAAAAATTGTAATTTATGCTTCTGCTTCTTTGGCATTGTCTTCAACGGCTTCTAATTGCTCATTGAGATGAGATCTTCTTATGAAGTAATCATTGAATGTTTTCTGACATTACACCTTCACATCCTTGAGGTGATTTCTCAAGATCATCTTTGTACATGTTGTTCACTGCATTGAACATATCCTTGGGAGTCTTCAAGGATGATACATGTGAGATCCAATGGAGACGAAAATGCTCTTCTTTGTTTTGATTAGGTCCTTCTTTGCTTATCTCCATCTATATTTATAGATTCTTCTTTGACATAGTTCTTCATGGCATGCTTCTTCAAGTATGATAAGCACTATATAATTCCATTCTTAGAAGTTCTCGACTCTTTCAAGCTTGGTATTGTTTGTCATCATGATAAAAATGAGAACCTCAAATGGAAATAGAGAGGATGGAACTTACCAGTGAGATTGCTTCAACTTGATGCTTGCTTGAAGGATCTTTTGAAAGACTGCTTCTGGTGGACCTAGGGTTTGACAGAGAAACCCTAATTTTTCAACTTAGGTATCTTTCAGATCCGATTGGATAGAAAGATGTGCCTCCTCAAGGAAAGCTGAGCAACATACTTGTTTTCCCAAAACTGTGGACAAAACTACAAAATATCTGATGCCCTAGTTTTCTCTGGTAGTAGTGTTAGGTCAAAAAATGAAAGTCCACAAAATGAGAAAATTCTTACATATATATATGCGCTCTCCTATGGCGAATTTTATGGTCCTCCTTCAACTGATTGGTGGAGGGAAGTGCCCAGAACAGGGAGCCCTAGTTTTTCGTCAGTTTCTTCTACATAAATGACTGATTTTGTTTCTACTTTAGCTCCAAATGTTTGGCTCCTCAAGGTCTGAAAATTCATACTGAGATAGCCTAGTTTGTCTTCTTTCCAACCCCACAGGTTATAGCAAAATTGGATTTACCATGTGGGACTTATACGAATTTTCCCAAGGTGACTTATTTCAGGACTGTCTAGCATGCAAACTTGTATGGATGACCACATGTCACTATTTCAACTTTAGGTTCTAAAACATTTGCCATATAAGCTACAGTCCGTTCCCTATCTAAAACATCTTACGAAATTTCATTTGGACCTTCCTATACAGATATATTGTGATTCTCCCTAGGTCACCTGTTTAAGGCTAAATTCTGGGAGAGGTTGGAACCTTGAGTTGGAGGAATCATATCTCATACATTATAGAGAATCCAAGGATAAAAATTTTACATGGGGTAGAGTAATATTTTATATTCGATCTGTCAAAGTTTCAGCTCTTGAGCCTTTTCCAATATTTTGTTATATCGAACGTCCCAACATGACTAGTTTTTGTCTTCTAGGATTTTCAAGCATGAAACCCTAATCTTCAGTAGTTGTAGCTGTAGCAATGTTTCGGGTGCACAAAGACTTCTTTCAGGGTGGATCTGATACCATGTTAGATTTGCAATGGTTATACAAGATCTGTTTCGGGTGCACAAAGACTTCTTTCAGGGTGGATCTGATACCATGTTAGATTTGCAATGGTTATACAAGATCTAAAAACATTTAGCATCATAACATCATAACCATAATCAAAGGATCACTGAAAGAAAGACAAGTGCAGCAACACAAGAGAACACAAAGATTTTCCTCAGGGAAACCACAAGGGAGAAAACCCCGCAAAACTTCCTCGATATAGAATTCGACCAAGTATAGTGTAAAACCCCAACAACAAGAATAGTTGCTCATCTTCCACAGTAGACTCTCTCTCTCTCTCTCTCCAGTGCAATACTTGAGTGTAAGATGTGTGAGGATGAGGCACCTCACCTATTTATATTCATTAGGTGAGTTCCTCAACTAACTAACTAAGTTGGCTAGGTTCCCCAATTAGGGCTGAACTACCTTGGGAGACTCGAAATACATTTTATATATTACTTTTGTGGGTACTATTGCCTCGACTTACAATGAAGGGTTTACCTCATTCCTTTTACATGACCAATTACATCAAGGACGTCTCCAAATGGAGGAATAACATCTCCGAAGGAGAATACAACAAGAGTACAATATAATATCTTCCAAAGTTACAATAATTTAACAAATATTAATATATTGATCTTCTTGATCCTCATATTCAAACTTTGAATCTAAGAAATTAGTAGAGACATCATCATATGCAAATGGAATTGATTGAGTATTTATGCCTTCCTCTTTAGCTGGTTGTAGATCATGCAACATGTCTTCATTGAATTGGACACTCCACTCTACAAAGCATCTTCTGGCTGCAATATCCATCAGTTTGTAAGCTTTTACATCATCTTCATATCCCAGCAGATTGCATTCGCTAATTTGAGGTTGGAAGGCTTTCCTCTTGTCATATGGAATTTTGGCCCATGATTTGGAACCAAAAACCCTCAGATGTGAGATATTGAGCTTATGTCCGATTAATGCTTCGAATGGAATGACCCCGATCACTGAATTGTGAGGCATTGTGTTATGGATGTATAGAGCACATTTCATTGCTTCAACCAAGAAATATGATAGAATATTTCTTGCATCAAGAAGGCATGTAGCCATCTCTTTCAAGGATTTCTTACTCCTCTCAGCTACACCATTTTGTTGTGGTGTGTATGGCACTGAATGTTGCATTTGAATATCTGCTAAAGCACACCACTGCTGGAATTCTCTTTTGATGTACTCTCCTCCTTTATCTGATCTGAGTACTTTGATCTTCTTCCCAAGAGTGTTCTCAGCTAAGCTTTGAAAACTTTGAAGGTTTCAAACACCTAAGACTTACGCTTAAGAAAGTAGATCCAACAACACCTTGAGTAGTCATTAATGAAGGTAAGAAAGTATCTGGATCCATTCATGGATGTTGTAGGAATTGGTCTGGATACATCACTATGAACCAGATCAAGTGTAGAGGCAGCTCTTCTTACCTACCCAACCTCATACCTTTGCTCTGGATGCTTACTTACCAAGCAACCATTGTAGAAACCTTGAGAGGACTTGATGAGAGGGAATCCCTCAACCATCACTTCATTGTTTAGCTACTGGAGATATTTGAAATTCAAATGGCCAAACCTTTCATGCCAAATCCTGCTTGTATCATTAGCATGAGTTAAGAAGAAAAAGAGAAAATTCATATGCCTTAAAGGCATGATTTGCATCTCCTTTCGGTATCAGATTCCTAGTAGATATTTCTGAGATCTTCATTGAATCAGGATCAAATATGACTCTCTTAGGTGATCCAGTATGGATCATCTGGTATATAGACAACATATTTTCTGCCAAGGAGGGCACATAGAGGACATTCTTGAACACTCCATGCTCAAATTTGATTGAACCTTTCCCAACAATTGGGATTTGAGATTTGTCTACCATGTGTATGCTAGGACCACCTGAGCGATCCAAATAAGAGAATGATTATGTGGAGTCAACCATGTGGTTGGAGGATCCATAATCAATGAGAAAATATTGTGACTAAGAGAAGTTTTCCTTTAGTGCATGGAATCTCTCATGATCACCAGTCTTGTTTCCAAGATCAGGCTTCCTTGCACCTTCCGGAAGGGAAATATTGTTATGTTCAAGGAGTCTAGACATTTGGTCTATGGTTTTATTCATACATAGGTTCTTTGGATGATTCCCTCTCTTGAAGTATGAGCACTTGGACTTGTCAAACCTTTTGTGCTTGTCCTTATTGGAACCCGAGGCTCCTTCTAAAGGATTTTTCTTCTCCTTAGGTTTAAAATAAGTGTTCTTCTTTTCCTTTCCTTTATGTTGTTAGAATTATGATAGGTATTGCGAAAATATGGAAACATATCAGATTGTGATGTGGTTCTCATTGATGGAAACACATAGTTCCAAGCATATGATCTAACAACAAGGAGGACAAATAAGCAAAGGACTTAGATGAATCGACGGTTGTGGATGAATTCCGCAAGAGAAAGATGTAGGAAAATTATTGGGCCTGCAAAGATTAGATAAAGATCCGCACTTGATCTTAGATCAATAGATAAAGAAGAAGTTGCAAAGATCAACGGTCGAAGATGAGTTCCGCAATGTGAAGTTGCAAGGTGGTTAAAATTGTGGGAGTTGAATTACAGAAGCCCATCTTTGGAAAAGTGAAAAGGAGGATCCGCAATCCGATTGCGGAAAGGACCATTGTGACCACATAATTGCGAAAGTCAATTTTGGAATTCAGGAACTTCTGCAATCTGCAATTGCAAAAAGAATCTTGCGAAACCAAAACTACATAAACATATTTGAGGAAGTCAATTTTGGAATTCAAGAATTTCTGCAATCCGCAATTGCAAAAAGAATCTTGCGGAACAGAACTGGGGAAACAGATTTGCGGAAGTCAATTTTGGAATTCAGGAATTTTCGCAATCCAAAAGTACAGAAAGAATCTTGCGGAACCAGAATTGTGGAAACAAATTTGCAGAAACGTCGTTGTGGAAACTCAGAATTGGGGGAATATAGAGGTTGTGGAAGCAAGTAAGATGTCTTGTTGCTTCGTCATGAGTTTTTGGAATGCAAAGGAAAATCGATTAGAGCAGTTATGAATTCAAGAACCTGGTGGCAAATGATAAACGATGTCTAGATTGCTTATCGATTGGGTTCCTTTCCTGTCTTGAGTCATTGAACGGGTTTTGATTAGTTATGAAACTAAAAAGTCAGGCATATGAATAGGTAAAGGAATAAAGACATGCATGCATAAAAGGATGGAGTAGAGAGGACTATGGGTGCACTCTCTGAATGCATAGAGATGGTGCAGGGACTGCTATCAAAGGGTGTGCTGAAATGGGGAGAATACGCAGAACATAGACAGTGAAGGGAGCCAAGTTTGAATGAGCAAGAAGCATAAGCAGTTCAAAGAATGTGACAAACTTGGTAAGAAAAGCTATATCTAGTATTCAACATATTCTATAGAACAAAGTTTAAATTTATGGAATTAGGGTCGTAGGGTGGTGCTCGGGAAGACTTACAGTCTTCGGTGTACAAGTTGGAGCTTGTACAAGTCTAGTGGGTACTAGAAAACTAGGAGAGTTGGTGATCTCCACAAGTTGATTCTTGTAAAACAGAGGTTGTAGCCTCATCTGAGTTGGTGCTCAAAGAAAGTTGTTTTAATAATAAAATAATTTTCTATTATGAATTTTCTTGTGAATATCTGTCTCTGTCCCACCATATCTATGATTGATAATAATTAATTCTACTTTATATCATGGTTGTAAATATGCGAATAGTAATAAAGGTTTAAAAGGTCGAAAATTGTTTAAGCTTAGGAATAACTAATTCAACCCCCCCTTCTCAGTTATTCAAATAAACTCAACAATTGGTATCAGAGTCGGTTCCTTTTATTTAAAGGTAGATCTGTAAGCTTAAACATGACAAGTCATGAAGGGAGTTTAACCAATAAGGTTCCTCTGTTTGATAGAACAAATTTTGCCTCCTCGAAGGTTAGAATGAGAACATATCTAATGTCCTTAGGTTATGATGTTTGGGATGTAGTAGACACTGGCTATGTAAAGCATGTTGTGCTAGCCTTCAAAGATGATAAGTTGGAATTTAGTTTTAACGCAAAAGAAATGAATGCTATCCTGAGTGGTCTTGCAAAAGCTGAGTTTGTTAAGGTGATGCATCTTGAATCTACAAAAGAGATGTGGGACAAACTTATAAGCAGTTATGAAGGAAATGAGAAAGTAAAACATGCCAAATTGCAAACATATAGATTGAAATTTGAATGGTTAAAGATGAATGAGGATGAGACTGTTAGTAACTATTTCTTAAAAGTAGAAGAGACCATTAATTCTATGAAAGGTCTAGTGAAAAGATTGAGGAAACACCCTTAGTTCAGAAAATTTTGAGATCTTTTCCTGATAGATTTAATCCCAAAGTTTCTACAATAGAATAATTAAATGATCTTAAAACTCTGCCTATTGACCAACTCCTAGGAGCTCTTACTGCTAATGATGTGAGGATTAGTAAAGATAAATCCACCACTAGATAAGCATCCTTTAAAGAAGATAAGAACACTGATTCTGAAATGGATACGATTGAAGCAAAATTTGTAAGAAGGTTGAAGAAAGGATCGGGTAAATATAAAGGCAAAACGCCCTTTAAATGTTTCAACTGTGGTAAGATAGGTCATTTTTGCATCTAAATGTCCTCACAAGCAAAAGGTTTAGACTTCTGATGATGAAGAGAACTACACATTCAAGAAATACAGTAAAGAGGCTAAATATAAAAAGAAAAGCTTGTGTGCAAATGATGTTGATTCCTCAGAAGAGATAGATAGTGATTCATCTTGTGAAGATAAAGTGAATAATTTTATGCGTATGGCCATAGAGGATTTTGAAAATGAATATACAGGAAATGACATGAATGATGAAGAAGCTATGGTTGATATGGAGGGTGAACTAATCAATGCTCTAGAAGAGATTGACAGACTCAGACTAAAGAAGAGGAAACAAAAACAATTGTTGATGCAGTATGAAAAGAATGGAAAAAAACCAAGTGAAGATCTTACTCTGTTAAAATTAGAATTAGAAGAGGGAAAGCAAATAGAAGATATGCTAAAACAACAATTAACAGAGGAGAAAATGAGATATGAAGCATTGGAAGAAGAAGTAGTGACAACTAGAAAAGAATTAGAGAAATTTCAGGCTTTGTATCACCAAAATCTGCCAAGTATTAAAGCTTCATAAGAATTGAACAACATTCCGAGTAAGAAAAGATCTCCGTTGTTAAAAACATATCTCAGCTAAGAAGAAGGTTCAAGTAGCATTACTCAGAAAGAAAGAAATTAGGTAAGTGGATTAAAATTCAAAGCAACAAACAGTCAGAATGTGAACATATCTTGCAAACAAAAGAGAATGAAAATGAAACAAGCATCATGAGTGGGGATCAGAAATATCAATCAAGACTTGCTCAGGAAGAAAGCCAACAAAAGATGAGGAAACCAATTCCAAGAAGACAACCAATATTCAAGTACCAAGGTTTTTTCCATGGCTACTGTTATTATTGTTCTAATTTTTTCCATAAAGTTGCATATTGTGCATTTAAATTTAGAAGTATGCAAATAAGGATGCCAAATAACGATGAAATGCTACAACATAGAACAAGACAATCACTGAGTAACCAACAACTTCATAGAACACAGTTTACAACTGAAAGAAGAACTCACAATAGACATACCATCCCTTTTGATCTATTGTACAATGAGCCAAAATGTTATATTTGTCATAATTTTGGACACAAGGCTTCAAACTGCCATCTAAAGAATTACAAAACAGATACGAGATTGAATACTCAGCTGGAAGTGCTAAAGTTTGGAAGAAGAAAAAAATAACAAGTGTGGTCTTGTGCTTTATGTTCAAAGGAAAAAATACTCCTGGTATATTGATAGTGGATGTTCCAAACACATGACTGGTGATAAAAGTAAGTTTTTGTCTCTAAGTGAAAGTAAACGAGGAAATGTAACTTTTGGAAATGATGCTCCAAGGAAAATCAAAGGAAAAGGAATGGTAAAGTTGAGTAATAGAAAAGGGAAATCCCAAGATGTGTTGTTTGTAGATGGAATGAAACATAATCTTCTTAGTGTCAGTCAGGTTTATGACAGAGGATGTGAAGTTGTTTTCACTTCTAAAGATTTCAAGATAAAATATGTACCTTCAGGACAGTTGGTTGCAAAAGGGATAAGTACAGAAAGCAATGTCTATGTCTTGAAAGAAGGAAAAGAAGAATGCCATCTAAGCAAGTATGATGAAAGCTGGCTATGGCATAGGAAACTTGGACACTTAAAATTTGATCACGTAATCAAGCTTATAAACAATGGGGCAATAAAATATCTTGCAAAAATATCAAAGCCATATGACTCGTTTTGTAAACCTTGTCAAATGGGAAAATTGACTCGCACACAGTTTAAATCCAAGAACTTCACATCAATAGACAAACCTCTTCAGTTAGTACATATATATTTGTGTGGACCATCAAGGAAGGAAGGCACAAGAAGACAAAGATAGTTTATGTTGGTCATTGATGATTATTCTAGACTCACATGGGTCACCTTTTTGAAGGAAAAATATGAAGTATTTGAAAAGTTCAATTTTTTTAAGGCTATGAATGAGAATCAAACAGGAAAGAGACTGAAGGCAGTAAGGTTTGATAGAGGAGGAGAGTTTAGTTCAAGAGACTTCAAAGAGTTTTGTGATAAACATGGAATTAAAAGAGAGTATACTATTCCAGGGACTCCACGGCAAAATGGAGTACTTGAGAGACAGAATAGGTCAGTTCAACAGATGACAAGATCAATGATGAATGAAAGGAATATTTCTCAGACATACTGGGTAGAGGAAATTCACACAACTGTCCATATTCTTAACAAATCTCACTTAAGGCCAAATAGTGATAAGAATCCTTATGAACTGTGGTTTGGAAGACATGATTCAATCAAACACTTTAAAGTCTTTGGAAGTAAATGTTATATTAAAAACAATGATGAACATCTTGGAAAATATGATGATAGGGCCGATGAAGGTATCTCTGATGAAGGTATCTTCTTAGTATATGCTACAAACAGTAAAGGGTACACATGTTATAATAAGAGGATGCATAAATTGGTTGACTTTATTGACATTAAAATCGATGAAGGAATTCCTGTAAAAGATATTTAGATAGGCAGTGTTGAACCAAATATAGAGGAAACAGTTTAAGATGAGGAAGAACAGGTCCAAGAATCGTAAAAAGAAGATTCAAAATCAAATGATGAAAGTGCAAACATTTAGGCAAATTCAAAACAACAAATAGAAACAAAACCACCTTCTAGAATTGTTTAGAAGAATCATCCTAAAAATCAGATAATTTGTGACAAGAATAAAGGAGTCCAGACAAGAAAAAAATTGATTAAAGCTTCAGAAAATCTCAGGTTGCTTTCCTGTCTATGATTGAACCTTATAATTTTGGAGAAAATAGTGAGGATGAAGATTGGATTAGATCCATGAATGAAGAGCTTGATTAGATTGAGAAGAATAATACTTGGGAATATGTTCCTAGACCCACAGATAAGAATGTAATAGGCTCCAAATGGGTGTTTTAAAATAAGATAAATGAACAAGGACAAATTGTGAGTAATAAAGCCCGAATGGTTTGTAAGGGGTATGCACAAGTTGAGGGACAAAATTTTGATGAAACCTTTTAACAAGTGGGAAGATTGGAAGCTATCATAATGTTTCTTACCTATGTCAGTCATAAGAACTTCAAAGTGTATCAGATGGATGTTAAGTCATCATTCCTCAATGGAGATCTCGAAGAAGAAGTCTATTTAGAGCAGACTAAAGGAGGATTCCAACCGACAGACAATCTTGACTATGTCTGCAAACTGAAGAAGGAACTATATGGATTGAAGCAAGCACCAAGAGCCTGGTATTATAGACTGGATAAGTATCTACAGGACAAAGGATTCAAGAAAGGTATTGTTGACAGTATTTTGTACATCAAATCTAAAGGTGATGATTTATTAGTTGTTTTGGTGTATGTGGGTGACATTATTTTTTGATGCTCTAATGATTCTTATGTTCAGTGGTTTTCTAATTCCATGTAATATGAGTTCTAGATGTGAATGATAGGAGAATTTCCATTCTTTCTTGGTCTCCACATTATTCATATTTTTGAAGGTTTATTTCTCTCCCAAGAGAAGTATTTGAAGGAGATGTTGAAGAGATGGAAGATGGAAGATTCCTCATTTGTTAGTATGCCTATGGTTGTTGGTTGTAAAATCAACAAGGATGATCCCTCACTTGATGTTGATCAAATAACATATCGATCAATGATAGGTAGTCTTTTGTACCTCACAACATCTTGTCCTGATATAATGCAAGCCGTTGGAATGGTAAGAAGATTTCAGTCTGCTCCTAAGAAAAGTCATTTGGTGGTTGTTAAGAGGATATTCAAATATTTGAAGGGAACAATGAGTTATGGTCTATGGTATCCTAAAAATTAGAATCTTTAGTTAACCGCAATTCAGATGATGATTGGGCAAATTGTTTGGATGAAAGAAAGAGCACAAGTGGAGGTGCATTCTTCTTGGGTGATTCTTTAGTTGCATGGGTGAGTAAGAAGCATGACTCAATATATTTATCTACTATAGAATATGAATACATTGTTGTTGCCACCTATTGTACACAAGTACTTTGGATGATCTAGACACTGGCAGATTTAGAGGTAAAATATGTTGATCCCATTCCTCTCCATTGTGATAATAATAGTGCCATTAGTGTGTCTAAGAATGCAGTCCTTCATTCCAAGACTAAACACATACCAATTAAGTATCGCTTCTTAAGGGAGTGGGTCACAAACATAGTGGTTCAATTGAATTTCATTCCTTCTACATAACAAATTGTTGATATCTTTACTAAACCTTTACCAAAGACACATTTTGACTACCTACGCGAGAAGATAGGTATCATATATTATTCCGTAAAAATTGTTCCCTTTGATAGGAGGAGTTGTATTATAGAGTCTTCTTTGACTTTGATGTCAAAGGGGGAGAAGTTATTGTTACTATAGATGATAAGCAGTCGGTGATTACAAGTACAAAATGCATCCAGAAATTGAAGGTTTCCATTAATGCCAAAGGGGGAGATTGTTGGAATTATGATAGGTATTGTGATCATACGGAAACATACCAGATTGTGCTGTGGTTGTCATTGATGGAAACACATAGTTCCAAGCATATGATCCAACAATAAGGAGGACAGATAAGCAAAGGACTTAGACGAATCGACGGTTGTGGATGAATTTCGCAAGAGAAAGGTGTAGGAAAATTATCGGGCCCGCAAATATTAGATGAAGATACGCACTTGATCTCAAATCAACTGACAAAGAAGAAGGCACAAAGATCAATGGTCGAAGATGAGTTTCGCAATGCGAAGTTGCAAGGTGGTTAAAGTTGCTTAAGTTGAATTATGGAATCCCATCTTTGGAAAAGTGGGAAGGAGGATCTGCAATCCGATTGCGGAAAGGACCATTACGACCGCATAATTGCAAAAGTCAATTTTGGAATTCAGGAACTTCCATAATCCGAAATTGCGAAAAGAATCTTACAAAACCAGAACTGCGGAAACAGATTTGTGGAAGTCAATTTTGGAATTCGGGAATTTCTGCAATCCACAATTGAGAAAATAATATTGTGGAAACAATCTTGCAGAACCAGAACCACGGAAACAGATTTTTTCGGAATTCAATTTTAGAATTCGGGAATTTTCGCAATCCGCAAGTGTGGAAAGAATCTTACAGAAATAATCTTGCGGAACCAGAACTGTGGAAATAGATTTGCAGAAACGTTGTTGCGAAAACTTAGAATTGGGGGAAGATCAAGGTTGCGAAAGCAAGTCAGCTGTCTTGTTGCTTCGTCATGAGTTTTTGGAATGCAAAGGAAAATAAATTCAAGCAGTTATGAATTCAAGAACCCAATGGAAAATGATAAACAATGTCTAGATTGATTATTGATTGGGTTCCTTTCCTGTCTTGAGTCATTGAATGGGTTTTGATCAGTTATGAAATTGAAAAGTCAGGCATACGAACATGTAAAGGAATAAAGGCTAGAATGCATAAAAGGATGGAGTAGAGATGACTGTGGGTGCACTCTATGAATGCAGAGAGCTGGTGCATGGACCACTATCGAAGGGTGTGCTAAAATGGGGAGAATATGCAGAACAAAGACAGTGAAGGGAGCCAAGTTTGAATGAGCAAGAAGCAGAAGTAGTTTAGAGAATGTGATAGAGTTGGTAAGCATAGATATATCTGGCATTCAACATATTCTATAGAACAAAGTTTAAATTTATGGAATTAGGGTGGTAGGGTCACGGTAGGGTGGTGCTCGAGAAGACTTGCAGTCTTCAGTGTGCAAGTTGGAGCTTGTACAAGTCTAGTGGGTGCTAGAAAACCAGGAGAGTTGGTGCTCAAAGAAATTTGATTTAATAATAAAATAATTTTCTATTATGAATTTTCTTATGAACATATGTCTTTGTCCCCATCGTATCTATGATTGATAATAATTACTTCTTCTTTATATCATGGTTGTAAATATGTGAACAGTAATAAAGGTTTAAAAGGTCGAAAACTATTTAAGCTTAGGAATAACTGATTCAACCCCCCCTTCTCAGTTATTCGAATAACCTCAACACCTGCTTCCCCTTTGCTTGTGCATTATTGGTCTCCCCAGTTAATAGATCCTGATTTTTGGAGGCTTTGAGGGATCCCATATGTATCAACTTATCTTGTTCCTGAATAAGAGATTATGTGAAGGCAATAAGGGATGGAATTCGCTAATTTGGATTTGTCAGTGTCCCGAAGCGAAAGGTAGATACAAACACTGATAATTCTGGGCCAAGTTTTCTTAGAATAAAGAGCACCAATTGCTCATCCTTCTTGTCAATCCCACATTGATTCCACTTCATGAATAAGGATTTGAACTTGGTGAATAAGTGTTGGATGGTCTCAAAATTTTTGGGTTGAAGAACAATTAGTTCATTCTCCAGAATATGACCTCTCAGCTCATCCTGCTTGCCATATAGTGGTTCAAGCTTCTGCCAAGCTGCTCTTGGAGTCTTTAATCCATATAGGTGGAAGAGTAACTCCTTGGAGTTATGAATGTACATGAAACCAAATGCTTCATCCAATTTGTTCAGATACTTTGACTTCTCAAGAGGATGTTGGGGTTCAACATCCTTGCCCATAGTGACCCTGTACAAACCTTTGTTGCGCAACACAATCCGCATATCATCCCTCCAATCAAGATAATTGAAGTGTGTGAGGATCCTAGGTGTCAAGGCTGCTGAATTCTCCATTTCGTAGCTTCAGGATTAGCACAATTCTTCTGAATTCTTCAAATTACCCACAAAACAAACTTTGAATCCGAAGGAAAACCAATTCAATCACTCTTTACTTTGACATGTACACATTATCAAGGTGCTTCACACTTGGTCGAACTTCTCTGGATAAATCTAGAGGGAGCAACGCAAAAATACCAGGGATTATGTGGATCCCGGTTGCTTCCGGTGCATCAATGGAAGTTTTCAAGGATTGAGGTTGGTCAGATTACTGGATATGATACCGTGTTTAATTTAGCAAAGATTTAGGGTCTTCATGTTGGATTGAACCTCACTATGAAAGAAGATTGAAGGAGGAAGAAAATTCAATGTACAAAATTATCAAACAATCATGGTGAAAATAAACTAACAAGAGACAAAATTTTGATAGCATAACCTTACTCTCATAATCATTAATCAGTATGTGATACAACCATGATACAATAAAGAGGAGTCGAATCCATTAGGTGTGATTCGAATTCCATGGCTTGGATTGACTCCAGAGATCACTAACTGTGGGAAAATCACCACTGGAGACTCGCTAGTTTAACTCAAGACAATTAAATTAGTTCATAATCAATTAACTGATCAATGTAGGTGAGAAAAGGCGTTGAACCTCCTTAAGTAATGCAAATGTGGTGCTAGGCTAACTGGAGATGAACTAACTGATTCCCATAAGAGGATAACTCAACACAGACTAGGGTGAACTGATGGTGGGACTCCCATGACTCAATGTGGGTTACTAAATTATAGGGATTGGCCTATGGATCTCCTAAACTCATGCAGACTGGCACATCAAGTGGTAGGTGGGTCCCAGATGAGTTCCCCATGGCACTAGTGAAGTGACAACATACTCCTAAGCTAGGAAATGACATTTAGACTATGGTGGTAAAGGGAGGACTAATTAATACTAACAGTACTAGCAAAGGAACATACAGATACCCGAGAAAATGGAAGTAGGAACATGAGACAAGATCATACATCCAGGGGAAAGATCCTTGCTTTTGCATTTTTGACGACACATTTTTTCCATTTTTTATAATATCCGAGTGTTATAGAGCTATCACAATAACTTTTCCATTGTACCTATATAAGGATCATATGACCAAGTAGGCCATTCAAAATATAATGACAAGAAAACTTTAGTAAGACTATGTTCTATAGGTATGCAATCATAAGTTTACCTTTAATAATCGAAATGGTTATTTTTGGGAATTTTAAAGACACTTGGTTACAATGCTTAAATTGATTTGATCAAATTAACTAATGTAATGTATTATGAGACCCAAAATAACAAGATGCCCATTGGTATTTTTTGTTGGTTTTTTATTGGTATTCCTCGTAGAAATAGTTGTATTTCCTTTGAGGATAATTATAAGGGGATAAGTAAAGGGAAAATCTTGTAGTTTGTGTTACGGAGAAAACTTCCTATGGCTTGGGGTGTACCACAGCAGATAGAGAAACCACAGAAATCAATCCCTTCCAAATATGCCAGAGAAATAAAACATCTAACACTAAAGGATCTCGAATCATACCTTATTCCGGACGGTTGAAGTAGATCCCCGTTGAGTTTTTTCCAATCTCGCTTGCTTTAGCAATTTACTCTCAACAACAGTAAACAAGGCAAGCATGCTATATAATATAGTGTTAGGCCTACTCTAGCATATATAATCAATAATTCATAAGAAATTAAACACATCCATGGATTCAATATTCATTTAAATGCACATCATTGGATAGGAAAAGATATTTCTATTAATAAAATCAGAGATTACATAAGTGACAACCTCTGTCGGCACATCTGCGAACCGGAGAAACCGAGTCCTCCACTTGGGCCTCCACCACCTCAATCCTGCATCTCTTGATAGAAAGCTCACAAGCAAAGGCAATCTTGGGAAGAACACTAAGTGCTCCAAGGGACAAAGGGATGCAGACTCAAGTACAAGTAAGCTACGACAATAATGGACTATAGTTTTCTTGCTCTTCAATTCCTCCTCTTCAATGTATCCAAGGGGTTCCTTATATAGTGCTTCAATGGGGTAATGGAAGGTCAAATCTGAGCGATCTCGAGGCATATGGAAGGCCAAGAGACAAGTGACTCAGATCCACATCAAGGAAAACTCCAAAAATATTTGGACTTATGCACACATCCCGATGTACGCGGGTTTAAGGGTAATATCCATGTGTATACGCGAGAAAGGGATTAAAAGTCACATACAACAAATAATAGGTATTTTCAGGGATGATCTTGGAAACATAAAAGGTACAATAATGGTCCATGGGGTCCAAAGAGTTTGCAGAGGGACAAGGAAGGCCATAAAAGTGTGATCAACAATGTGTGGTAAAATCAGCTGTAACAGATGCCCCCTAATGTGTGAGGTCAGAGGGGTAATATGATGGCCGAAATACATTTTAAATCCATCCCAAAAGTGGAGTGATGAAGAACTAGGTGGAAGAACCATCCATCCATTAGTATAGTACAATAATCAATCTCTGCATATGACTGCAAATACATATAGCAGTCCCGGATACATAAGAGTACAATGGCCATGAATAGGCATGATATACAAAATGTGACATGTGTGGTCATCGCCACGTACAATATATAATAGATCAGAATCTCCATGATGAAGATATACAAAGGATCAAGATCTCCATGAAAGTTGAAGATATACAATGGATCAAGATATCCATAATGGTTGAAGATATCTGACATACACTGGAATCAAGTCACGAGAGCTGAAATCTCATGAGCACTGGCACGATCAAGGAGGTAGCATATGTGGAATGCCACCAATCTGGAAAGTATTCTACACAAACCGCTATGAGTACATGTCCTACTATGTGAATAGAGGTGTCGAGGTCAAACATAGTAGTCCATCGTCTGATTACTGGTCATTGATGTATGCCGTTAACAAACACGATATCACCCATCGATAATGAAAATGGGAATCAAGGTACTAGAGTGCAATCTAACAAGTGCGAATAGATGTGTTGAGGTCGAACACTTGGAAGAATCCATCGATCAAGGGACATTGATGTATAACCAAAACTGTCGATGGCGAGAGAACCTACCACTGATGACTATAAGTCTCAAGGCACTCAAATGAATCTAGACTCCTATCCTAGAATAAATGATTTGAAGTTGATGGGATGGAATCCGCTGGAAGGAGGGCATTAAGGCATTCCCCATCAACCAACACGAGGTACTCAGAAACACTGTATAATGTGGAAGGGATCGAACAAGATGTGCATGAACCAATAATAGTATTGGGAATGGTCGACATGCAAATTCAAGACAACTGAGGAATGACCGACTTAGGCTTCAACTTCCTTTGAACAAGAGCTTAAAGGAGAATGGTGACTGAATGTAGTGCTTCAATGGGGTAATGGAAGGTCAAATCCGAGCAATATCGAGGCATATAGAAGGCCAAGAGACAAGTGACTCAGATCCACATCAAGGAAAACTCCAAAAATATTTGGACTTATGCACACATCCCGATGTATGCGGGTTTAAGGGTAATATCTGCGTATATACGCGAGAAAGGGATTAAAAGTCGCGCACAAAAAATAATAGGTGTTTTTAGGGATGATCTTGGAAACATCAAAGGTGCAATAATGGTCCATGGGGTCCAAAGAGTCTGCAGAGAAACATAGAAGGCCATAAAAGTGTGATCAACCATGTGTGGTAAAATCAGCTGTAATAGTTTGTTTTTAGTGTTATATTTCACACACCAAAGAAAGTCTATTCAAGTAAGATAGACAATAGCATATTTCCCATGGTATAGAGTGTATGGGAATAGGAAAGGAAACCTAGGACGACACAAAATGAAAATTCTCATGCATGTCTAGTTTCTCCTGGATTCTTAATATCTAGGACCATTTAATGCAAGAGAAAAGGCAATATGTAAGGAAACAATGACAACTAACCTTACTTCTAACACAAGCGTATTTCTACAATGGGCATGTTTGTGCAAGACCAATAGAGATTTTGTCAATAGTCAAGACAAAAGTAGTGGCAGGAGCTAGTTTACTAGAAGCCAATGGCAGGGCAAAAAACAATGGCGATTTTGTTTAGGCATCTAATGCAACAAAAGAGGCAATGAATCCAGCTGTTGAATGAACCTCGGAAAAGAAAAACTTATATGGTTTTAGCTAAAAGAATGATGATATAAGTACTAACAAATAATACATGCTAAAGACAAGTAAACTTTAATAAGGAAAATGTTACACGTATTGCATTAGTAAACATCATGTATCTAGATCGGAATAATGAGATCAATGGTAAAAAGAACTAGTATAATAAAAAAAATTGATGCTAATTCAACTAAACATAAGCCTAAAATTGGGTATTTGATAATGCTAAATCTTATTCATTAAAACTTTCCAACATATCTTAAATTCCAGTTGAGAATTTTTGCTTTCTAACCTAGAATCATTGATTTTTGGTTTCTGTTTGTAATGAATTACAATGAAGCTTTTCACCTAAAATTCATTTTTTGGAACACTGTATATGTTATCATTTGTTTTGATTACATTTTTTTGCCATTACTGCTTTTGGGTTACTTCTTGCAACTTCTGATACACATAATTTTTGCCAAAGACCTAGCCATTTGTAGAACAATCTTACTAAATCATTGGCTAATCCACTGCAATTATGCAAGCAATTTAATATTTCAGAGGGGCAGAACAAT
This sequence comes from Pseudotsuga menziesii, assembly GCA_001517045.1. Lineage (NCBI taxonomy): Eukaryota > Viridiplantae > Streptophyta > Pinopsida > Pinales > Pinaceae > Pseudotsuga > Pseudotsuga menziesii. The sequence continues at coordinate 208,565 of LPNX011033469.1, read as the reverse complement.
GTCCAAAAAGAGTAAAAGTAAGAGAATGCAAAAAGGACTAATAAAAATGAAAACCAAAGTAAGAGGCTTCACCATCAAACAAACATTTGTTCCTGGATCATTTTGTTTGAAGTTCTTACATGCACATTCGTTTGTATCCACATTCTATTTATGCACAATTTTAATGCTCCAATATTCTAAGAGTACATAACATAAGATTTAAAAGAGAACAAGATTGTCAAAAAATTTCAAGGGAGATATTTTACTATGGTGTGAAACTTGATCAAATGTGGAGCAAACTTACTGTAAGAGGGATTGTATTGAAAGGATTGGCAATGAAGCATAAGCCAGTTAATATGCAACCATAACCAATGTAGGAATCTATGAATGCAAGGTTTGATTAGATTTCATTGCTTGTGTCAATATATTTATAATTGTTTATGTTGTTTTTAGGCTTATTACACACTGTCGATGTTGAATGGTTATGTGCAACTCTATTTCTTATAAGCATTAATCAATTTATGTTATCTTTTTCTTACCACTAGAGCATCTAAACTATTTGAGATTGTGTCCTATGACATCTCTTAATCACCATACTTTCCTAATGTTACATCATTGAAGGTGGTGTATGCTAAATTGCAAACTCTGTCATAGCGATAATTACAAGGTCGAATTGAATGTTGTTGTTCCTTCAATCTTAATTGTCGTCTATGAAAAGATACAAGTACCAAACGAGTGACGTATTGTTTCCATATGTTAAAACTAATTGAAACTAAGCATAAATTGAATGAAAATAGCATTAATGCTATGGGTTTTGAAATAGCAAGCAAGACTAAAATAGTAGATATCACAGTACACTTGATTCTATGAATCTTGACATCATTCTAGAGAATATAACATCTCATTGGCACTAGTTTGGAACTACTGATGTTTTAGGTACTAGACTTGAGCAAATTGCTATTGTTGATTTCAGTGTAAGAAACTTATTTTATACCATGGAATGGAACTTTTATTTTAATGGCCTAGTGAATTAAGCAATGACAGAATGAGTTAAAGGTTGTTAAAATACAAGAGACTTTTCGTATGCAACTATTAATTAAACATGATTCCATTAGTTCTCTAAAAAATTGCAATGCCCTGAGTCAAATATAAAGGAGGAAATGCACTACTCAAACAAGAGATTAGTAACATGGTGCTTTCATAGTCCAAGTAGATAATGTTAATGAGAAAAGCTAAAGCACAATTAAGGAAAGTTGTTTTAATTAACATATATGAGGCTTAAACATAAGTCTATGTTTACTTTATCCATATTTTTTTATAATTTTGATTTGGAAACTCCAAATTTAATGATTATTTAATGCTTATTAGGTTTTCACCTAGATATTTTTCAAGTTCAAATCCAAGTCTTAGGTTTCAATATGTTTCTATGTTTAATGGGCATAACTAAAAACCTATTTGGCAATATATAATTTTTGGACACACCTCTTACGAATGAAATGTGAATGTCAATGCAAATTCCCTTGTATAGATATATATTATGATATGTTTGTAGGAGCAAGCCATATTTTTCAAGAATGTGTGGTGTCAACAAAGACTTATTGCAAACGCCTAAGAGACAATGAAGAAGCTCAACTTCCTATGGAAAAAATAAGAATGCAAAATATTTTGAAGACTTGGAAAAAAAGTAAATGAAATTAATAATCTGTGAGTTTTGAAGTATGGCTATCCATTGATAATCTAAATGCTTAAGACATGGTTTTGACGAATAATCCAGTGTTGTTCAAGACTTTCAGTAGATCTTTTAGGGGAAAATGCTTAAAAAGAATAGATTGACAATGAAATAAACCAAATTGTTTTTTTAATATAATTCCAGTTGGATAAAAAAATGCTATCTTTATTCTTAAGTGTGAGGTTTATCATTGAGATCATGATATATACTATGCAAAAAACATATTGAAAGGCATATGTATAGGCCTATTGTTTGTAGTTTCCAATATTTGATATACGCAACAAACACAACAAATATATGTGGACAAATGAAAGGATATTTTATTTAATAAAGGAAAAAAATACTTTGGAAAAATATTAACCAACCTAATAATGGACATCTACATCCGGTTAACCAATTTCTTTCCATAAGTTCACTACATCACAGAAATTGTAATGCATAGAGATTATTAACATGGGTGTGCCATTAGCATAATACTATAAAAATAGTAATTGCATGTTTGCAAAAGTCCATAAGGTATGACATAGATAAAACTAATGAAACTATTGCAAAAAGCTAGGATTGTAGTATTAGCCCAATGCTATGCATGCTAAACTAGGATTTAGTTTGACAAATTTTCCAATGTATATAAAGTTTCATAAATGTTTTTTATCATTAGAATATGAAAATCCTAGTATTCTTAATGGAAGAACAAGGAACACCATAACACTTACTCAATTGTTGGATGTTTTTTTCTAGAGATTGAATCCAAAGTCGCAATTTGTTGCATCTAAATCCACTTGACCTTGTCCATATTACACATTTCCTTTATTTCCCTAGGTGACCTTGTAGCATGGACGTTTTCTTTGTCAGTGGAGCCATTGAGGCTCTTTGGCAAAGGTCCATTGTCTTTTAGATTTCATACTGAGGCAACTAATTGCTAATGTCCCCAAGTTCATTTACTTGTCCAAATTACGATCACAGTAATTAACTGCTTCATTGAAATGCAATTTGGGCATTTAACAAATATAGGTTTAAGTATATATTCCAATGGCACCAGAAGGAGTAGGCACAATGGCACTAAATAGTGAATTAGTGACCATTGTACGTGTAGAACTTATTCCATACTCTTTGTTAGAAGAATTTGGGACTTAAAAGCCTCTATAGGAAACCAGAGAATGCAATATGCAATGTGCATATATGCATATTGGCATATCAGTTTATGCATTTTAATGCAAAGAGGGGGAAATGACGTAAGAAAACAGAAACAAGTCATTTTCATCGAGGATTTTTCAAATAGAAGCTTTCTATGGGCATTAAGATATAAAAAATTGTAGTTATGTATAAACAACATTGATAAACATAATTGTGAAAGTTGCCATAGTCATATTTCCAAGCACAATACAACATCATTAACTAAGAGTTTTCTACAAATTCAACAACCGTGAATCAAATGAGAATAGATATAAGATCAAAGGAACAACATTCATGTCAATAGGAAGGAGGAATGAAGGAACCTACAAAAAAACTACCAATTTAGCTAAGACACCAAATAGGCTTGAGTGTAATTCCATGATTTTAGTGTAATATATTTATTCATGGTAACCATCACAAAATTTTGAAAACATGAAACCAAAACATGGATAGAAAATCCTATTATGTTGAATCAATATATGCCATCAGTGTATGTCCTTAGGAAATTAAGGAGAAGATCTACTTTAGAAGCTGCTTATGTGGAAATTGAGGATAATAGTCAAAAGTAATAAAGAAAAAGCTCAAAAATGGGAGAGGAAAAGTTCTCTATTTGCATTGAAATCATGAACCATAGTCAACATTCCAATAGCAACCTAATGTAATTGTAATATGCATAAATTCTTGTATGAAATCCACAACAAAGGATCATATTTTTAAACATAACACAATATCATTAACCAATAGTTTTGTGTGACTTTAGGAAGTAGCAATGAAACATAGAAAAATGTAGAAGCAAATAAATAATGTTCATTCCATTAGCAAGAAAGAACAAAAGAACCTATAACAACAACATCAATTCAACTAAAATACTAAATAGGCTCTAACATTATTCCTTGGTTTTTAGTATAATCTATTTATTCATAGTAAATATCACAAATATCCGAAAACATGAAACTAGAACACAAATGTAGAATCTTATGATCTTGGATCAATTGTTGTCATCAATATATGATATTGAGACATTGATGACAACATCTATTTTGGAGGATGCATATCTGGAAACTGAAATTGATAGTCAAAAGCGACAAGGACAAAGCCTATTATCTATAGTGGAATCATGAACCATAGTCAAAATTCCAAAAGCAACCAAGTATAATTGTAATGTGCATAAATTCCATGAGCAATTTATTAGTAACAAAAGCAATGAAGTCCTTTTAGTTATAAACTATTCATATTGGAAAATGTCTTATGATGTTATGATTAAAGCATGTATAAACTACAACAACAAAACATTCCAACCATTAGGCTATGTGTATAGCATGTAGAAGTCATCTGAAATGTGACTTTCAAGGTGAGCACTTTATAAAGAGATTTTATAAAGTGACTTTTAATATTTTTAATGGCTAAAGTGAATTAGAATATTTTAATGACTAAAGTGTCATTTATAGAGTTTGAGTGACTTAAATCATATTAATGAGATATTAAGTCATGATCGTTGATCTAGTGAGGCTAAGATATAATCTTGATCGTTGAGAGATGAAGGTAGTTGAAATGTCATTAATGAAATTATGAAAGCGACTTAAGGAGAGCGGAGAGACACGTTGAGTAATAGAACTTTGGAGGGATGAAGAAAAAGAGGAAGAGGTTGCAACAACAGGAAGAGGGTGCACATTCCAAGGAGGGGAAGAGGGCACAAATTCCAAGGAAACATTTAATGCTCAAAAGAGTGATTGTACAATAAGATAGAGGACCGTATAGGGCACAAATTTTGAGTATGTTGTACATCATAGAAGTACAAAAGCCTTAACACATTTTTAAAGGTCTGTATAGGTTGTAAAATTGTTGCATTTATTGCATAATGTTTGAGGCAGAATACATGATGAAATTAACAGGCCGTATAGGATGTACTGTAGATGAGAATGATTTCCAAGAAGGCCATACATGTCATATTGCATATTGGGCATATAATTCAAGGTGGTTTGTTGTACTTGCAGACTGTAAAGGTGCATTCATTTATGAGTTATATTAATGTAAAAATTTTTGAGTTTTCTTTGTGAGTTGCATAATAAAATTCTCTCTCATTGGTCTGTTTTCCCTTCTGGGGTTTTCCAAAGGTACTTCTCATAAAATCACTGTGTCAAATGTGTGTGATGAATGTGTGTTTACTATTCGTTTTTTGCTACAAATTTTCAGTTCTTAGTCATTTGTATTTTTGCTCATAATTCCAGTTGAATATATGTGGGTTTAACATGCATTAAAGGTGAATAACTATTGGAGACTGGAATCTAGTTGTTTGCTAAGTGTTTGACAAAATTTTGACATGGTATCAGAGTTAGGAATCTAAGAAAGTGAACAACGAAACTGGTATTTGACACAAGGGGCAACAAGAGTATTACTAATTTATTTTTCCTAGCATATTTGGGCTTGTTGTTGGCTGGTTAGTGAGTATGTCTTTGACATTTAGCTTGCAATATGAGGATAGGGTGGAGGGTGCATCAAATTTCATTCCATGGAAGGAGAGGATCACTTTGTTATTTGAAGAATTTGAGTTATGGGATATAACCAAGGAAGTTGTCATGATTCCCACTTATCCTAATCCAAAGGCCGAACATAACAAGAAGAATGTGAAGGTAAAACATATTATTCTTAATGCAATGAAATACCACATTATGCCTCATGTTACCGGTAAAAAGAATGCATTTCATATGTTGACAGCTTTGATTAAATTATACCAGAGAAATAATCAAAACCAGAAAATGGTTTTGATGGAGAAACTGAGAGATACTAAGATGACCAAGATTGACAAAGTTACATGATACCTTACCAAGATTTCACAAGTACATGATGAGTTGGGTGTTGTTGGTGAGACAATGGATAGTAAAAAGTTGGTTAGAACTGCCTTGAATGGTTTCTCACAACCATGGTGGGACTTTGTGCGTGCGATCTTTTCCAGAGAGAACATGCCTACATGGACTAGACTTTGGAATGATTTCATACAGGACAAGCTGAGGGTCAGCTCCAACCACACGGATCAAAAGCATGGGGATAATGAGGAAGAGCAAGCAGAGGCCCAAGAAAGGTCCTAGTGGTGGGTCTAGCTTGAAAGGTGGACATAAGAAGGACATGAGCAATGTGTAATGCTTTGCTTGTTAGAAGAATGGACACTATGTGAATCAATGTCCAAAAAAAGAAGAAGGGCAATGATGAGCCACATACAACATCATTAGATGAGATTGAGGACTTTGCCAAGAAGTTTGAGAATGAATTTTCTCTAGTATCTTGTCTTTTAGGCAGTGGTAGTACAGGGTTTGAGGACATTGGAGCATGGGTTGTGGACAGATGTTCATCTCTCCATATGATGGGAATGAGGTTGTTCTTCCTTAGTGTTTCAAAGAGAGAAACATACTGCTATGTGGATAGTGGAGTTGACACTATGCATGCAGTGAAGGGGGTTGGAAGTGTGAGATTCTAGCTAGAGTCAGAAGGATCTTTGGGGGTGGCAGAGGTGTTATTAGTACTAGAGCTGAAGGTTAGTTTTATCTCAATGTCATATTTCGAGGATGAAGGACATAAAATTGTGTTCCAGCATGGACATGTACTTATATATCCAGAGGGATCTATCCTAGACACAACATGAGTACTTGGTTTCAGACATGGGAGATCGTATAGGTTGCTTAGATAGCTTGTGGTTGGGTCTAAAGGGATTGTGGATTCAAGGTCCATCCCGATATTAGGGACAGTTGGTTGTGTGGGCTCTTTCAGTACTGCCAGGATATTTAGATGGTACGAGATGACTCAGTTGGGTGCTCAAGAGGTTGAGGAGACACCTCAGAGAATGTTTTGCAGGAAATGGTCTTTAACATAAGATATTGTGTAGCTGGTAGAGAGGCCTTTTAGTTTAGAGGGAGCAACTAAAACAACAAATGGAGTGATGGGGTTGGAGACAGATCCAGGTGGAGGTTCCAGAAGTACCTTCTTGACTAAGAGAGTGTGTTAGTTTTTAGTAGATCAAACACGTACTTCTATATAGGCTATGTGTCTAGCATGTAGAAGTGGTCTAAAAAAGGACTCTCTAGGTGAGAACTTTATAAAGTGACTTTTATTATGTTTAATGACTAGAGTGACTTTTATATAGTATGAATCAAAAGTGATTTAAGCCATCTCAATGATAGATGAAGTCACGATAGTTGATCTAGTGAGGCCAAAATCTAATTTTGATTGTTAATATATGAAGGTAGTTGAAGAATCATTAATGAAATTATGAAAGAGACCTAAGGAGAGTGGAGAGACACATTGAGTGGGAGAAATTTGGAGAGCTCAAGAGAAAGAGGGCACAAATTCCAAGGATGGGAAGATGGCACAAATTCCGAGGTAACATTTAATGCTTTGAAGAGTGACTATACAACAAGAGAGAGGATCATCCAGGGTGCATATTTAAAGGAGATCGTACAACAAAAAAATACACAGTCTTGTGCATATTTTTCGAGAGTCGTATAGGTTGTAAAATTGTTGAATTTTTTGCACAATATTCAAGGTAGTGTACAAGATGAAATTCACATGCCATACAAGCCGTACTGTAGCTAGGCATGATTTCGAACAAGGTCATACAAGTCGCATTGCACCTTGGTCACAGTTTGAGGTGGTTTGTTGTACTTATAGACTATATAGGTGCATAAATTGTTGAGTTATATTGCTGTAAAAATTTTGAGATTTCTCTGTGAGCTACATAATAAAATTCTATCTCATTGACTGGTTTTTCCTTCGAGGGTTTTCCTGGGGCATTTCCTAGAAAATCATTATGTTAAATGTGACTGATGAATGTGTGTTTACTCTTTTTTGTTGTTGTAAATTTTCAATTCTTAGTCATTTGTATTTCTACTCATAATTCTAGTTGAATGTATGTGGGTTTAACATGCATTAATGGTGAATAATTATTGGATTATGAATTCTAGTTGTTTGCTAAGTGTTTGACGAAATCTCAACTTTTTAACAGTTGTCTAGTGTTATTTCCCAGGTGTCAACATGTACCCACTCAATACTCCCATTACATGGGAAGTATCAACTCGAGTACAAACCATTGCATACATGAGACTACCTACAACATTAGACTAGGGCACATGTTCCATGTAATTTGTCTCTTCATGTGTTTTAGGACACTGTTCAATAGATAATTTAATTCCTACATTAATAGGAACCCTAACAGATTTGCCTCCTATTACATGTTGAAGCATTTAAAAATTGTCTCAACATATTCACTTTGATTTAACCAAAGCATTCTACCCGCTCAATCTCTCTCTATTTCCATACCAAGACTAAAATGTGTTGCATTGAGATCCTTAATGTCAAACATGGAGGACAACTATAGTTTTACCTCCCTATTCATGTCCAACAATATTCGACCAATAATATATCATCCTGTTGATGCCTGGAAAAATCCCAGGTACCAACAGTAGGGATCCTCCCCAATAACCGTTCCCAATTAGATCGTTTTCTGTTTGGTATGAGGAATCCGTACGGTTAGCAGCTCGGCTACTATAGAATTAAAAGAAAGTTTTAAGTCTGTTTTACCGGTTGCGGCCCGGTCCACCGTTTATGTAATTTTATGTTTAGGGACGAAATGCAAGTGCCTAAACTAAATGCAGGTGATTGTCAAACAAGAACCTCACGAGTAGTTAGCCACAAGTGAGCTGCGCAGGGTCTTACCTCTCTCCTTACATGAATCAATTGCTCCTCAACCACCAAATAAAATACAACTAACTATCCTACCTATCCTACCTATCCCTAGGGGAGCAGAGTTTATATCTAACTAAGTAATGTACTATAATGCTGCTAGTGGAATCTTACAGATAGTTGTTCACATTCTACAAACATAATTACAACAATAAAAATAAACAAAGGTAGATATGTTTAATGAACACATTCATTACTCATTAACATGTACAAGATTTCTAATAGAAAGTAAAATACCATTCATAAACTGCAGAAATAATTCAACAAGTCAGAACGATCTCACAATTGTATAGCATGCTCAAACAAAAATAGTTCATCATTTAGCAATCTGCACATTCCATGTGGAACTCATACAGTCCTTCCTCCAGCAAAACTTGGTTCTCTTTATTTATAAAAGAAGTAGTTCTCATACAAATAACTTCAGCTTCTATACACTAGAAAAAGTCCCCTTTAATCTCTATTCTACCCATATTTATACATTTTACAAATGTCTTTTTAGCTACCTCGACCTCTTAGGCTTCCTTGACTCTTCGATTTAAAATTTTTGTCTTCTAGTGACTCACACTAGAAAAATAGAAATAAACAAAATAATCTATGAAAAGTGCCACATGTACATAGGACAAACTTCAGAGTGCCCAACCGATCCTCCAACGAATTCCTTCCATGCAGTAGCTTCTACAGCGATGGTCTTGAAATCTGTGGGCTCCAACCATCTGTCTGTCACCTCATGTATCGCCAACTGTGGCTTAATTTTTGCTGCTTTGGGTGGATTTACCCTGAGCTGGTATTCTAGAAGGAAGTTACTAACTGTGGCTTGTGCAACCAAATTCTTTACCACTTTATCATTTAGGCATTTAACCTATTGTATGTTCAGCTCGTCCTCCTGCAATCTATCCTGGAGGTATTTCAAATGCTCCTCTCGGTCAAGAAATTCCTGAATCCTTTTTGCTACAGAGGTTTGACATATATTATGCATTGTGATCATCCTCTTCTAAAAATCCATACACTTCTCCAAATTTTTCCTGACCCCAGTGGTCAATCTTGCAACAGACTTGTTGCTGAAGTCCATGAGTTCGAATTCTATTTTCAGGTTCTCCGTGCTATTTTGTGGTAACAGCTCCGGGAATGCTGCATTGGTTTCTATCCATGTTAGTTTCCCTTGAATAATTTCGGCAACTTCTAGAGTCTTTGTTCTGAAATCACTTGAGATTGTCGAGATCTCCTACAATCTTGTCTCAGCCTGTTTTGTAATACTCCAAAAATTCGTAAAAATTTAAAATTTTTCATGTAACATAAAATGTTTGTAGTCATCACTACCTAGGAACAATGAACTACTACGGTTGCTATAAAACAGTATTAAACTAGAGCTAGATATTTTGTTCACCTCTAGTTCTGCATACTTATCAGTTTGTTTTCATAATTCAATGTTAAGAATTTGATTTAGTAGGTTATGATTTGGAATAACAGGAAATGAAACATCTGTTTAATTACTAGTACTAAATTTGTTTTACTGTCTTATGAAAGTAGGAAAGAACTTCAGTTGAGATCGAGGCTTACTTAGCTTATAGCTAATGTAGTGAAGTGAAGCTTCTTTTACAGGTCCCTTATAGGTAAGAAGTTTGTTACCAGTTTCCAGATCGAGATTATTATCTCAACTAGCATAAATAGAATGCTAGTAAATTTATTTATTTTATAGCTTTGAGCAGTAAAAGAGGTGTCGTTGATATGTATATTTATGTTCTGCAAATTTTATGGTAAACATAAGTATTAATAAACTGATCGTAGTCTAGTTACTTTTCCATTTCTCTATAATTATACCTATTCATTTAATTTTCAATAATATTCAAATTGGGTAAAATTAGACAACTTAACTCTGGATATAGTCATAAGTGAAATGGTTGTGTTGTTGCTTGGAAAATCGCAAGCGACAACAACAAGGGATTCTCCCCAGTCAACGTTCCCAACTAGCCCATGACTGTTTGGTATGGGGAATCCGACTGGCTTGCGGTCCGGCTACCATAGGTCAAGTAACAAAAATAAAAGGTTTTACCGGTTGCGGCCCGGTCCACCATGTATATTTTTGTGTTTTTTAGTTTTAAGTATGAAATGCAAGTGCCTATCTGAAATGTAGATTGATCAAGAGTACGAGGAGCAGTCACAAGGTGATGCGCAGGTTCTTACCTCTCGTCTTAAACTCTCTCGCATATAAATCACACACAACAGGAAATAAACTAACTAAGCTGTCCCTAGGGAGAGAGATTATCATTTAATGAGTAATGTATTACTGTTCATGCATTAAGAAAATCACATGTAGCTGTTCTTTGATTCAAAACACATAAACATGAATAGATAGATGAACAATAAGATAGCTCATTGTTTATGAAAACATTCATTACTCATAGTGGAAATTATCATAAAATAAACTAGAGAACATTCATACAAGAACATAGGTTCAACAAGTTAGAAAGATCTCACAGTTAATGAATAAAAGCTGAAAACGAAATAGTTCCCCTTCAACAACATCCATTTCACAGCCTTTGAACATTCCACCAAAGCTTTCTCCAATAGGAAAAATTGTAATTGTCTATTGCAAAATGAAGTAGTTCCTCTTACAACATGTTCTCACAAAGCCTAACTAGGAAAAAGTCCTTCCTCTATCTAAATCTCCTATATTTATACAAAAGGCCTAACTTTTGGGTTGCCCACCAGGCGACCTTAGGGCTCCCCCAACCGTTGAATCTCACAATTTTGTCTTTTTGTGAGTGCTCATGATTCATGCAAACGTTACATTTCAAACGAAGATTAAGATTTACAGGCACTTCATAAAAGGTAACCGACTTGGTAACTGACGAACTCCCCGAGCCTGGGACTCCGTTCTTAATAATTAGGCTCGGTCAACCGTTGGTCCTTTCGAGATCCAGTTGATCTCAGACCTTCACTATCTCCTTTTCCTTGAGCAAAATCTCTACTTCTTCATGCTTTAGCTGCTTCTTTCTTCATCCAACTTACTTCTGAGTTGTCCTCCAGCTATGTTTTCTTTGCAGCAGTAATCATCAACTGGATCTGAGAAAATCTCCTATGTCTGTCTGCGATCAACAAGAAAAACTCATCATTAATCCAGACCACTTTCAATGAACGTAAATCATACTACCAATAAAAATTTGCATCAACAGTAAAAACCCGGGACTGCGTTTTCAACGTGAAAACCTCAAACTTGATAAAAAACCAAGAAATCCGTCGCCTAGGGCTAGAAAACCCCACCGATGGGAAAACTAAACCTTTGGCAGATAAAAACCCTCATTGGTGAAATGGAACACACAACGTCGGACGGTTAGTTCACTAAAACACTGCAATGGCGGGCGACCAATGATCTACGAGTTCCAGAGCAAAACAAATCATCGGTGAAATAAAGCATTAGAAGAGGGCGTCGGAGCTCAAAATGACTAAAGCATCGGACCATTAGTACGTTAAAATGCCGCAATGGCAGAAACTACATAGACCAAAATTCCACAGACTAGTCAAAATCGGAGAAAAATAGAGCGAAACGTTAAGCGAACCATCAACGAGAAATAGAACATAAAACATCGGCGAAAGGAAAAGCTAAAAGGTGGATGGCTAGTCCGTTCCAAAGCTGCAACGGCGGAACACAAATAGACTAAGGCTTTTGCAAAAATGAAAATGATGGCGATCGGACAAACAAAAACTAATCCCCCAATTAAAATGTCCAACACGGCTTCGACAGCGACAAGAACAAAATTACAAAAGCAAACCGCGGGATCGGCAAAGGTAAAATCTTCCGTCCTAGTGCTTGCAATTTGCCATTCGAAATGACGGAAATACAAGGTACTAGTGCTCCGACGGTGACGAAACAAAAAATGCCGAAATAAAATAAAACAAAAGCGCATTGGCGGAAAACAAGGTTTTGGATCGGGTCATTTGCTATTGAGCTTCCACAACGGTGGCTGCGTAGGTGACTACGGCCTTGATTCACAGTTCAAACAATTTCTGACAGCGAAATAAGAAATCATCCGTAAGTCAAAACTTAAGTTCAAATGGCAGCATTAGCATACAAAGATATTCATTCAACAATCAACCTCAAAAAATCAAACTCGCAGTAAAGTTAAGCAATCCCAACAAGTCTAAGAAAGATAAAATTTAAAAGGAGGGTCCCAAATTTTTTAGAAATTTGGGAAAACGTTGCAGCGGCAACAGGTTGTCACTCACATTTGAAAATAAAATCTAGTGCCTAGATAGTTTATTAATCTAACCTGGTATTTACCAACAAGAGAAGCAATAATTTATATTTTCTTTAAACTATAGTGATAATGTTTTTAGTATAAGGTTAAAAGGGTTATTTTCTATAAACAAATATATCCCTTTTAACCTTAGTAAAGTCTCCATTTCATAAGGGAAAGGTATAACAAACACTAGTATCTTAAATGATACAAATTCAATACATAGGCTATTGTTCTAGCTATGCCTCTTCTATAGTTGCAAGTATATATATATAAATGATTTTTTTCCCATTATTGTATCCTCCTAAATCTACTACAAGGTATTGTTTATTATGCAATTATCATTGAATAGTTTTCTTGCATAAGTTTTTCTTAAATCACTTCAAGGTTATAGATCATACTATAAAACCCTAGTTTAACTACTACCTTCCTATGTTAATCGTTAGGGATCAAACAAGCATAAAAATCACAATGGAAGATAATGAAATTTATGACAAGGTTATAACATGGTTTTAATTGTCATACCCTATTGTATGTAGGCTGCTCTAAGGGTTTTCCGAACTATATCACAAAACCCACCTTTTTCAAATAATCTTTGAGCCACGTGGTCGATGTTCATTTGATAGGGTTTTGACCTTTGGAGTTTTTACCATATATAATTTTCTAAACCTTAAAAAGTCACATTTACATATCTTCGTTTTCCATGCGGTGGTGTTATGAGCCGCAGGATCATGGCAGCATGGCCTCACTGTCACTCCATTGTGTAAGCTACCCTACCATTAGTCATTCTTCTTATGTGTGCAGAGGTTCTTATGGCCATTGTCTTTCGTTCGATGTAGATTCATTTTTTGCCATAATTCTAAGTCTGTAGGTGAAGAACTCTGGCATGGTTATTGCGTGGACTTGAACTCGGGTCCAATTGTGGCGTAGCCTTGTAACTTTGAACCTTCTCGTCCTGATCTTCAGAAAGTTCCTTTGATTAGCTCAAGTTGCATATATTGTGGCTAGGGTTTGATTATATCATCTTCCTCACAACAAAGGCAACAAAATACATATAGGTATGAAATCTTTCAGCTCTTGTCCATTCTTGCAGTGTGTAAGTTTAATATTTTTGCTACTGACAGGGTTTAACAATTTGTGGTTTTTCACTTTTGTAGGCTTCAATGGATACTCCAAGCTGGAAATACAATCCATGAAAACGCCACAACAGGAAATTTTCAGGCTTCGTGACCCTCAGGGTAAGCCTCGGTCTGGCCCGGGGTTATCTCCTGCAATGGTTGTACGGTGTATTTGTTGTCACTACCCATGTGGTTGTAGGGTTACTGTTCAGCCGTGACTATATGTTACTTTGTTTGTTTTGGATTACGGCACAGTCGTGGATACACTGTTTTTTTCTAAAGTTTTGAAAAGCCATGTGGTCGATACTTTGATATGCTGTTTAAGAGATCTTGGAAGCCCTCGTGGATACTTTGTGTTGGAAAGCTTGGGGCTTTTACAACCGTGACTCGATAACTTACTTATGGGACCTTTTGGCTATAGTTGATTTATAGAAATGTTATTTTGTTACTAGCTTTTAAGCCGTGGCTCTATTTGTAAAAGGCCATAGGGCTGTAACTGATATAGTTTTAGTTTAGGGTTTAAATGCTATTTAAAGTTTGGATAATCTCGAAGCTTACTGTTTTGTAATTTATATTTTGGTAATAATTATACATTGTAGTTTTAAGTAAGAGATGGCAACTGTGATATGCTTAACTGTTCTGGTTTTCTTTGATTTTGTTTAAAATATCTTAAATAGAGTTTTTGTTACTGTAAATTTATATTTATTCTGAATATGTTTAAAAATGAAAAGAAACATTTCACACAGTTAGTATTTAAAATATAGTTTGATTTTTTTACTGTGAGTAATACATTTCTTTCGTAAGTAGATGGAAAAAAAGGATGGACTATGCAACTTAATTCTTTATTGTATTTTCCGAGTTAAAAGGTTATTACTTATTTTCTCTTGTTTTAATTTATCATATAGTGTTAACACTGTTTTCTTTTGGATAATATATTTAATTTTGGTAGATTTATCTATCAGATAATTATGGTTAAAATAAATGAAGTATGTAAACTCTGATTTGGTTTAGGAGTGAATTGAATAACCCCTCTGTTAGTAAAAAGGGGTGGTAATGTTATTTATATTTTTACAATTTCTTTCAAATAGGTTTAATTTATAAACCCTAATTTCTCTTAGTTTAAATACATAGTTAGTATTTGATTTTAATGTTATCCTAGTTTCGTTTTACTTAGATGAAATTATTCAGTAAATTTCTAGCTTTGCTTACTGTTTCTTTAAGTTAATATTGGTTATTTAATTTCTGTTTTTATAATGGCTGTTAATTATTATAATAATAGACCTATAATAAGTAGTCTATGTACTGTGTAAGCAATTACACATACTAAGTAAACCTATACTTTTAGATCTTTCCTAAACAAATATGTTTATGCTATTCAAGTACTCTGTATAAATAAATATTTCTAAAATAAAAAGGAATAACATACATACAAATCACTCTTATGAACCTGTAGAAGGTAATAATTCACATTCATGCATACTTCATTCGATTCTTTATCCAAAGCTAATCTAACCTACTGTACTAAAGTACTACCTTTATAAAAGGTGTGGAAAAATACAGTTAGGTATTTTTTTTATCTATTAGTAAAATTGGAAATTATTCTTATCATTTACCCTAAACTATCTAATCCAACATTTAACTATATTTTCACAGTAAAATTTTTTCTTTTAACTAACCCTAGCAGCAGCAGAACATAATCATAACATATCATTGCTTAAACTCAAACGTTCCAGAAAACAATTAACAATTAGAAAGCTAGATAAATCAAGCAGAACTTGGAAATGAAGATGAGGTGACAACAGCTTAAGGAACATGTTCCTCCCAACCAACTCCTGGAGAAAAACTGGAGTGCAAATCTCAGGAACCCCGAGCTTGTCTCCTGGTCCACCTGGTAGAAGTACTGGGTAAGATATGTAGTTTAGTAATCCTCTGCAACTCTACTGAGTGTTCAGTAGTCAATTAGTTCTGCATGTAGCAGTATGAACTTAGCTTAGAATAGCTACACTAGTTCAGGCCTTGAACACTTTCCACTCAAAACATACTTCAGCAAGTCCCCTCCATTGAATTTTCTTGTGCACTTCATTCACCCAGAATGTTCACAATTCTAGAATGAGAAACCTTAGCTGTCTTGAATGGGAAGTTTTATTAGCATGCCTAGGTATTTTGGGTCAGTTTTCACTTAATCAGCCACCTGCTCTTGTTCCACTTTCTTGGGGAACATGACCACAAAAATAGGGAAGTTGCATCCTGCAACAGCTAGAAGTAGTTTGAGGATGCTGCCAAGTGTCAATCTGCTCTCAACCTAGCCTTCTCCATGAAGTGACCAGTAAAACACTCATTTAACAGCTTCCTTAAGCTCTTGTCTCATCTTTCATTTATTTATTAATAAAATATTCAACAATTACATTCAATTATCCTTGACCCCACTTGGTCATTAATTACAGACTTTATAATAAAATATAACATAATGTTTCTTAAAACATAAAATGTTTTGCAAATTGGGGCATGTGACATACACACCCCCTTAAATTATAACATCGTCCTCGATGTTATTTATTCTTCACCCTCAGAATGTCCCTAGAATAGAATTGAATATGCAGCTCGCATATGACTCTCCAATTCCCAGGTGGCTTCTTCTGGACTACGGTGCTTCCATTGCATCTTCACCTGACCAATGGTGCGATTCCAAAGCAAGATCTCCTTCCTTTTGAGGATACAATCCGGTTCCACCAGAAAATCTCCTTCGGGTTTCACCTACACATTGTTCCAGTTTATAACATGAATAGCATCATGTACATATTTTTTTTAACACAGAAATATGAAAAACATTATGAACCTTGAAAATTTGGCGGTAAATCCAATTGATATGCCACCTATCATGTTCTGGACAATATCTCAAAAGGTTCACAATATCAGGGTGCTAACTTAGCACAACTTCCTAATCTCAGAGAACTCTTTTTAGGCCTTACCTTAATAAAGACATGTTCACCAACTTGGAACTCCTTTTGATTTCGTTTAAGATCTGCTTGACTTTTCTATCAGTCTTGCACAACTTTCAAGTTACCTTGCACCTGTCTTACAATTAACTTCATCTCTTTTAATAGTTCAGGTCCTAATAGTAACCTATCAATTGGATTACTCCATGAGATGGGGGTATTGCACTTCCTCCCATACAAAATTTCAAATGTATTGTATCTTGCTTAAGCTTGGTAGTGGTTGTTGTAAGCAAACTCTACCAAGTGTAAGTAATCTTCCCATTTACCTGGCTCTTCCTTAACATACATTATGAGCATATATTCCAATACCTGATTCACTCTTTCAGTCTGTCCATTTGTTCAGGGATGGAAAGAGAAACTGAAATTTAAAGTGGTATTCAATCCTTTAAACAAATACTTCCATACATTTCCTGTAAACTTAGGGTCTCTGTCTGAAATTACTACTTTCGATATCCCATGTAAACGAAAAAATTTGTTTCAGGAATATATCAGCAATATTAGCAACCTTGTAAGTTGTTTTTACAAGTATAAAATGAGCTGCCTTAGTAACTTTATCAATGACTACCATTATTGAGTCATTCAAATTTTGATTTCTAGGTAGTCCTGTAATAAAATCAAGGCTGATTATTTCCCACTTCCAGCTAGGGATAGGTAATGGCTGAAGTAACCCAACTAGATGTTGGTGTTCAGTCTTAACTTGCTCACATTCAAAGCACTTGGCAATGTATTCTGCCAGTTCATTTTTCATGTTTGGCCAAACATAATCCTTCCTTAACATGGTTATAGTTTTCTGATAACCAGGATGTCCTGAGTAAGGAGTCTTATGAATTTCGTTTAAAATCAGTAACTTAATCTTAGGTACATTAGGTATATACAGTCTGTCTTTATATAGTAATAATCCTTTTTCGTTTAGACTATACCTTGTACTTAAACTTTCAATCAAATTTTCTGTTACTTTTGCTTGTAATTTCTGATAATTTTAATCCAATCTTACTCCTTCCTCTAGCTTTTCTTCTAAATCTGTTTTATAGGTGCTGATTGCTGCTACAAAATTTAGTTTTGCATTATGCTTAGAGCATCAACAACCTTATTTTCTTTTCCCTTAATATGTTGAATTTCAAAATCGTACTTGCTAAGGAAAGCTAGCCATCTAGCTTGCCTTGCGTTTAAGTTAGGTTGATCCAATAAATATTTTAATCCTTTATTAGTTGTCATTAATATAAACTTTCTTTTGATTAAGAGATGGTGCCACATTTTCAAGGCATGTATGACAACAACTAATTCTAAGTCATAAGTCGCGTAGTTTTTCTCATGAATCTACAACTTCCTAGACTCATATGCAATGACATGTCCTTCCTAAGTTAGAACTCCACCTAGACCGTCATTGCATGCGTCAGTACATACTATAAAGTCTTTATTTATAGGGTTAGCAATTCTTAAGATTAGTGCAGTAGTTAATAATGTTTTTAACTTTTTAAAACTATCTTCACACTTTTTACTCCACTTGAATTTCTTCCCTTTATTTTGTAAAGAAGTTATGGGATTTTCAATTCTTGAAAACCCTTCGATGAATCTTCGATAATAGCCAGTAATCCCCATGAATAACCGTATGTCAGTTACGTATTTTCAGACTGGCCATTCTTTGGTTGCTCTTATCTTTTCTGGATCAACATAGATCCCTTCTTTAGTCACTACATGAGCCAAGTACTGTATTTCGTCCTTAAAGAGATCACATTTACTAAATTTTGCATAAAGTTGATGTTCTTGTAATTCTTGTAAAACAATTTTTAAGTGCTCCTCATGTTCTTCTTTATACTTAGAATAAATTAGAATGTCGTAAATGAATACAACTACGAATTTATCAAGGTACTTATGCATTACATTATTCATTAGACACATGAAGAAAACCGAGGCATTAGTAAGCCCGACAGGCATAACAACAAACTCATAGTGGCCATGTCTGGTCCTAAAAGCTGTTTTAAAGATGTCTTCATCTTTGATTCGGACCTAGTGATAACCAGATCGTAAATCAATCTTTGAAAATACAGTCGCTCCACGTAGCTGATCAAACAGATCGTCTATGCGGGGGAACGAATATCTGTTTTTAATAGTCATTTGATTAAGTTGACTATACATAAACGTAGAGTATCGTCCTTCTTTTTAACGAAAATAACAGGTGCTCCCCAAGGAGACACACTGGGTATGATATAATTCTTATCAATAAGTTCTTTTAACTATGATTTTAATTCATTTAATTCCAATACATTCATCCGATAAGGGGCTTTTGAGTTGGGCACTGCACCAGGTACCAACTCAATTGTGAAGTCTAACTCCCTCTTCGGAGGCAGTCCCAGAATTTCTTTCGGAAATACATCCGAATATCCCCTCAGGATTGGAATATCTTCAAGTTTTAGTTTATCTTCATTATTAGTATTTTATTCATTAATTACAATTACAACAAAGGCTTTACAACCCTGACGAACAACTCTCTTTAATTACAAAGTAGATATTTGTCTGATAGCTGTTTTCCTAGGGATTCCTCTTACATTTACTATTTCTCCATCATTATTTACGCAAGAAAAAGTTTTATCGAAACAGTTCAGGACTACACTATGCTGTTCTAACCAGTCCATACCAATTAATATATCATAAGAACCTAAAGGTAGTACATTAAGCTTAACAGAGGTTTCAAACTGATCCGTGTTTATAACACAATCCTTTACAAAACTAATCACTTTTCTTTTTGCGCCAGTAGCTAGCCGAACTAACCATGACTTTGCAAACTTTTCTACTGATAACTTGCATTTTTCTAGTAAATTAGGAGAAATATAACTTAAGCTGGCCCATGTATCAATTAAAATAGATATAGGTGTTTGATTCAGGTTACCTTCCACTTCCACCATGGAAGTTTGATAGTCCGCTTGCCTGTTTTCCAGTGCTGCGTTGATCCTGGGCATTGTCCTTGCTAGATCACCAATAGTCATCTCCTCCTGCACAGTATGTATGTTGCTAATAGTATTCTTCTGGTTGGCGCACACTGATGCATAATGAGGACCATTACATTCCCAACATTTTTCTAATTCTTTTCGTTCATTATTCTTGGTGTAATTACTGTGATTATTAACAGGTTCTTTATTTCTAGGGCCATTTGGATTTAACTGTGAATTACCTTTATCCCTTGGAAATTTTTATTAGGAAAATTTCGTGTGTTATTATTCTTAAAACTACGGTTGGGTACGAAACCTTTCTTCTTTTGTTCAAAATTATTAGATCTTTTAGCCTCCAGTTTGATATACTTTCCTTTTTGCGATTATGCTCATAGCAAAAATTCACCTTCCTCATAGCCTCCTCCAAAGTTTTTGGATTATCATATTCAATTCTATCTTTTATATGAAAAGGTAAACAACTTATAAACTGCTGTACCTTAGGCTTCTCATCCACAATGTAAGGCACATAACGTAGCAGGCTTAAGAATTTGTTGTTTAATTCTTTCATGTTCATTGTTCCCAGTTTCGGTTCATAAAATTCCTTAGCTCTCTCTTCATAGTACTATTTTGATAAGAACTTCTTTTTAAAATATTTCTTAAACGTGCTCCAGTTAATGTTCTTTTCCCTAATGCCTTTTACTCATTTTAGGTCCCGCCACCAAATATTTTCTTCCCAGTTAGGTTGTAGATGGCCATTCTCGCTTTTAGCTGATTAGACTAATTGTAAATTTGAAAATATTTCTTCATCGCACACAACCATGATTTAGCCTCTTCTCCCTTCTTAGTTTCACCATTGAAAGTTGGTGGTTTTATTTTTTTAAATTCTCCTGAAATTTCTTCATAAGGCTTAAATTTTCTTTTTCTTGAATGATGAATATCTTTGCTACTATCACTAGTATAATGATAATTCTTCCTATGTGGATCGCCATAAATATCAGAGGATGAGCTACTTTCGATTTTAGACTTTTTGTTTTTTGTTGGTAGGACATATCTTCAGATTCCGTTTGTTTATCTTTTTCTTCGTTCTGAAAATTTTCCATTAAGATCTGATTGAGCTCTTCCTGAGCTCTTAGAATTCTTTCATTTTCCTTTTTAACTATTTCCATCTCAGTTCTTAATTCCTTAATCGTTTGTAATAATTCAGAAGAGTTATTAGTTATTTCTTCTTGTATGGGTTCTCTTTTAGAATTACTTCGTTCAGTAAACGGGGACTCCTCATCTGCATATTCCTCAAGTCTTTCCATACCTGCAGTTTAGCTCAGAATTTTTTTTTCTGGAAATAACATTTCAAAAATAATAATCAGTATGCATGCATTTAATTTACTATTTTATCTATACAGGTTGAGCCACATTCATGCATAGTGTCTAAACCTTGTGCTCTAATACCTCATGTAATACTCCAAAAATTTGTAAAAATATAAATTTTTTCATGTAACATAAAATGTTTGTAGTCATCACTTCCTAGGAACAATTAACTACTAACGGTTGCTTTAAATAGTATTAAACTAGAACTAAATATTTTGTTCACCTCTAGTTCTGCATACTTATCAGTTTGTTTTCATAATTCAATGTTAAGGATTTTATTTAGCAGGTTATGATTTGGAATAACAGGAAATGAAACATCTGTTTAATTACTAGTACTAAATTTGTTTTACTGTCTTATGAAAGTATGAAAGAACTTCAGTTTAGATCAAGGCTTACTTAGCTTATAGCTAATGCAGTGAAGTGATGCTTCTTTTACAGGTCCCTTATAGGTAAGAAGTTTGTTACCAGTTTCCAGATTGAGATTATTATCTCAACTAGCATAAAATAGAATGCTAGTAAATTTATTTATTTTATAGCTTTGAGCAGTAAAAGAGGTATCGATGATCTATATATTTATGTTCTACAAAGTTTCTGGTAAACATAAGTATTAATAAACTGATCATAGTCTAGTTACTTTTCCATTTCTCTATAATTATACCTGTTCATTTAATTTTCAACAATATTCAAATTCGGTAAACTTAGACAACTTAATTCTGGATATAGTCAAAAGTGAAATGGTTGTCACTCACATTTGAAAATAAAATCTAGCGCATAGACAGTTTACTAATTCGACCTGGTATTTACCAACAAGAGAAGCAATAATTTATTTTTTCTTTAAACTATAGTGATAATGTTTTTAGTATAAGGTTGAAAGGGTTATTTTCTATAAACAAAACTATCCCTTTTAACCTTAGTAAAGTCTCCATTTCATAAGGGAAAGGGATAACAAACACTAGTATCTTAAATGATACAAATTCAATACCTAGGCTATTGTTCTAGCTATGCCTCTTCTATAGTTGCAAGTATATATATATAAATGATTTTTTTCCCATTATTGTATCCTCCTAAATCTACTACAAGGTATTGTTTATTATGCAATTATCATTGAATAGTTTTCTTGTATGAGTTTTTCTTAAATCACTTCAAGGTTATAGATCATACTATAAAGCCCTAGTTTAACTACTACCTTCCTATGTTAATCATTAGGGGTCAGACAAGCATAAAAATCATGATGGAAGATAATGAATGAAAGTTATGACAAGGTTATAACATGGTTTTAATTGTCATACCCTATTGTATGCAGACTGCTCCAAGGGTTTTCCGAACTATATCACAAAACCCACCTTTTGCAAATAATATTTGAGCCACGTGGTCGATGTTCATTTGATAGGGTTTTGACCTTTGGAGTTTTTACCATATATAATCTTCTAAACCCTAAAAAGTCACATTTACCTATCTTCGTTTTCCATGCTGTGGTGTGAGGAGCTATAGGCTCATGGCCGCATGTCCTGACTGTCACTTCATTATGTAAGCTACCCTGCCATTAGTCGTTCTTCTTCTGTGTGTAGAGGTTCTTATGGCCACTATCTTTCATTCTGTGTAGATTCTTTTTTCGCCATAATTCTAAGTCTGTATGTGAAGAACTCTGGCATGGTTACTACGTGGACTTGAACTCAGGTCCAATTGTGGCGTAGCCTTGTAAATTTGAACTTTCTCGTCTTGGTCTTCAGAAACTTCCTTCGATTAGCTCGAGTTGCGTATCTTGTGGCTAGGGTTTGATTATACCGCCTTCCTCATAGCAAAGGCAACGAAATACATCCAGGTATGAAATCTTTCAGCTCTTGTCCATTCTTGCAGTATGTAAGTTTAACATTTTCGCTACTGGTAGGGTTTAACAATTTGTGGTTTTTCACTTTTGTAGGCTTCAATGGATACTCCAAGCTAGAAATACAATCCATGAAAATGCCACGCCAGGAAATTTTTCAGGCTTCGTGACCCTCCAGGTAAGCCTTGGTCTGGCCTGGGGTTATCTCTTGCAATGGTTGTATGGTGTATTTGTTGTCATTTCCCACGTGGTTGTAGGGTTACTATTCGGCCGTGACTATATGTTACTCTGTTTGTTTTGGATTACGGCATGGCCATGGATACACTATTTTTTTAAAAGTTTTGGAAAGCCATGTGGCCGATACTTTGATATGTTGTTTAAGAGATCTTCGAAGCCCTCATGGCTACTTTGTGTTGGAAAGCTTGGGGCTTTTACAGTCGTGACTCAATAACTTACTTATGGGACCTTTTTGGCTATAGTTGATTTACAGAAATGTTATTTTGTTACCGGCTTTTAAGCCGTGGCTCTGTTTGTAAAAGGCCACAGGGCCGTAACTAATATAGTTTCAGTTTAGGGTTTAAATGCTATTTAAAGTTTGGATAAGCTTGAAGCTCACTGTTTTGTAATTTATATTTTGGTAATAATTATACATTGTGGTTTTAAGTAAGAGATGGAAACAGTGATATGCTTTACTGTTCTGGTTTTCTTCGATTATGTTTAAAATGTCCTAAACAGAGTTTTTGTTACTGTAAATTTATATTTATTCTGAATATTTTTAAAAATGAAAATAAACATTTCAGACAGTTAGTATTGAAAATATAGTTTGATTTTTTTACTGTCAGTAATAAATTTCTTCAGTAAGTAGATGGAAAAAAAGGACAGACTATGCAACCTAATTCTTTAGTGTATTTTCTGAGTTAATATATGTTGAAAGGTTATTACTTATTTTCTCTCGTTTTAATTTATCATATAGTGGTAAAACTGTTTTCTTTTAGATAATATATTTAATTTTGGTAGATTTATCTATTAGATAATTATGGTTAAAATAAATGAAGTATGTAAACTTTGATTTGGTTTAGGAGTGAAATGAATAACCCCTCTGTTAGTAAAAATGGGTGGTAATGTTATTTATATTTTTACAGTTTCTTAAAAATAGGTTTAATTTATAAAACCCTAATTTCTCTTAGTTTAAATACATAGTTAGTATTTGATTTTAATGTTATCCTAGTTTCGTTTTACTTAGTTGAAACTATTCAGTAAATTTCTAGCTTTGTTTACTGTTTCTTTAAGTTAATATTGGTTATTTAATTTCCATGTTTATAATCGATGTTAATTATTATAATAATAGACTTATAATAAGTAGTCTATCTACTATGTAAGCAATTACACAGACTAAGTAAACCTATACTTTTAGATATTTCCTAAACAAATATGTTTATGTTATTCAACTACTCTGTCTAAATAAAGACATCTAAAATAAAAAGGAATAACATACATACAAATCACTCTTATGAACTTGTAGAAGGTAATAATTCACATTCATGCATACTTCATTCGATTCTTTATCTGAAGTTAATCTAACCTACAGTACTAGAGTACTACCTTTATAAAAGGTGTGGAAAAATACAGTTAGGTATTTTTTTTATGTATCAGTAAAAATGCAAATTCTTCTAATCATTTACCCTAAAATATCTAATCCAACATTTCACTATATTTTCACAGTAAAAGTTTTTCTTTTAACTAACCCGAACAACAGCAACACAGAATCATAACATATCATTGCTTAAACTCAAACCTTCCAGATAACAATTAACAATTAGAAAGATAAATAAATCAAGTAGAACCTGGAAATGAAGATGAGGTGACAACAACTTAAGGAACCTATTCCTCCCAACCAACTCCTGGAGAAAAGCTGGACTGCAAATCTCAGGACCCCCGAGCTTGTCTCCTGGTCCACCTGGTAGAAGTACTGGGTGAGAGATGTAGTTTAGTAATCCTCTGCAACTCCACTGAGTGTTCAGTAGTCAATTAGTTCTGCATGCAACAGTATGAACTCAACTTACAATAGCTGCACTAGTTCAGGTCTTCAACACTTTCCACTCAAAACATTCTTCAACTAGTCCCCTCCATCGAATTTTCTTGTGCACTTCATTCTCCCAGAATGTTCACAATTCCGGAATGAGCAACCTCAACTGTCTTTAATGGAAAGTTTTATTAGCATGCCTAGGTATTTTGGGTCAGTTTTCACTTAATCAGCCACCTGCTCTTGTTCCACTTTCTTGGGGAACATGACCACAAAAATAAGGAAGTTTCCTCATGCAACAACTAGAAGTAGTTTGAGGATGCTGCCAAGTGTCAATCTGCTCTCAACCCAGCCTTCTCCACCAAGTGACCAATAAAACACTCATTTAACAACTTCCTTAAGCTCTTGTCTCATCTTTCATTTATTTATTAATAAAATATTCAACAATTACATTCAATTATCCTTGACCCCACTTGGTCATTAATTACAGACTTTATAATAAAATATAACATAATGTTTCTTAAAACATAAAATGTTTTTCAAATTGGGGCATGTGACATACACACCCCCTTAAATTATAACATCGCCCTCGATGTTATTTATTCTTCGTCCTTAGAATGTCCCTCGAACAGAATTGGATATGCAGCCTGCATATGACTCTCCAATTCCTAGGTGGCTTCTTCTGGACTATGGTGCTTCCATTGCACCTTCACTTGACCAATGGTACAATTCCGAAGCAAGATCTCCTCCATTTTGAGGATACAATCCGGTTCCACCAGAAAATCTCCTTTAGGTTCCACCTGCACATCGTTCCAGTTTATAACATGAGTAGCATCATGTACATATTTTTTTAACACAAAAATATGAAAAACATTATGAACCTTCAAATTTGGCGGTAAATCCAATTGATATGCCACCTATCCTATTCTGGACAGTATCTCAAAAGGTCTGCAATATCGGGGTGCTAACTTAGCACAACTTCCTAATCTCAGAGAACTCTTTTTAGGCCTTACCTTAATAAAGACATGTTCACCAACTTGGAACTCCTTTTGAGTTGGTTTAAGATCTGCTTGACTTTTCTGTTGGTCTTGCGCAATTTTCAAGTTACCTTGCAATTAACTCCATTAACTCCAATTAACTCCATTTCTTTTAATAGTTCAAGTCCTAATACTAACCTGTTAACTGGATTACTCCATGAGATGGGGTTATTGCACTTCCTCCCATACAAAATTTCAAATGGACTGTATCTTGCTGAAGCTTGGTAGTGGTTGTTGTAAGCAAACTCTACCAAGCGTAAGTAATCTTCCCATTTACCTGGCTCTTCCTTAACATACATTCTGAGCATATCTTCCAATACCTGAATCACTCTTTCAGTTTGTCCATCTGTTTGGGGATGGAAAGTGGTATTGAAATTTAAATTGGTATTCACTCCTTTAAACAAAGACTTCCAGAAATTGCCTGTAAACTTAGGGTCTCTGTCTGGAATTATAACTTTCGGTATCCCATGTAAATGAAAAATTTGTTTCAGGAATATATCAGCAATATTAGCGGCCTTGTAAGTAGTTTTTACAGGTATAAAATGAGCTGCCTTACTAACTTTATCAATGAATACCATTATTGAGTCATTCAAATTTTGATTTCTAGGTAGTCCTGTAATAAAATCAAGGATGATTATTTTTGACTTCCAGCTAAGGATAGGTAATGGCTGAAGTAACCCAGCTGGATGTTGGTGTTCAGTCTTAACTTGCTCACATTCAAAGCACTTGAAAATGTATTCCGCCAGTTCATTTTTCATGTTTGGCCAAACATAATCCTTCCTTAACATGGTTATAGTTTTCTCATAACCAGGATGTCCTGAGTAAGGAGTCTTATGAATTCTGTTTAAAATCAGTAACTTAATATTAGGTACATTAGGTATATACAGTCTGTCTTTATATAGTAATAATCCTTTTTCGTTTAGACTATATCCTGTACTTAAACTTTCAATTAAATTTTATGTTACTTTTGCTTGTAATTTTTGATAATTTTCATCCAATCTTACTCCTTCCTCTAGTTGTTCTTATAAAGCTGTTTTATAGGTGCTGATTGCTGCTACAAAATTTAGTTTTGCATTTTTTCTTAGAGCATCAGCAACCTTATTTTATTTTCCCTTAATATGTTGAATTTCAAAATCGTACTCGCTAAGGAAAGCTAGCCACCTAGCTTGCCTTGTGTTTAAGTTAGGTTGATCCATAAATATTTTAATCCTTTATTATCTGTCATTAATATAAACTTTCTTTTGATTAAGTGATGGCGCCACATTTTCAAGGCATGTATGACAACAGCCAATTCTAAGTCATATGTCCCATAGTTTTTCTCACAAATCTTCAGCTTCCTAGACTCATATGCAATGACATGTCCTTCCTGAGTTAGAACTCCACCTAGACCGTCATTGCATGCGTCAGTACATACTATAAAGTCTTTATTAGGGTCAACAATTGTTAAGATTGGTGCAGTAGTTAATAATGTTTTTAACTTTTTAAAACTATCTTCACACTTTTTACTCCACTCGAATTTATTCCCTTTCTTCTGTAAAGAAGTTATGGGATTTTCAATTCTTGAAAACCCTTCGATGAATCTTCGATAATAGCCAGTAATCCCCATGAATGACCGTACGCCAGTTACGTATTTTGGGACTGGCCATTCTTCGATTGCTCTTATCTTTTTTGGATCAACAGAGATCCCTTCTTTAGTCACTACATGACCCAAGTACTGTATTGCATCCTTAAAGAAATCACATTTAATAAATTTTGCATAAAGTTGATGTTCTTATAATTCTTGTAAAACAATTTTTAAGTGCTCCTCATGTTCTTCTTTAGACTTAGAATAAATTAGAACGTCGTTAATGAATACAACTACGAATTTATCAAGGTACTTATGCATTACATTATTCATTAGACACATGAAGATATTTGGGGCATTGGTAAGCCCGAAAGGCATAACAACAAACTCATAGCAACCATATCTGGACCTAAAAGTTGTTTTAAAGATGTCTTGATCTTTGATTCGGACCTCGTGATAACTAGATCGTAAATCAATCTTTGAAAATACAGTTGCTCCATGCAACTGATCAAACAGATCATCTATGCGGGGCAACATATATCTGTTTTTAATAGTCATTTTATTAAGTTGACGGTAATCTATACATAAACATAGAGTACCGTCCTTTTTTTTAACGAAAATAACAGGTGCTCCCCAAGGAAACACACTAGGTCTGATATAATTCTTATTAATAAGTTCTTTTAATTGTGATTTTAATTCATTTAATTCCAATATATTCATCCGATAAGGGGCTTTCGAGCTGGGCACTGCACCAGGTACCAACTCAATTGTGAAGTCTAACTCCCTCTTTGGAGGCAGTCCCGGAATTTCTTTCGGAAATACATCCGAATATCCCCTAAGGATTGGAATATCTTCCAGTTTTAGTTTATCTTCATTATTAGTATTTTCTTCATTAATTATAGTTACAACAAAGGCTTTACAACACTTACGAATAACTCTCTTTAATTGCAAAGCAAATATTTGTCTGATAGCTATTTTCCTAGGGATTCCTCTTACATTTACTGTTTCTCCATCATTATTTATGCAAGAAAAAGTTTTATCGAAACAGTTCAGAACTACCCTATGTTGTTCTAACCAATCGATACCAATTAACATATCATAAGAACTTAAAGGTAGTACATTAAGCTTAACAAGGGTTTCAAACTGATCCATGTTTACAGCACAATCCTTTACAAGACTAATCACTTTTCTTTTTGCGCTAGTATGTAGCTGAACTAACCATGACTTTGCAAACTTTTCTACTAATAACTTGCATTTTTCTACTAAATCAGGAGAAATATAACTTAAGCTGGCCCTTGGATCAATTAAAATAGATATAGGTGTTTGATTCAGCTTACCTTCCACTTACACCATGGAAGTTTGATAGTTCGCCTTCCTATTTTCCAGTGCTGCGTTGATCCTGGGCATTGTCCTTGCTAGATCACCAACAATCATCTCCTCCTGCACCATATGTATGTTGCTAACAATATTCTTCTGGTTGGGGAAAACTGATGCATAATGAGGACCATTACATTCCCAACATTTTACTGATTCTTTTCGTTCATTATTCTTGGTGTAATTACTATGATTATTAACAGGTTCTTTATTTCTAGGGCCATTTGGATTTAACTGTGATTTACCTTTATTTCCTTGGAAATGTTTATTAGAAAATTTTTGTGTGTTATTTTCCTAAGACTACGGTTAGGTACGAAACCTTTCTTCTTCTGTTCAAAATGATTAGATCTTTTAGCCTTCCAGTTTGATATACTTTCCTTTTTGCGATTATGCTCATAGCAAAAATTTGCCTTTCGTGTAGCCTCCTCCAAGGTGTTTGGATTATCATATTCAATTCTATATTTTATATGAAAATGCAAACATCTTAGAAACCGATGTACCTTACGCTTCTCATCCACAATGTAAGGCACATAACGTAGCAGGATTAAGAATTTGTTGTTTAATTCTTTCATGTTCATTGTTCCCAGTTTCAGTTCATAAAATTCCTTAGCTCTCTCTTCATAGTACTGTTCTGACAAGAACTTATTTTTAAACTATTTCTTAAACGTGCTCCAGTTAATGTTCTTTTCCCTAATGCCTTTTACTCATTTTAGGTCCTGCCACCAAATATCTACCTTCCCATTTAGGTTGTAGATGGCCATTCTCGCTTTTCGATGATTAGAGTAATTGTAAATTTGAAAATATTTCTTCATTCGAGACAGCCATGATTCAGCCTCTTCTCCCTTCTCAGTTTCACCATTGAAAGTTGGTGGTTATGATTTTCTTAAATTCTCCTAAAATTTATTCATAAGGCTTAAATTTTCTTTTTCTTGAATGATGAATATCTTCACTATTATCACTAGTATACTGATAATTTTTCCTATGTGGATCGCCATAAATCTGAGAGGATGAGCTACTTTTGATTTTAGACTGTTTAGACTTTTTGTTTTTGTGTTGGTAGGAGATATCTTTAGATTCCGTTCGGTAGGCCTCTTGGAGCCTATCGAACTATGAAAGAGTGGCGTCATGTTTTATCT
Source organism: Pseudotsuga menziesii (assembly GCA_001517045.1). NCBI lineage: Eukaryota > Viridiplantae > Streptophyta > Pinopsida > Pinales > Pinaceae > Pseudotsuga > Pseudotsuga menziesii. The sequence continues at coordinate 178,354 of LPNX011033469.1, read as the reverse complement.
TCATCTCTAGGCCTTCCCCCCTTTCTTTCATCAAAGTATCCGTCACTCTTACCATCTTTTCCTTGTATTGATCTATAGTTTCTTTCAATTTGTCCACATTATAAACATTTGCTTCAGTAGCCGCGACACCAATCGAGGCCATCAGTTGCAGATATTATTGGTACCTTTCATGATAGGTCTTTAAGTAATTGTGTGTACTTCAGGATGAGTACTCACCTTTAACTTCTTTTCGGCCCTCCGAAGAATGCCTTTCCATTTAGAGTCAAAAACAACATTATCCAGGGATGCAACCACATTTTTCTTGGACGAGGTGAAGGGTACTAACCCTAAATTTTCAAGAGGGAGGTAACCTCATGTTATTATGTTTCCTGAGGTAGAAGGAGGATATTTAGGATTGTCTTGGGCAACATCTCCTTCCCAATTCTCTCTATCTTGGTCCTCTTGCTCTTTTCTCCTCAGTTCTTTTGCTGCATTCTCTGCCTCTCTTTCTTTTCCAGTTGATTCTTTTTTCATCCTCTTGCCTGCTTCACTTTTCCTTTGTTCTTCCTCTTTTTTACTTTGTTCTTCCTCTTCCCTTTTCCTTTGGGCCTCCTCAGCTACTAATTTCTCTGCTTCTTCTACTAATCTTTGAGCCTCTTCTTCCTTCTTCTTGGCAGCTTCTTCTTTTAGTTTCTGCTGCTTAGTAGTGCTACTACTACTACCTTTGCCCCCTGCTATTATACTCTTTTGTCTAAACTGCTTATTTAAAGCAGTCATTAGTACATTTTTGAAAATTTCTTCATCCTTATCCAAGTAGTTAGAGTATTCAAAATTTGCCTTTACCAGTGCACAATATGCAACAAATTTGCCCTGGGAATCGTTCCTATGAAATTTTTTCTCACTAAAGTGAAAATATTCTAGGTCCTTCACAAAATCCGATGTTCTTTTAACTTTCAAAAACTTGTAGCTACCAACATAGAAAGGCATTGGTGGGTAGACTGCTTTCTTCATGTCAAACAGAAAATTCCCGAATCCATCCCCAAAAAACTGTCTTACTGCTTCCTTATGCACGGTGTAGTCAATGGAATACTTAGGAAGCATTGATGAGGCTCTAGTCCCCCCATACATCCTAGGATAGGTGCCTTCTTCAGAAAAAAAATAGTCTCCATATTCACTTATCACCTCAAGTGCTCCCTCATACATACACTTGCATTCTTTAAGAAATACCAACTGGTAAATTGGCATCAAAAGTTCCTCACAGATAAGCTTATAGAAACTATGATACTTATGCGCCCATAAGATCTGATATGCTGTGTAAATAGGGGTCTTGGCATTATTCCTACTGCAGTTTAGTTTCAAGAATGGGTAACGGCACAAGTTGCAATCAATTAGATACGATCCCATGTAGAATTCAGATTTTCTTTCGAGCAATCCTCTCAGTGCAACACCTATACAAGAAGACAAGCTATTGGAAACTATGTCTTCCCAATTGAAGATAGTGCCTTGTATAGTCACATGATACATTAGTGGGATCCTACCTATATTATAGAACTCCCCACTGGCCCTGCCGAAGATTCTATTGAACATCAGGGTTACAAGTTTGTGAGGAGTGCGCAAGCTGGCAGTTTCATATTTGCTAGAGGCTCTCTGTCGAAATTACTTTCTCGCTATCATCATCAACTTTGCGCATTCAATATAGTCTAAACTCAGACTATTTATCTAGTCATATGTCACGCTGATTTCTAGGACTAGTAGATTGCAGGCTTTGGCTAGGTAGGCAGGAGTGAAGGAGACAAAACCTTTTCCTTTGACATTGTATATGATCATATCATTTATGTCTTCTTTAGGTAAAATCCAGCCGATTACCTTGGCACAAGGGAAAATTTTAGGTCACGTGGATACCTTAGTGATCCCAGATCTCAAAATGTTTTCATATAGGGGAATATCCTCCAAGCCTGCATCTGAGACCTTTTGATCTTTGATCATGGGGTATATCTGTCCCCATTTGAACTCTGGTTCGGCTCCAGTGACTGCTTTGGTATCTTCATAAATTATTTCTATCCTAGGCATGATTTCCAAATCTGATTCCTCCTCAACGGCCTTAGCCTTCTTCTTTCCTTTCTCTGGCATAGTGTTGAGTGAGGACTGAGGCTGCAGCATAATCACATCAAGAAATGACTTAGTGTCTCTGTGATTAAAACACATACATTCATATATAAATAGAAAAATGAGAAACTATTTTAAAATCGTAATATATACAACAAATCATATTTTCCTTGCATTCATGGAGAAATAATTAATATCATCTTTACCGAGTCATCTTTAACCATAATTTAAAAGCTCGAGGTAAGGTTAAACCTGAAAAGAAATGATCAGCTCAAGTGCAGGTTCTAACGACGGATTTGGCAGCTCCAACCCTAAATCATATGGTGTTCTTAAACACAATACATAAGAATCATAAAAAATGGTTTCAAACCCTATGCAAAAACCTCCCTTCATTAACCTTAATAACCGCGAGAAAATAGTCTAGGGAAACAGTGATAACACCATCAATCTGGGTCGACTTCAAAATTTTCTGAAACCATGACACCGACTACAAAGGGAAAAATACCTTATGACGGAAAACCCTAGGCTGAAAAATGAAAGGAAAACGAGGACCCTCTGAGCTCGAGGCCTTGCAAATCCCCCTATCGCCACAAATGAACATGAACCAGGCGAGGAATGACCAGTGAAAAACTCAACCTGCCTTAGTCTTATCATTAATACACCAGGCATCTGAGCTATCCATGTTCGAGGTCCGAGTAGTCGAGACAAAAATGGTTGGGGGCAGGTGAAAACCATGATCGTTAGCTAACTAGGTCTAAAAAAACAAGGAGGCTAGGACAACTAAATCAACACAAAAAAACCCTATGAGGCTAAGGGACAGATTTTAAAACCACAATGAATAAAAGAAAAACCCTAGCCTTGTAAAATGGAAACCCAACACGACACTTTACTAAAAACCTGTAAACGGTAAATCTTCAAACGTCATTTTACCAAAAAATGAAATCACGACAAGGGATGAAGCCTACCTGGTGAAAGGTGGTTTGAAATTTGGTGAAAGGCTTGGCTCAAAACGTTGCGCAAACTCCAAGTGGCAAACTTCCATAGGGCGTACTCAAAACGGGTAGTAGAAACAAACCGTAGCAACCGTAACAAACCCCCCAATGCTATATATAGAAAAACAAGAAACACACATTAAATGGGGTTATTGGGTTATTTAAGTCGCACGAGAAGAAACACCATTTGATGCCAAAAACTCATCGGGGCAATCTTCCGATTCAAAATCGGCCAGATACAAAAAAGAGAACCCGATAGTGTCGGGTACAACATCCTAATTATGCTGCACCTATCAGCTTGCTTCGTAAAAAACCAACCGCAAAACAACGTCGGCATGCTTCAAACCAAGGTGTCGGTAACCATCAATCGGCTACAAGCCACAAATTTTGCCACCTTCTTTGGAAAGAAAATCAAATGCATACCGACACTATCGAAGAAGTTTGCTGGGAATGCCCAACCAAAGGCTTGTCAATAGACTTGCAAAAAAATCTCCGATCGGTAATGAAATCCTAAGCCAAGCCGACACTTCGGTGATGAAAGGAAGGGTTAGCCGCAACGGTTGGACAGACTCTGGTGGAATGACTTGATGAAGAACCGCCGGCTTCAAAGGAAGAATTCCACCGACCATATCGGCTCCGACACTTGAACATATCCACAATTGTCGGCTAGAAACTCAAAAACTTTCTGACATGGGATGAAAATTTGGGAAAAAGACAACGTGAAATCGGCTGGAAAGTGTCGGGCCGGAAGTCAGATTTTTTTTGCCGTGTTGGCAAAAATCCAAAAATTCTTCCGACACATTGGGAAAAGGATAAGTGTTAACTTGAAGCAACAACTTTTCAAACTTCATCCAAAATAAAAGAAATTCATGAAAGCAAAATTTTAAGGGGCAAAAAAAGTCAAAAGCTATAATTCTAAGGAGGGGCCCTAAAATTATCAAAATTTTGGGGGTAGTGGTTGCAACAGCAACACGTCCACATACAAAATTATAGACACAAAATTATCACCAACTTTCTTTTTGCACACACAATGATTAACCTAACTTCTCACAAAAACAACTGCTAGATATACATATCAAAATTCTAGTAGCACGTCCTGGGTGATTGCTTTAAACCATAGAGAGACTTCTTGTGCTTGTAGACCAACTTATTCTCCCCTTTCTCCATGAATCCTTTAGGGTGCTTCATATAAATTTCTTCTTTAGTATCACCATGAATAAATTAGGTTGTCTTCACGTCCACCTGTTCTATTTGATGATCACATGTTGTAGGTAAAGATGTTAGTACCCTAATGGAAGTTAACTTTGCAATAGGAGAGAAGATATCACCAAAGCCAACTCTCTCGACTTAGAAATATCCCTTCTCTACTAGTTGAGCCTTATAGATCTCGACTTGACCTACTGCATTCAATTTTTTCTTGAACACCCACTTACTATCGATGGGTTTCCTTCCATTTGGAAACACGACTAGATCCCATGTTTCATTCTTCTATAAGGACTCCATTTCTTCTTCCATGGCCTTTTTCTAGAGTTTACCCTTGATCGAGTTGATCGCTTCCTTTACTAACTCGGTATCCTCTTATGTGGTAGTTAAGGAAAAATTAGAGCAACAATATAGTGGCTTATACCTTTCAGGTTGTTGCTTTTCTCAACGAGACCCCTTGACAACTAGAATATGTTGTTCCGCCTCTTTGTCAAATTCACTTGACTCATCTAAATCATGACTTCTGTTGTTCCATTCAAACTCTAGCTTTTCTGGTTCATTTTCCCCTTTATCCTCTTCAATCCTAGAAGTACCTCCGAATTCTTTGAATATCACATCTCTACTATAAACTGTCTTCCTTGTTAGTATATTTCACACCTTATACCCTTTTACTCCATATTCGTATGCAATGAAGATACATTTCACATATTTTCTATCAAGTTTGCATGTTTTCTCCTTTGGTACATGCACAAATACATCACATCCAAAGACTCTGAGATGTGAAAGAGAGGGCCTTTCCCAATCCCATGCCTCATATGAAATATTTTCGACTAGATTTTTTGACAATGACCTATTCATCAACTAACTAGTGTTGATTACCTTTGCTAGAATTCTTGAGCAATACCTACACCACTATGCATGCTCCTTTCTTTTTCCATAACATTTATATTCATTCTTTTAGCAAGTCCATTCTATTGAGGCATGTATGGAGTTGTGTTTTTTCAAGCTATACAATGTTGTTTGTAGAACTGGTTAAACGCCTTACTACAAAATTTTGCTTCGTTATCAGTTCTCAACACCTCAATCTTTCTTCCAGTATAATCTTGTACAATATATTTGAACTCTTGTAACCTTTTAAAAACATTAGTTTTCTTCCTTATAAATTACAACCATGTAATTTCGGAGAAGTCATCTACAAAAGAGATGTAATACTAGGATCCCCCTAGTGATGGGATGCGTATTAGTCCATACACATCACTATTTATTAACTCCGGTATTTCCTTGGCCCTAGTGGCACCAGATGGAAAACTTACATGACTTGGTTTACCATAAATACAATTTTCACATAAGTCTACTTCTAAATAAGAACCAAGTAGACCTTCAACCATACCTTTTCTATGCATAGTATGCAGACCTTTCTAATCAATATGTCCCATCCCCTGATGCCAAATCATGGTCAAGTTGATTAGACAAGAAGATATGTTATTGAATTCAAGAAATATTGTATTTGAACATGTATTAGTATCTATTCTTCCCATTATTTTATACAATGTTCTAGTATGAACTCCTATCATCATCACCTCGCTCCTCACACCATTTGACTGATACCATGTTTCGAGCCAAACCTGGAATATGCAGCACCCCTAGAAGAGTTCATATCCTTCAATATTTTAGTATCATTCAAACTTTACATCATTCGACAATCCTGGTCAATGAAGCATCTCCTAGAAGGACGTCACCACCATTTAATTTATCATATTCACAAAACAACTCTTTGTGTGGTATCATATGACATGATGCACTAGATTTGATCAACCAAGAGCCATGATCTGTTTGTGTACATTTTGAATCCAAATACGCAATCTCTTTTTCTTTATTCAAAGGCTTACGTTCAGTTGATTCTTCTTCCTCAGACCCTTTTCTCTTCTCAACTTTCGTTGAATTACAATATCACTCAGAATGCCCAACTTTTCCACATTTCCATCGTTTTAGCATTGTTGTATCAGGGGATTTAGATATGGTATTAGATATACCCCTTGAATTTTATTTTCTATCGAAGGTTTACCTTTTCCTTTGTCTACTAGTTGACCTATTACCATTAGAGCATCATGGGTCAATCCTTCAATGTTCTTCCACCTCATTTATTATGACAACATATATGCAACCACATCATTGATATTTAATGTGGTATTATTGCTTCCAATAGCCACAACCATGTTATCCCATGAGTATGAGAAAGAACACAATAGACTGATACATTTGTCCTTATTGATTTTGATATCCACAGACAACAATTGACCATCAATAGCGTTGAACACATTCAAGTGATCTGTTACTTAGTCACCTTCATTCATTTTCAACAGATATATCTTCTTCCAAAGAAATAACTTGTTAACCATAGATTTCGACTAGTATAGGTGCCACAATTTTTCCCATAATTTATTTGCAGTGGATTCTCTTGAACCATTCAAAAATATAGATTCTTCAACCATGTCTAGACTTGTTGCGATTACCTAGGCTCCTTCCTCTCTCCCTTTTTCTTCCCTTTCTCTCCATGGTCAACACATTACTTGAAGTCTCACCTATGCCTTTTCTTCGCATTTCCTCGCTAAGAATAACACCAACAACATCATCAAATTCAAGAGTGTTTGAACTAGGGACAAAGTTACTTACATCCATGATGAAGACATTCCATCTTTCTGGCAATGAGCACAAGATTAGAAGAGCCCTAACCTCATTATCAAAGCTCACTTTCACAGAACTTAGCTGACTAGTAATTGTATTAAATTCATTTAAATGGTCAGCAACAAATCCACCTTCTGACATCTTCATTGAAGTAGTGATTTCTGAAGTATGAAAAAAAGGAGAAAAAAGCAGAGAACAAAAAAGAAGAAAAAAAGAGAAAAAAAATGTAGGGATTTTCGGGGGTCATAAATTTTGAATCGGTTATCCGTTTGGGCTCAAATTTAATAGGAATTTGTGTTTTGAAGTGTTCAATGCAGTGGGAAATTATATCCTTCCAATCGGAGTTTTTTTTGACACTTTTATGAGGCCAAATTCCTTCATATAAGTCCAAATTCCTTCATATAAGGCCTCAAATTTTAGGCCTTATATGAAGAAATTTGGCCTCAGAAAAGTGTCAAAAATATTTGAGGCCTTATATGAAGGAATTTGGCCTTGTAAAAGTGTCAAAAAAAGCTACAGTCAGAAGGATATAATTGACCACTGCATTGAACACTTCGAAACACAAATTCCTGTTAAATTTGAGCCCAAACGGATAACTGAGTCCAAAGTTATGATCCCCGAAAATCCCTACATTTTGTTTTCAGCCTTCAGAAATCACTACATGATTCATATTAAATAAATGCTTCACTAAAAATACCTTGTTGGAATTTGAGGATTTTTCATAGAGATTAGCCAATACGCTTGTTAGCACAGTTTTGTTTCGTAGAGTCGAGAGGAGCTTAAGTTAAGGAAAAAGAGATTAGATTTTGATTTTTTTTATATGACCGCGAAGCTGACATGTTGGGTTCCTAAGAGAATACCAAATTATCCATGGAACCGTATGCTGGACTAAAAAGTGACTAAAATGAACGTGTGAAGTGCTTGTAGCACCTTGTGGAGGAATTGTCGGTCCATATTATAAGTGTGAAGAGATCAACGACGGACATGGAATCTACTAGGTGAAGTTCCTCGATGTATAATATGGGGAAAGGTTGGCAAAATGACCATTGAATAAGGTTAAAGTTCAGATGTGATCGATGATGCACGATCACAAGGGAAAAATATCAACGACTAAGGTTCATTTTGCACCCAAAACTTGCAAGGAGAACAGGACAACCGAGTGGTAGTGGAATTTTTACCGCCTGCCACATGTTGGGCAAATAATCATTCCACTGGATGAAAGGTGGTAGGGAGAAAACACCTCCCGCAATCATGAAACCACATTTGGGGATATTATAAAAAGGGAAAGTCATGTGGATACGTATCATTTGTTTTTTTTGCGTAAAGGATAATGTGCCTGCACTTGTGGAAGCCGAGTCAGATTCATATTTTCTAGTCGTCATTTGCCAGGTAGGACACGTATCTCAACTCGCTAAGTTATTTTTAAAAATAGAAGGGGATGGTGAAGTTGAAACACAAGTTCAAAAGTTCAATAAATTGGATGAGATTTTTTAAGACAATGACTGAGATGTTTTTGACACAGTGCTCTCTTTTGGTCTAGTACATGAGCTAAAGAGCAGATTAAAAACTTTAAAAACACAGGGGATTGACTTGCATAAATTATAGAGGTCTCATTTTCACTATTTTTGTCTAGACCAAACCCTTAAAATTTTGGATTTCGTTTCCTAGTGTGCATGCAATTACTCTTAGTCTGAACATGTTATAATGAAATCAAACTAGTCTAAAGTCATTTGTCCCATCAATTCGCTAGTTGTTAGAGATGTGTTAGAAGTACCCCAATCATTTATCCAAAACCTGTAATATTTTGATGAGGAAAATATAATTGAACAATTCAGACATGCTACAGCCGAATAGAAACAAACCTTTTTATCTAAAAGTATTAAACCTGAGATTTCTATTGAAAATGAGCCTTTTTCGCTTGACATTGACCTATTTAATGATGAATCCCAATGGGTTTTTTCCCTGTTGAATCGGTTTTTAGGGTTGGATAGTGATAGGTTTGTCTCTGAGGTTGTATTGAGTCTGCTATTTCGATTGAGTATGTATCAACCTAAGTCTGAGTATAACCAATACTGTTGCCTTAAGTTTGATGAATTTCTAGATGAGAATATTCATTCACAGTTAGTGAATTTCCACATGACCATGCATTTCAAATTCCAATCTTATCTGGTCAGGATGTTCTTATTTTTCAATGAAGAGAATTTGCAGTTTCTAGAGATAGTATTCACTTCTAAAATCAAGAATAATACTTTCAACTACATGAATCTTATTATGTCAGAAGTGGATAGAGTAATGTTTCAAGATAAAATGCCGAGAGTGCTGCTTGAAATGGAAGAAATGTTGCAACTCAACCAAGACATAAGAGTTGGAGATTGGTTCCTTCTAAAGGAACATACCATAATCAGAGTATATGGTTTTGTTCATGAAGCATACATCTTGCCTGCTGTTGGCAAGCAACACCCTTCGGAGTATTTTGAATGCAAACAATTTCAAAACTGGTATTTTGAAAATCGACATTCGATATTATCACCTGGATTAACACTCATCTATAGATATTCGAGGAGTGCCCTCAGAATATTTGATTCTGAAGGTACTCCCAATAGAAGCTTAATTGAATGATTTATAGAGATTAACAGCAGTTTATATCGAATTTGAATCTCTTGGTATTAATCTCACTCCTTTTGATCATCTCGAAAACTATAAACCCGGAAGTTAGTAGCTCCTAATTTCACTCCATTTGTCACTCATGCATATTCGAAATCAAACGAATTTATTACTATTAACCTAAGCAAGTTACTACAGGGTGTCATAATTGTTTCTGTTCAATTCCTATAGGAGATCTAACAAAGCTTTTTCACTTCTAAATTATTTATCTCATCATGTTAGTCATAAGGTTAAAAAGTGTATACAATATAATTTTTAAGTCACACATTATTATACACTGATCCTTATTACGAATTTTGTATTTTCGAAGTGAGTCAGTTTTAAAGGCTATCATAAGGGGTTAAGATATTTTTCAAAGTTTTGATATAGGTTTGGTTACGTTATCAATTGTTTCCTTGTCATCATAATATCGACCTTGATCCTAAGTACATCCATTACAATCTTATTATTATTGTGATATTCGATGAATGAAGGATTAGGGCATTGTAACCATTCAATCATGTTTTGAAACGATGAGTTTTATAGGCTATCACAACATTATGAAAATGTCAATTAGCGCTGAGGTTATGATTGAAATTAGGGTTTTTGATACCCGTGTTACCTGAAGGTTTTCCATTTGTTTATTTTCCATCATGCAAACATCACACTTAAGCAGTCGATCGCTCGTTTGCTTGCAGATCATTATGGTGTGGTAAATGTTTCTGAACTTCATTAACCCGTCAACTCACAAGTATGATGACATTGCAGGGAAATTTACAGTGCTTTGGTAAAATAGGGCATTTTGGAGTGTCATTTGAAATGTCTGAACTATGGATTAATCGACTGTGTGTTTCAGTCTGGTTTTGGAAAACCCTAACAGTTTGTGTAACCGCTACCATGGCTCCAGTGTCGAGGTTTGAACTTATAGGAGATGAGTATTTGGATGCTGTCCCTCAATGCCATCAGGTAATACTTAAGGTGGGATGGTTGGGGTTTTTACAGAAGTTCTCCGAGTTCAATGTTGTAACTTCCAGGGCGTTTGCGGCATCGTTTGATGGGGTTAATGCACAGGTTGGAGATATTGAGTTGAAGCTGACAGAGGAGTTTGTTTCTCAAGTCATTGGGTTACCACAAACAGGTGAAAGGTGGTATAAAGGTAAGCATGTTAAAAATGACGACTGGAAGGAGTTTCTTACTCCAGATCATTAACAAGCGAAATATAAATCTGATTTTCCCTCTAGACTGCTCATGAAGAAATGGTGGGCTTTGCTGGAGCTGATCATCAGGTATGTTACCTGTGAGGGTAGGCTCTCTCAAACCCAATTCTATCACCTCCGAATTTTAATGATATTTTAGGGACACCCTGTGAATATGCCTTACTATTTCTTGAATAGACTGCACAAGATGGCCTGCACCTATCAAATGAATGTAGGGGATAAGGAGAGAAGTCTGTTTCATCACGGATTAATTAAAATTCTCGTGTCCTATCGGTTAAGAGAATTAGGAGAATCTTGGGAATCTTTCCTAATGCATAATGGGGTTGGTGAGAATGAAGAATGGCCCAGACAGAGGCCAAGACTTAGACATAGGCGTATAAAAGATGAAGAAGCCGAGCGGGAGTTAGAAGACTTTGGTTCTCAGGGCAATATGGACAATGAAGCGTCTAGACCTAGTCAAATCCGGAATGTCAGTGTTGTTAAAGTCGAGACTGAGACAGACCCTGAGGTTCCTATTGATAATCCTCAAACTCGAGCAAGAAAACCGACAATCACAATACCCTGTCATGATGAGATTTTTCCTTGTTCATAGGCTAATATTAGTTAGAAATTAGCTGAGGACCAAATTAGCAGAATTTTGAGTAATCAGGCTATTCATAGGACAACTCGTAGTATGACAGCTGCCCTTTTTGCTAGAAGAGACCTGAGCATTGGCGATACCCTTGTTATTGAAGTAAGTGACTCCTCTAAACCTCATCACAATCCAGTCCCCATTGGCCCAACCTTTATGGATTTGAACTATGTGTTTGCCTTTGGAAATGTTGTTGATAGTCAACAAATGAATCGTGAATGTGATATGGATCAAGAAATTGATCAGAGGCCTAACAGAGTCGAAGAGGACAGGGGAGGGTTGAATGTAAGATCAAAGAAACAAATTAATAAGAATCCTTATGCTCAGGTTATCTCATCACTAGAAACTGACTTGAAGGAGGCTGAAGTTATCAAGTCATCTGCTATGGATGAAGTTGCAGGTCTAAAAACTGATTTAGCTTCTTGGATTGAGAAATGGAGTTTTCTGAGGGAAAAGAAGCTTAAGTATAAAACTCAGATTAAAAGGCTTCTATTGAGGAATCGAAGGTTAGTAAAACAGAATAGGATCGCTGAATTCAGGGCTGTTAGATCTAAAGCTAAGCTAGATGAGGCGAGGAGAAATGGATCAATTAGACTTGCTGTCGAATCAGCTTTTAAAATCTGACAGTTTTGTTTTTTGTAATAAATTCCAATTTTGGTCTTATGGTTTTAAATATTCAATCATGTATGCAGTTAGTCTCTACAGGTCAGTAATATCTTGGTCTTTGTTGTTGTTTCTTCTTAGTGCAAAGTTTTATTATTCAACGAGGATATATGCAGAATTGAAATTCTGCAGACATCCTGTACATTTCTATATGATTATTATTTTCACTTTCCTAACAAATTCTATTTGAAATTGTTAGGTATTAATGACTACGTGACATGGAGCGAGATGCTGTGCTGTTTTTGTGGTCCCAACTGAAGGCTGTTTCAAGGATGCAACTGAGTACTGGTTTTGCTGTTTCTACGCTCTTATTCTTGAACATTATCAGTATGGGTTATCGAATATAGGGATGACATGTTCTAGGGATAATGACACTGGATTTATCCAGTAAGTTGCCTGTTTCTTTGCACGTTATTCTCTTCTGAAGGTTACACAACTACATGCCTATGATCCTGGTCTTTTCGTTGTCCTATATTTGGATAAAACCCATGTATCATCATGAAAATAGGAGCATTAGTTAATTAGTTGTTATTTCAGTTCCCTTTATAAACAAGTTTCAAACATGAGTAAAGGGTTCAATTCCTAAGACTTGTGGAGAATGGATATTTGACAGTTTTATATTACATTCTGTCGTGCTTGTGTTTTTGGAAGTTATTCTGAAGACTGCAAAATGCTACAGAATACTTAAGACCTTAGCTAAGTCTTTTAGTTATTTTATATTGTTCTAATGATGTTCTCCTTTGTTAAATTTCGTTTTCATATATATATATATATATATCGTCATATTGTATGTGAAACCATTCTTTTGTGGATCTCGAATGATTACATCATCTTGAAATGTGTATGATTTGTTGTTATGTTGGAAATGAGTGAGTTTCTTCATGATTTTTTGATTGATCATGAACTGTGTTACATAAAATATTAACCATGTAAGCTGACCTTGTTCTGTCTTCATGTTAATATACGATTGTATCTGTCATATTTCAATATTATGTTAGATTTATATTGATAACAGGTTTTATTTTATATTTAAGTTATCTTGTAATGAGATATTATCTTATTGTGAGTTGATTTAGTTTTAATTCTGTTAATTGTAGACTTCTCTAACAAATGCAGAATTGCAAACTACCCTATACATTGAGACCTGTTGTTAAGTCCAAATTTCATGCTCTCAGCTGAGATAGTTAGCTTGCATTTAGGTCATTGTAGGATAGAATTAGGAGTTACTATTTTTAGTACTTAGTTTGAGTTAGTCTTTAGGCTGAATCTCTATGATTTGTTAGAAGATTTGGTTAAGTAAACCTTTCCACATAGACCTAAGGAGACTCTCTATTTTTGAGAGCACATTATACAGGAAGCAAGGCCTTGATCCTATGAGAGACAGTCACTCCAAACACATATAATATTGCAGTAAGTCGAGTGTATGGGTTGTCTTTCCGTTGTTGGCCTAGGTCAGTATTTTAGACCAACAAATGGCGCTAGAGGGAGGGCCTGAGCTTAAAGCTTAATGGCTGATCGATCACATAACGCTCCTACCAGCAATCAACCTTCTTCCCCCCTCACGAGTTTTGAAATATTGTCTACCTCGGTCTCTACATCACAGCCCGAAGCTATAAACACTCCCTTTTTAGATGCAGTTAGGACCATTATTGAAAGGGACCCAACTGTCTCACCAATTTCCCCAGAGCAGATAAATCAAACCTTAGAGGAATCCCATAGAATATTAACTAGAGCCTATTCTCGCAAAACGGAGATCCCTCCGATCAATTTTGGTTTACCAAGCAGAGCTCATTTTCAAACCTTAGCAGTGATTGAGTTAGTTGCCTATCCAATTGGAGAAGAACCTCTTGAACCATTAAGAGGGTCTCCTGATTACCACCTTAGTGATCTTTTGAGAGGAGTGGCTAGTCATAACACTTCCCGACGACTATTGTTTGCAGGTGGATCTGATCTACCTCCTTCACCTCCTGAATCACCACCCGATAGCCCCCCTGACCATAACAACGAGTCTTCGTCAGACTCGGAATCCGATCCAGACATGGGTGATCGTGATCAAGGAAACCCTAATGCTGATAGACCATGGTTATGATGTGATGTCGTTGCTGTGCCTGGACTACAACATAACCTACCTAAACACCCTGACAAACTGCTACCTAAGTTTGACCCAGATGATAAGGTCCTGGATGAAAATCACATTGACAAATTCATCCTGGCTGTTTAGACTATGAATGTTCAGCATGAAGATGTGGTATGTCGACTATTCCCTTTAAATTTCGAAGGAAAAGCTGCAGTTTGGTATTTTTCCCTAACTCAAGGATCCATAACTAGCTGGAGTGATTTTAGTCAGGCATTCCTAAACAAGTTTGGTGAAGATAAAACCCCTGCTGTGCTAGCTTTAGAATTGGCTAGAATTAATATGGAGAGCAAGGAAAGGAGAAAAGATTTCAATCAACGTTTCCTTATTCTCTTGAATAAGATACAAGTAGCCTCCCAACCTCCAGAAGATATCATAATCAAGAATTATGCTTCATCATTACCTAAATACCTGGTTATGTTTGTGAAACAAGCGGGTAAAATCACGTTAGTTGAAACCTTTGAAGAAGCAATAATGGTTGAAAAGAATTCGTTGGCATTTGAACCAGAAAATAATGGCAAAACTGATGATTCTCTTCATAAACGCAACGAAGGTTCTGTAAAAACCAACACGGAGAAAAAGGACGCTCCTGCTTTCGATGTAGAAAAATTACAACAAGCAATTAGGTCTCTCACGAATGAAGTAGTGATATTGAAAAGGAATAATGGGGAAGGTACTTCAAATAGAGGGAATTTTAAAACCCCATACTGACCATATACAATACCAAATGCTAGGCAAAACACCCCTCCTGACATATCAACTATTGAAGAAGTTTTTAATACTACAAGGGTTGTTTATGCCTTACCTGATGCTTCAGCCGATTAGGAGTCAGATGAAGATCATGAACCAGAGCAGCCTGAAATTGAAGAGGAAACTAATGAGGATCCTCTCCCGTTTAATTGCCATTTCTGGGATAGTTCAACCAAAGAGGGGGATTCTAATGATCACTTTGTCTTTGTCAACCAACACACCCATAATACATGAAGCAAAGGGCCTGTAGATTTGCAGCCGTCATCAACACCTAAGAGTAGTCCCAAACCTTCGAATCAACAGCCTGTGACTCAAGGTATAGATCTCCAATATGGCATCATAGAGGATCTCAAGAAACAGAGGGCAAATATCAACATGTTTGATTTATTGAAAATTTACCCAATGCCTGGGGGTTCGATACTTTCAAACTTAACGACTTTGTCAAACCCTAAAATGAAAAATCAGCCCTCTGTACCTTCATTCAATAACCTTGATCCTTCGACCAGTAAAACAACTGTTGGTTTTAATAGTAATATCAAAACAACTGCTGATAAAGATGCACTAATAGGTAAGAACTCCAAATCTACAACTCCTCCCTTTCTACTAACGTTTGAAATCTTCAATCGGAATGTTCATAACTGTATGATCGATTCCAGAGCTTCATCAAACGTTATGGCCTATTCAGTCTGTAAGAAGTTGAATGCCAAACCCACTCCTTGTGAAATTCAAATCAGCCAGTTAGATCGATCTAAGGTCAAAATTGTAGGAGAATTAAAAGGAGTAATGATGAGAATGGCTACTAATCCACAAATCTTCCAGGTTATTGATGTAGTGGTAGCAGACATACCAGATGTTTATGGGTTTTTCTTGAGTCATGACTGGTCTCAAGCCTTAAAAGGATATTTTTCAACCGATTGGTCACACTTGTGGTTACCTAAAAATGGGCGACCAAATCAGATCAAGATTGACAGGGAGAGGTACATGAAACACACAGTAACTGAGATTAACTCTCCCAATGAACCAGTCTTGTTTAGCGATTCTATTTTCTAATTCTGTAAATAAATCAAAAATTTTACATTGTGATTTTCAGCCAACTGTTCCCAGTTTGATTAACACTATGAATAATGTAAATGATGTAATTAGTCTTGTTGATAAGCCTTGGCATCTGTACTTTGACGGTTCTCGATCCAAGGAAGGTGCAGGAGTAGGTTACATGCTCCTGGACCCCGCAGGAGACAAATTTATGATATCTTGTAGGCTGGAATTTCTTTGCACAAATAACACAGTCGAGTATGAGGCCCTCATCCAGGGACGTAAGAAGGCATTGGACTTAAATGTTAAAGTTCTAATTGCATTTGGTGATTCTGAAATTATTGTTCGACAGGTCCGCAATTCCATTCATTGCTTATCTAATCATTTGCAAAGTTATCAAAAAGAGGTATAGAGTTTAATTTCAGCACTTGATGCTTTCAATATCGAATCTATTCCTTGTTTTCAGAATCAGGAAGCTGACCTTTTGGCAAATGTAGCTTCGTGACTCATTCCCGCAGAAAATTTTTCTCCCAATATTTTTTCTATTGAATTATTGTTTAGACCGTCGATCCCCGATAACATCACTAATTGGCGTGTTTTTAATGATGATTCGTAGATCATTGCCTTCTTAACAGGAGAAGATGTTTTTAAGGAATCAACAATTGACGATATCACACATGATGAAGATTTGCACAATTTCTCGATAATTCATCCACCTCAGCCGGTTGACCAATCTTTTGAGCTGGTAAATTCTATCCCTACCTTAGTCCTTAAGCTCGAAATTTTTTATGACCTGCATGATAAGTTCAAGGGAGTGCCTAATTGTAAGACGAACAGTTCCAACATGCGTTATGAAACCATAAATTTAGGCACAGAAGCTAGTCCTCAAAATATTAATTTAGGATCAGACTGCAACCCAAACGAAAAATTATCCTTCCTGAAACTATTTAGTGAATTCAAGGATGTATTTGCGTGGTGCTACGATGATCTGAATACTTTTGATAACCAGATCATACAACATGTAATCCCTATGAAATATCAGTCAAAACAGTTCCAGCAGAAACTAAGGAAAATGCACCCTGCCTTAGAACCAGCAGTAAAGAAAGAATTGAATAAATTGCTTACTGCTTGGATCATATTTCCTGTACGCCATACACAGTGGGTGGCGAACCTTGTTCCTGTTAGGAAGAAAAATGGAGATATTCGATTATGTGTAGATTTCCGAAACTTAAACCGATCATCAAAGAAGGACAACTATCCTGTTCCGCCCATGGAACAAATCCTCCAGAAGGTGTCAGGTGCTCAGATTCTATCTTTATTAGACGGGTTTTTCGGGTACAATCAGGTTCTAGTCTCTCTTGTAGACCAGCTGAAAACCAATTTTAGGACCCCTTGGGGAACCTATGCCTACAGGAAAATGCCCTTCGGATTGATAAACGTTGGGGCTACATTCCAAAGGGTGATGGATGTTGCTTTTAGAGGTCTGATAAATCACTCTGTCGTTGTCTATTTGGACGATGTCACTGTGTTTTCCAAAAGCGGATCTCACCACATTTCACACTTACGTAAAGTGCTTGAATGTTGCAGGAAGTTCGATA
The DNA here is from genome assembly GCA_001517045.1 of Pseudotsuga menziesii. Taxonomy (NCBI): domain Eukaryota; kingdom Viridiplantae; phylum Streptophyta; class Pinopsida; order Pinales; family Pinaceae; genus Pseudotsuga; species Pseudotsuga menziesii. The sequence continues at coordinate 160,721 of LPNX011033469.1, read as the reverse complement.
TTTCCCTTAACCCTAAAAAGACAATATTTGCAGTAACTGAGGGAATTTTGCTAGTGTTTGTAGTGTCAAAAGAAGGGATTATGATTGATCCAGAAAGAATAGAGGCTATCTCTAGGATTCCTTTTCCTGACACTAAGAAATCCATGCAATCCTTCATGGGAAAGATAAATTTTGTAAGGAGATTTGTTCCAAGTTTCTCTGAAATCGTACACCCACTGCAGAATATCATTAAGAAAGACAATAGTTTTTCGTGGGGGGTTAAATAAAAAGAGTCATTTATCAGAATTAGAGAGACCATAGCCGAGGCACCCGCATTTGTGAGTCCTGACTTTAAGAAAGACTTTATTCTTTATACTTTTGCATCTGACATATCTTACGCAGCTGTTCTTACTAAGAAGAACCAGCGGGGGGATGAAGTGCCTATCTCTTTCATGAGCTTGAATTTAAAAGGAGCTGAACTGAACTACCACGAAGTGGATAAACAGGCTTTTGCTATGTTCAAAGCGGTAAAACATTTTTTCCCTTATCTCCTTAAATCGAAAACCAAGGTAATTGTTCCATTCTCTGTCGTAAGAAATTTGCTAGTATAAAAGGACCTTGGAGAAAAAAGGGCACATTGGATGGATTCCCTTCAAGAGTATGACCTAGAGATCAAACCCTCTCAAGTCATACGTGGTTTGGGGTTGTGTAAACTGGCTACTGAATCAGCACATCTACCTGCTGACCAGAATGACATACCTTTAGATGATACCTTCCTCCAGAAGGAGGTTTTGTTTATCCCAGATCCAGCTAGTTCATGGTACACTGATATTCAAACTTATCTTGAAACTGGTAGTGCTCCAGACCATTTAGATCCTAAGAAGAAAAGAGTGGTAAGATTAAAATCAACACCCTACCAATTGGTAAATAGTGTGCTTTTCAGGAAAAATGCAGATGGAGTTTTGCTTCGTTGTCTAGAAAAGGAGGAATCTGATTTGGTTTTAACACAACTGCATGATGGGCCTGCTGGTGGCCACTTCGGTGATGATACTACTGCTCATAAAATTCTAAGAGCTGGTTATTTTTTGCCAACTCTATTTAAAGATTCGCATGCTTTCGTTAGAAGGTGCCAAGATTGCCAGACTGCAGCTGGCAGAGTTAGAAAACCAGCGTTTCCTTTACAGCCTGTGGTCATGGATATGCCTTTCCAATAGTGGGGAATCGATATCATTGGACCAATAAATCCCTCCTCCTCTCTTCAGCATAAGTACATCATAACTGCCACTGACTATTTTACTCGATGGTCTGAAGCAGAACCAATGCAGGTGGTCAATACAAATCAGGTATTGCAGTTTCTTGAAACTAACATAATTACTAGATTTGGAGTGCCTGAATCTCTTGTGTTTGATAATGCATCTTATATTTATACTGGAGAATTAATTGAATTTACATTAGAAAAGGAAATCAGAATCAGATATTCGACTAACTATTACCCACAAGGCAGTGGCCTTGCTGAATCAACTAATAAGAACTTGCTGAAAATTCTGAAGAGATCCATAGCTGAGCATCATAGAAACTAGCATACTGTTCTGTATCAAGCCCTATGGGCTGATAGGGTTACCCCAAAATAATATTTTGGTAACTTTCCCTTCTTTTTGGTATATGGAGTAGATGCTATCCTTCCCCCAAATCTGTTTTTGCCTCCATTACAGCTTGCACGAGCTGCACAAGAAATTGAGTGTTCAACCATTGAAGAAAGAATCAATATGCTTTTGAAATTGGAAGAAGAACAAGAAAATGCTAAGAGAAATTTTGCGAAACACCAACAAATTGTTAAGTCATGGTTTGATCGTGGCTCATCCTCGAACAGGGAGTTACAAGTAGATGATTTGGTTTTGAAATGGGACAAAGCACATGAAGATAAAGGGGAACATACTAAATTCCAACATCTTTGGTTAGGTCCATATGTGATAGCAGAAAAGATTGGTCCTAATACTTTTCGTTTGCAGACTTTGCAACGACAGCTCGATACCCTCCTGGTAAATGGGCATATCCTTAAAAGGTATTTTCAGTAATCCCATATCATCGAGTCATTTTCACTGTATATTCCATTGTGTAGATTTATGTATATATTTATGGTTCCATTCTGATCTCTAGTTAGAATTTTCGATCTTGCATTTACTAATTATCTTCTTTCCTATCATCATCATGTTTACTCATTGGAAATTTTAGACGATAGGTCATGAAAATAATTCAACTCTTCGATATCATTCACTGTACACAAGATTGCATGGTTGCCTCTGTAAATAGTTGTTTTATCCGACACATCTCCTTCCTTCTCTCACAGAATTTAGCATAAAGCATTTTGCATGGATCTTAGGGAGAACCTGATGGTGAAATATGTCAAATAGGAATGACTGAAATACATATCAGATTGTAACCACTGGTGATGGCTGGAAGTATGCAATGTCTCATAAGTGATCTGTTTTCAAACCTGTATTAGTTTTAACCTCCACAATTTTTCTCATAGCAATCCTTGATTGTTGTCTCCAGTGTTTTCCTATAAACCGATATCTCATGGAATTTATTTTTACTGATTCCAATGGATGTCTACTAAGCTTGAAGATTCGTTGAAGATATCTAGTCATCTTTAAGCTGTCTTAAGAAGTATGTGGTTTTCTCCCTCATTCTTGTGAATACATCTAGTCACTCAGCCAAGGCAGTACTCTTGAACTAAGGCAAATATGAAAAGGTTAGTCAGGAAACAGGAGGTCTCATCACGATCCGGTCTATTTATGATCATAAATTCTATTGGAATGACGTTATCAAAAATTTGGTTACCAAGCCAATGACATCGACTCTTAGTCGAATAACTGAGAGACAGGAAGTCTCATCACGAGTTGGCCTGATCAGTTTTTGGTAGGATTGGTGAATAAGGCTATCATTATTTGGTCACCAAGCTAAGATAGCGTTTCTGATTGTTTCTTTTCATATTTACCCATGTGTATATGATTTGTATATATACTAACATATTAAAAAAAAAAGAAGGAGAGTATTGTCTGCTATTTCGCTTGAATGGGGGAAAAGTCAACTGATGTTCTAAAGAAGCCACATCTATATTGGTATTGGCTAACCTATCTTTGGTATTATAGATCTACATTGCAATTAAGTCATTTTACTTCATATCTGCCTAAGGTTGAATAGGATCAAGAACACTTAGATAACAGCCATAGGATTGTTTTCAGAAATCTGTTGAGGTCTGGTTATATGTTTAGATTGGTTTGAATCTGGGATCACTTAAGTAGGTATTTGATACTTTTAAAGCATCAGTTTTGATTATCTGAAGTGTGAATGTTGTTTCCTCAGAGATAACTGGTTCGGTCCCAGCATATCACCAATTGTGGGCAAGCAACACCCTTCGGATTATTTTGAACGCAAATAATTTCAAAACTGGTATTTTGAAAATTGACATTCGATATTATCACCTGGATTAACACTCATCTATAGATATTCGAGGAGTGCCCTCAAAATCTTTGATTCTGAAGGTACTCCCAATATAAGCTTAATTGAATGATTTATAGAGATTAACATCAGTTTATATCGAATTTGAATCACTTGGTCTTAATCTCACTCCTTTTGATCATCTGGAAAACTATAAACCTGGAAGTTAGTAGCTCCTAATTTCATTCCATTTGTCACTCATGCATATTCGAAATCAAATGAATTTATTACTATTAACCCAAGCAAGTTACTACAGGGTGTGATAATTGTTTATGTTCAATTCCTATAGGAGATCTAACAAAGCTTTTTCACTTCTAAATTATATATCTCATCATGTTACTCATAATGTTAAAAAGTGTATACAATATAATTTTTAAGTCACACATTATTATACACTGATCCTTATTACTAATTTTGTATTTTCGAAGTGAGTCAGTTTTAAAGGCTATCATAAGGGGTTAAGATATTTTTTCAGAGTTTTGATATAGGTTTGCTTATGTTATCAATTGTTTCCATGTCATCATAATATCGACCCTGATCCTAAGTACATCCATTACAATCTTATTATTATTGTGATATTCGATGAATGAAGGATTAGGGCATTGTAACCATTCAATCATGTTTTGAAACGATGAGTTTTCTAGGCTATCACAACATTATGAAAATGTCAATCAGCGTTGAGGTTATGATTGAAATTAGGGTTTTTGATACCCATGTTACCTGAAGGTTTGCCATCTGTTGATTTTCCATCATGCAAACATCACACTTAAGCAGTCGATCGCTTGTTTGCTTGTAGATCATTATGGTGTGCTAAATGTTTCTGAACTTCATTAACCCGTCAACTCGCAAGTATGATGACATTGCAAGGAAATTTACAGTGCTTTGGTAAAATAGGGCATTTTGGAGTGTCATTTGAAATGTCTGAACTATGGATTAATCGACTGTGTGTTTCAGTCTGGTTTTGGAAAACCCTGGCAGTTTGTGTAACCGCTACCTTGGATTCAGTGTCAAGGTTTGAACTTATAGGAGACGAGTATTTGGATGCTGTCCCTAAATGCTGTGAGGTAATACTTAAGGTGGGAAGGTTGGGGTTTTTACAGAAGTTCTCCGGGTTCAATGTTGCAACTTCCAGAGCGTTTGCGGCATCGTTTGATGGGGTTAATGCACAGGTTGGAGATATTGAGCTGAAGCTGACAGAGGAGTTTGTTTCTCAAGCCATTGGGTTACCACATATAGGTGAAAGGTGGTATAAAGGTAAGCATGTTAAAAATGGCGATTGGAAGGAGTTTCTTACTCCAACTCATCAGCAAGCGAAATATAAATCCAGTTTTCCCTCTAGACTGCTCATGAAGAAATGGAGGGCTTTGCTTGAGCTGATCATCAGGTATGTTACCTGTGAGGGTAGACTCTCTCAAACCCAATTTTATCACCTCCGATTGTTAATAATATTTAAGGGACACCCTGTGAATATGCCTTACTATTTCTTGAATAGCCTGCACAAGATGGCTTACACCTATCAAATGAATGTAGGGGATAAGGAGAGAAGTCTGTTTCATCACAGATTAATTAAAATTCTTGTGTCCTATCGGTTAAGAGAATTAGGAGAAGCTTGGGAATCTTTCCTAATGCATAATGGGTTTGGTGAGAATGAAGAATGGCCCAGAAAAAGGCCTAGACTTAGACATAGGCGTATAAAAGATGAAGAAGTTGAGCCGGAGTTAGAAGATTTTGGTTCTCAGGGCAATATGGACAATGAAGCATCTGGACCTATTCAAATATGGAATGTAAATGGTGTTAAATTCAAGACTGAGACAAACCCCGAGGTTCCTATTGATAATCCTCAAACTTGAGCGAGAAAACTGACAAACACAATACCCTGTCATGATGAGATTTTTCCTTGTTCACAGGCTAATATTAGTCAGAAACTAGCTGAGGACCAAATTAGCAGAATTGTGAGTAATCAGGCTATCCATAGGACAACTCGTAGTATGACAGCTAGCCTTTTTGCCAGAAGAGACCTGAGCATTGGCGATACCCCTGTTTTTGAAGTAAGTGACTCCTCTGAACCTCATCACAATCCAGTCCCCATTGGCCCAACCTTTATGGATTTGAAATATGTGTATGCCTCTGGAAATGATGTTGTTGACAGTCAACAAATGAATCGTGAATGTGATATGGATCAAGAAATTGATCAGAGGTCTAACAGAGTCGAAGAGGACAGGGGAGGGTTGAATGTAGGATCAGAGAAACAAATTAATAAGAATCCTTATGCTTAGGTTATCTCATCACTAAAAACTGACATGAAGGAGGATGACGTTATCAAGTCATCTGCTATGGATGAAGTTGCAGGTCTAAAAACTGATTTAGCTTCTTGGATTGAGAAATGGAGTTTTCTGAGGCAAAAGAAGCTTAAGTATAAAACTCAGATTAAAAGGCTTCTATTGAGGAATCAGAGGTTCGTAAAATAGAATAGGATTGTTGATTTCAGGGCTGTTAGATCTAAAGCTAAGTTAGATGAGGCGAGGAGAAATGGATCAATTAGACTTGCTGTCAAATCAACTTTTAAAATCTGACAGTTTTGTTGTTTGTAATAAATTCCAATTTTGGTCTTATGGTTTTAAATCTTCAATCATGTATGCGGTTAGTCTCTACAAGTCAGTAATATCTTGGTATTTGTTGTTGTTTCTTTTTAGTGCAAAGTTTTATTATTCAAAGAGGATATATGCAGAATTGAATTTCTGCAGACATCCTGTACATTTCTATATGATTATTATTTGCACTTTCCTAACAAATTCTGTTTGAAATTGTTAGGTATTAATGACTACGTGACATGGAGCGAGATGCTGTGCTGTTTTTGTGGTCCCAACTGAAGGCTATTTCGAAGATGCAACTGAGTACTGGTTTTGTTGTTTCTATGCTCTTGTTCTTGAACATTATCAGTTTGGGTTATTGAATATAAGGATGACATGTTCTAGGGATAATGACATTGGATTTATCCAGTAAGTTGCCTGTTTCTTTGCACGCTATTCTCTTCTGGCGGTTACACAACTACATGCCTATGATCCTGGTCTTTTCGTTGTCCTATATTTGGATAAAACCCATGTATCATCATGAAAATAGGAGCATTAGTTAATTAGTTGTTATTTCAGTTCCCTTTATAAACAAGTTTCAAACATGAGTAAAGGGTTCGATTCCTAAGACTTGTGGAGAATGGATAGTTGACAGTTTTATATTACATTCTGTCATGCTTGTGTTTTTGGAACTTATTCTAAAGATTGCAAAATGCTATAGAATACTTAAGACCCTAGCTAAGTCTTTTAGTTATTTTATACTATGCTAATGATGTTCTCCTTTGTGAAATTTCGTTTTCATATATATATATATATATATATCGTCATATTGTATGTGAAACCATTCTTTCGTGGATCTCGAGTGATTACATCTTCTTGAAATGTGTATGATTTGTTGTTATGTTGGAAGTGAGTGAGTTTCTTCATGATTTTTTGATTGATCATGAACTGTGTTACATGAAATATTTACTGTGTAAGCTGACCTTGTTCTATCTTCATGTTAATATACGATTGTATCTGTCATATTTCAAGATTATGTTATATTTATATTGATAACAGGTTTTATTTTATATTTAAGTTATCTTGTAAGGAGATATTATCTTATTGTGAGTTGATTTAGTTTTAATTCTGTTAATTGTAGACTTCTCTAACAAATGTAGAATTGCAAACTACCCTATGCATTGAGACCTGTTGTTAAGTCCAAATTTCATGCTCTCAGCTGAGATAGTTAGCTTGCATTTATGTCATTGTAGGATAGAATTAGGAGTTACTATTTTTAGTACTTAGTTTGAGTTAGTCTTTAGCATTAGTCATTCTTTAGGCTGAATCTCTATGATTTGTTAGAAGATTTGGTTAAGTAAACCTTGCCACATAGACCTAAGGAGACTCTCTATTTTTGAGAGCACATTATATAGGCAGCAGGGCCTTGATCCTGTGAGAGACAGTCACTCCAAACACATATAAGATTGCAGTAAGTCGATTGTGTGGGCTATCTTTCTGTTGTTGGCCTAGGTCAGTATTTTCGGCCAACACCTGCATTTTTGACACCTAGGTTTTTTTCCTTGGAATTTATCAGGAAAAATCTTATTGTGGAGAATGAGCACTTTTTGAATTTCAAGGAGGCTCCAGAGATCTAATTTCCTCTGAAGGCAGGTCCTTTTATTGTGAAGAACAAAGCTGATCTCCTAGTAATTGAGAGTCTGCTCTAGGATATGAATTTTATGAAAGCCAAAAAAATTAATTACGTTTCTCATCATATCATATCACAAAGGAGGCTATAGAACAAAAACAAGGAATTTGATCATCAAGAGATAGAGGGGTTAACTCAAAGAGCTAAATTGATAGAATATCAATCAGATGTGGAAAGTTCAGAGAACATACACACAAATCCCATTGCTACAATGAAATCAACTTCTATGATAATACCCACTCCCAGTAAACCTGATATTACTGGCAAGAGGAGTTTTTTCAGAGACAATGGAAGTTGAGGATGAAGACCAAGAGGCATAAGAGACCAAAAGTGGATTCAGATAGAGAGATGGTTGAGGTTGAAGGCAAAAAGATGAAAGAAAATGTCCAAGGCTTAGTTTTTCAAATTCATGAATACAGTTTTGTAGAGGCACATGAGAGTGGTTCCAGCGATAGGTACAAGTCAAGAAATGACTTGTATACTAAATATGGACAAGATAAAAATCTTTATTTAGAAAAATATATTAATCTTTTTCCTAAGGTAAGGGATATTTCAAAAAAAGAAATTTCACTGGTCACTGTAAAGGATCATGTGAAAAATACCTTAAATTTGGCAGTGGCTACCCAGGACAGAGTCTCAAAAATGAGACTCGAATTATAGAGAATTCCAGTTCCTGATAAGATTCATTTACATAAGAAAACTGTAGAACTGATTTACTTTGATTTGATGAAGGCCATATTAAAAAGTTTCTAAATTGCAATCTACAGTATCAAGGTTGGAGAATCAACTAAAGTAGGAGAGAGTTGAAAATAAAACGTATCAATAGCAAATCAAGAAGCTTCAGGGTGATATTTTAGCTATGGATAGCAAGGAAGACAAAGGACAAACTACAAAGAAAATATTATCCGAGAAAGAAATCACTATTCAACTACTGAAAAAGAAACTGAAAATTCTAGCTACCCAATAGATTCAGGCATCAAAATTGACATTTTTGGAGAAAGAAAAAGAATCATTGTCCCAAGAGTTGAGTGATAGCAAAGCTAAATTATTGAAACTTGCTGAAGAATAGGGCCAATGGGAGAAAGAAAGGGCTTTGCTTATATCCAAAATTGATGTCTTAAACAAAAATCAAATAATTTTGGAGAAAGAAAGGGAAGAGAAGGAAAAGAAAGAACAAGTTGAAACAGGTAAGCCAAGCACAGAAATAATCACAAAAACTATAGTTCAAGCTATGCCACAAGTTAGCTTGAGAAATGAAGAGATAACTTGGATTACAAGCAAAAAATCAAAGATTGGCTGAAATGATTAAGAAGAATGAAGAAGAAAATAGGCTTCTTGAGAATAAGAATAAAGATATGCTTGAGAAGAATGAGAAGCTAAAAAAGAAAGTTCCAGGGCATTTTCTAGTGCAAGGGACCAAACATTTTATTTAGGAGATGATCATTATTGAGGCTACAAAAAAAGGCCCCTATTTGAATTTTATTAAGGATAAGGAGGTGGTAATCAGTGTAGCAAAGCAGAGCTGTACAGTCATGAAGGAGACCTTAGATAAAAAAACTAGCAAAAACAACTCATAATACTATACATTTTCTCAATACTTTGTCAGAAAAAGAGTTGAAAACAGTGGGCATTAAAGACAAAATTACAGTAATAACTTGGGAAAGGAAGATTATTAGGAAACACCATCACATTAAAAGTGTTTAGGAAAAAGCTGACCAAATGTTACAAGATGTGAAATCTTTCAAAGACTTTTTCATAAAGCTATTTTAAAAAGGTCTCCCTTCTTTTTGGGATGAAGATGGTAAGCTGATATCTAGATCTGAATATCAGGATTTATTGGTTAAGGCTAGGTTAGATCACAGAAATTTGAAGATATGACTCAGTCCCTAATAGGAAAAGCTATAATTGACAAACTGGATGTGTATTTTGAGATACTAGATTCATTCATAATGATTGGTTCCAAGATTCCACCTATTTCTTATGTAGACCATGTGGAACTAAGAGTACTAGCTAAAGAGATGACAAATCTTGAAGTGCCATATGGAGATTAATGGAAAACCATTGAGAATTTTGGGAAAATGAAATATAGGCTGCATTTATGAAGATATGTTAAGATCCGCTTCAAAGTGGAGTTAAAAGATTTGGAGTTAAATATTTTCTAGTGTTTAGGAATATTTAGTTTATTATGTTATATGACAGATGTAATAAGGTAGTTACAAGAAGCCTATTTTTAGAATGTAGGTAGTTAGGTATCAACTTTAGGAGTATTTTGATGTATAAAAGCATGTTTAACAATGTAATTGGGGTTGGAACCCGTAAGAGTGAGGCTCATTTTTGTAACTAAGCATTTTCAAGTTAATACAATTTGCAGATCCAAGCAAGAATTTTTCTATAACAGAGATTCTCGTGTTATTGTTTTACAAATTGTATTTCTCGTTCTCATGTGAATGCTTTTCCTGTTATCTTTTCCATTGTGTTATCTTTCATGCTTGAATAAGTTTATATTGAATCAAAGTTCATAATCATATGTTCTGGTTCACTGGATTCAAGTATTCACAAGCAAATTTCCTCTAAAGTTAATATTTGATTCATATTTTGGTGCCTAGATTAATGGACTATTAATTTTTATTCTTTATCACCAAACACTTAAGAACTCAACTGTAAAAGAGTGACTATCCCGCCTCTGTGAAGAAGTCTTGTTGCAAAATCCTTGTTTATCTATAACAACTTATGATTTTGACTCCATGCCCAATGAATCCCTCTTGTTTAAGACATTATCATCACTAAATTTGTTTATCTAAAAATATATCTGGCCATTGTATTCATTTGTTGAGAGAGCCCTCTTTAGTAGGAAATGAAGAAGACCTACTCCCCCACAAATTAGACAAAGATATCAAAGGAATCAAAGAAATGCAGAAGATCAGTAGGTGAGACCTCCTTTCCCAGATAATTATGTTGATGAAGAAGAAGAAGTTGACCCTTTGGATAATGAAATACATAATTTTGATATTGTCGATTCTGAGATATATCTGAAAAAAGAAGAGCATAACATGTTTTCTCAAGAGGAATATTGTGATACATTTGAATTAGAAACAAAACAATATCATAGAGGGTATCAAAATGTTGTAAATGATCTTCAAATAAAATTGAACCTGAGAAATAGGGATGTAGTTGTAAATAAAGGAAGACTTCCTCCAAATCATCCTTCCAATAGTCAACAAAATAAGGAAAAACAAAAAGAATATATTGTAAATATAGCCCCATAAAATAAAAAAGAAACATCAAAATAAAATGAGAAAACAATCATCCCCTTTAGTTTACAAAATGCAATTTCCAAAATCAAAATTTCTATCCCTTTTAATGAATTGCTGAAAAATAATGAATACAAAGGGAAAATTACTAAAATGGTCATTATTGAAGGAGAATACCAACCACATATATTGGAATTGAATGATGATGCCCCAACTATTGTTCTTGGTCCCAGAGCAGAAGATGGTAGTGCAGAAGAAGTTCCACCTTTTTATGCAGCCTTGAATGTTTGTGATATGATCCTTCACAATGTCATGCTTCATTCAGGAGATTCACATAATTTTATGCCAAGGGTTGTAGTTTAAAGTTTGGGATTGGAGATTACAAGGCCATATAAAGATTTATTTTCCTTTAAATATAGAAAGGTTAAATCCTTGGGAATGATTAAAGATTTGGTGTTTACTCTTACTCAAATTACAGCTAAGAGTATCATCATGAATGTAGTGGTTGTTGATACTCCCCCAAAGTTTGGCATGTTTTTTTCTAGGTCTTAGGCTTCAAAGTTGAAAGGAACCTTGCAGATGGACATGTCCTATGCAACAATCCCACTTTTTGGAGAACATAGGAAGTTTTACAGAGTGTTGGCATCGGGATTGAGCCCCAAGGTCAAGGGGAAGGGCCTGCTCCTGGGAAATAGCAGAACCACTTTAGACTGCGCCTCCGGCCCTGCATAATCAGAGAGGGATCTCTCATTTGTCTTTGGTTTCTACTCCATGTAAGATATTCAATCAAGGATAATTAGGGGGCCAGAATCCTGAATGGGACAAAGTGTATTAATGTGAGGTGCATGGTGGGATTATTGGGGCAAGGGACCATTGGCAATGGAGTTGAAAACCTGAATAGGGAACATTTTCATGAGGGAAAGAAAGGAGTGGGGTTGCAAACATAGGCAAGGTAGCCGTCAGTTTCATAATCAGGAGATATTTAGCGGATGGTTAGAGGACGAGGGAGAACAACCCATCGCGTGGAGCACCAGCAAGATGAATTCCATGCAACTTTAGAAGAAAACTTGATAAATGTCTGGAACAACAGATGGAGCATAACAAGTATGGAATCCTAACTGTTATAGACTAAGTTGTAGACATGAAAGCAATTGACAAACTGGAATGAAAACATGAACCACATTTCACATAAAGGAAAATACATATTGGGAAAAACAATGACACATGAATCTTTGCCATGAGAAACAACTCTTCCTCTGCAATTTTATTCATAACACAAGCATCAAATCTTATTTAAAATGGAGAGCCTTAGCCCAAGAATGTTTCCCAATCCAACCAACTCCTTCCTCCCTCTATCGGGAGTGTATTTACACTATTCTAATGTTGAGACTATTAAACAAAAAATAGTTGCAAGTCACAGTCAGATGTCAACAGTCTGGAGAGTGGAACTATCGCCACCTTTTACAAATATAAACAAACAATTATGGAGATGCAACGCATGATAATGCAGGATGATAGCACATAGTTTTCTCCCTCTCCATTTTGTGAAAGCGATCTCCATGCTGCATGCTGACGGTCAGTTGTCCACTCAAGTTGCTTTGGATATATCTTTTTTTGTCTCTTTGACCAGCCCGATTGTTCTAGACTATGTCCCTCAAAGGTTGACAAAAAGACCCGAATCCGTTGCCTGATCATTTTCCCGACCCATCCTTTGTCTGGTAACACTGTTATAGGAGGAGGCCAGAAAAAGGGTGGTCATGCATTTGGCGATGATAAACAAATTAAGAGGCTTATCATCCTTGTACCGTTTTCTTCCTCCTACGAGGAGGGTTTTCTTGCAAGCCATGCAGCTGGGTGTGCATTTGACCCTCTCCTCGCCCATGACAAAGTAGCCAAGTGGAGATCCCAGGGGTGGTGTTGAAGGCTCCGGACCTACATGGTCCTAGATCGAGCATTTGCTCCAACAGTTCAACCACCACTGTGAAATGAGACTTCAGAAGTCGTGACTGCAGCTGGGAGTGTCAGAAGGATGTCACTGGGATGTCAAATCCCATGCATAGCACATCTAGGGACTAGGTTGTGTAGAAGTGGGTGAACCTCACTTGGTGTTTAACATCTGTGCCCCTGTGGTTGGCGATTTTCTGGTGTGGATAACCAGGACGATAAATAAACACAGATATATGTCCGCCTACCAAGAGTACCCCTTGTCGAACTAAATTCTCGAACCAAACATCCATGGTTGTCTACGAAGGAAATCGACACTTCTCAGAATTCAACCCTTTACCCCTTATCGTCTGCACATTTCCATGCCTCAAATATCTTCGGAAGACAGAGTTATACAGGGCGAGCCAAAATGGCCTAGAAAGGGCCATACCCTTAGAATATCGGTCTTTGTGATGGCGGCATGTGTGATGCCAGGGTGGGGATCTTTCCTTCTGATGTTGAATTATATTATCCGATATGGATATGATTCCAAGAAATTCCCGTGTGGCCGCCAAGCTAGTTTCAAGGGCTGGGGATTTGACTTTTCTTACCCTTTCACTTATTGATGATGGTGGTGTCGGGCTGTTTTAGTTCGTCGCCTCTCTCGGCCTCGTGTAAATGCCAAGTCTGTTGCCTCAACAAATCAGACCTCCATCTTTCTTACTGCTTCCTTCTAAGTGAACCACGTGCCAAACCTATGAGCCGGGGAAATTAGCATCGTTGGACATGACTTTTGCCTTAGGCCTATCTCGAATGGCGTCGAAGAAATTGGCCAATCTGCAAGGATGCAGATTACAAGTGTGGACGTCTCCTCTATTGTTGTCTTCGCACTGGATGTGAAACCTGTACCCTGGAAGTCTTCTTAGCCATCCGATTTGAGGGATCTTTCACGTCCATCATCCACATCCCATTGTTTCTGCCACCAACTTTCCTCCTCTGGATACCACGGGCAGTTTGGGATCGTGACATGTTCTCAATCGTCGATCGTGACCAACCCTCTCATGTAGCTGTAGATCTGAGTGGGCCCCATTACTTTTCACAATTAGAAATATTGGTATTCCACCTTGCTAGTTTGCATTGTGAAATAAACTGTGGCCGTAGATCTGTTTTCTTTCTTGTCGCGACCGTTGATCTTCGCAACCGCTACTCCTCTTTCACAATTTGAAATTGCGGCTTTACCCGCACAAGTATGGTTTGCGAAATTGATCGAGACCGTAGATCTGACTAGGATCTCATCTCGGTCGTCGAAGGTTTCCAACCTTTAACCCATTTCACAATTTGGAAAGGTGGCTTTGGTTGAGCATGTCTGCTCGCGTGAAATGTTTTTGGAGCCATTGATCCATCCTCCAATCAATCTCAGCCTTTGATTATGGATCTCGTCTAATGCCATCATTGCACCTGTCATTTTCTTCTTTACCTTGCACTTCTGATAACCTGAAGGGCGTTCACAAGAAGTTCGAGGGAATGGGACCCTCATCGAACTCCTATCAGACCCCTAAATCAATTGTTAAAAAATAAAGTGTTAACAACTGGCTCCATGAGGGATTCTATCCTCCTAGTGAGGTAGAAAAGAACCCCCATAGACCAAGTGCCAAAACCATTGGGCTGCCTTCCATCCTTCTTTGACATGTCCTTTCTGCTCCGAGCTACTGCTTCAGCGAATTCGTGCCACTCTTGCAAACCATGCTGGTGACTGTAAACTTGTGCTTGCAACTGAAAATGAAAACAAACTAAAATAGTAATGAAGGAAATGCTCAGTAACTATCGAGCTTATTTGTTCCTACCTACTCTACCTAACTTTGTGCATAAGTCCAATTAAGTGAAATTAGACTTCCAATGAAGCCAATGAAGCAGCCTAATAGTTTTGTTCTTTTATTGTGCTTGATGGACATAAATGAAATAGATAATGGGAGAAGGAAATGACAAACAAACTGATCTTCAAAGCAGGGGTGCAACCAATCATTGCCTTCACCGAGCCCCTCCATGTATTCGACTACAGGGTCATAGAAATCATGACAACCTTCAACACATTCTGTCATCTGTTCATAGGAAGGATGTCCGGAAGTCTCCCCCTCGGATGATTCGTCAGGTTGACCCTTGGAAGATTCTAGAAGAGGACCCACCGAATCTCTCTTCAATGGAACATCCCTCTTTTCGCTTGAAATTTCTGCAACGAGAGCTTGATGTGCCTTAAGAGGGAGGTCTTCCGCTTCTCCAATGGAACCAAGTAGGCATATTCCTCTTGGGTGAGGTGGTGCTTCTGAAGGCGGAATATCAGAAAACATGTTTATTTGAAGGCTGCTACATCCTTCTTCATGGCTTGAAACCTCATTACAAATTCCCGATGTATTAGTAGCAGCAGAGGAATTGCCTGGATGCTTCTTCTTATCGTCTTCTTTCCTGTACAGGTTTCTGGTCTGCGCCATCTGCTCTTCTCTTTGTTTTTCTTTGGAGGCTTTAATCATGTGTCATATAAATTCAAAAGAGGCATAACACAAGGGTAGGCTATCACCTCCAGTGCCCTTATCGTCCTTTCCTGCTTCAACCTTCCGATTTCGCATTTCATCTTGATTCTTTTCATCAGTAGGCTTTGTTTCAATAGCTGGCTCATCAGGTATATTCTGCAGGTACTCTTCCTCATATTCATCGTACACAGGCGTACCAAAATCCTTCTTAAAACCATCCTTTGCGGACCAGGGGTGACGCAGGTCTCCATCTTCAGAGAACAATCCTGCAGGACTACCTGCTCCTGCATTGGGCCGGTCATCTTTCTGTATACTAGGAGAGAGCTTTGATGGGCCAAAGACTTTCCCATTCTGCTTGTAGGGCCCAACCAATTTGAATGTATCTTTTACTTTACCACCCCTGTCCTGATCTGACAATTTCTTGGACATCTTAAGGTTTTCCTCAACCTCCAAAACAATCAACAAACGTATGCTACAGAGTGGTTGATTTTCTCTCCAAAAGGAGCAAGGACAGGTCAGGAGGAAAGGCGGTTGCGTAATAGATCTTAGCAGCGTTCTCAAGAGGTTGGACTTCCTTAGGCATGTTATAATAAAATATTGCGAATCTTTTGTTAAAACCAGATATGGCCTCACCCTCATGTCTCCTCAAGGAATAAAATTCTGAAAGGACTTGCTCCAGAGGCCTTCTCCTACCCCAAAACTTTAAGAAGGTGCAAGGAAATTCTTCCCAAGTGTTGATGGACTTAGGCTGCAAGTGCTTGAACCATTCTTTCGAATTTCCTTGCAAGGACTGAGCGAAAGCCCTCATGTAGACATCCTCATGTTCTATCTCAAAAAGATCAGAGAAATATTCAAAGGCTTGTAAATGTTTCTCAGCAGTGAGTTCTTCAGATTCTCCATCAAACTTGGGGAGGTACTTGTAATGTTTTGCGGGAAAATCATGGAGGATGGGAGGCAATTGTAGTGGTTTGTACTGGCTTGGATAAATGGGAGAGACAAGGTTAGGTGCAATAGCCAAGCCATTGTCTGAGGTTTCATGAATTTCACAGGGGTGTCCTTTGACGTCGTGAGCCCCTGGATAAAAATCGAGGCCATGACCAGATGTACAAGACAATGCAATGCTTTTGGTTCGTAAAGAAGGATAAACAAGAATATATTCATAGCTCTGTTTAGAACGAGCTGAACCATAGAAGGCAATTTTGATAAATCTAGGAAAAGATAAGAACAAACTTACAAGATAGAACAAGGCATCCTGGAAGAAACGTAGACTTGAGTATCTTGACCTTCCGTCATGCATTTTTTAGGCTCTATAAGGGGCCCCTTTTCTAGACGGAATATGCTAGATTTCCTCGGCCATTTGATTTCTGGGTCACACCACCAGCAGAGTCGCTGAAGTCTGAATCCTTCAAGAGTGGAGTTTCCAGGTGAAAGTGCTCAACCTTCTTGATGTCCGGTCATTGTTCACCATCAACAACCAAATCTAAAACCATGTCATTTTTCCCATGGAGGATCTTCAATTTATTCCTTGGCAATGGAGCCAGTTTGTTGGCACCGGGATTGAGCCCCAAGGTCAAGGGGAAGGGCCCACTCTTGGGAAACAACATAACCACTTTAGAATATGCCTCCATCCCTACGAAATCAGAGAGGGATCTCTCGTTTGTCTTTGGAGTCTACTCTGTGTAAGATATTCAATCAAGGATAATCAGGGGGCCAGAATCCTAAATGGGACAAAGTGTATTAATGTGAGGTGCCTGGTGGGATTATCGGGGCAAGGGACCATTGGCAATGGAGTCAAAAACCTGAATAGGGAACATTTGCATGAGGGAAAGAAAGGCATGGGGTTGCAAACAGAGGCAAGTTAGCTGTCGGTTTCACAATCAGGAGATATTTAGCGGATGTTTAGAGGACGAGGGAGAACATCCCATCGCGTGGAGCACCAGCGAGATGAATTCCATGCAACTTTAGAAGAAAACTTGATAAATGTCTGGAACAATAGCCAGAGCATAGCAAGTATGAATTCCTAACTATTATACACTAAGTTGCAGACATGAAAGTAATCGACAAATTGGAATGAAAACAGGAAGCACATTTCACGTAAACAAAAATACATATTGGGAAAAACAACGACACATGAATCTCTGCCATGAGAAACAACTCTTCCTCTACAATTTTATTCATAACATAGGCATCAAATCTTATTTACAATGGAGAGGCTCAGCCCAAGAATGTTTCCCAATCCAACCAACTCCTTCCTCCCTCTATCGGGAGTGTATTTATACTGTTCTAATGCTGAGACTATTAAACAGAAAATTGTTGCAAGTCACAATCAGAAGTCAACAGTCTAGAGAGTGGAACTATTGCCGTGTTTTACAAATATAAGCAAACAACTATGGAGACACAGTGCGTGATAACAGAGGTTGACAGCACAGAGTTTTCTCCCTCTCCATTTCATGAAAGCGATCTCCATGCTGCATGCTGACGGTCAGTTGTCCACTCAGGCCACTTCAGATATATCTTTTTTGTCTCTTTGACCAGCCTGTTTCTTCTAGACTATGTCGCTCAAAGGCTGACAAGAAGACCTGAATCCGCTGCCCGATCATTTTCCCGACCCATCCTTCATTTGGTAACACTGTTATAGGAGGAGGTCAGAGAAAGGGTGGTCATGCATTTTGCGATGATAAATGACTTAAGAGGCTTATCATCCTTGTACCGTTTTCTTCCTCCTGCGAGGAGGGTTTTCTTGCGGGCCATGTAGCTGGGTGTGCGTTTGACCCTCTCTTCACCCATGACAAAGCAGCCAAGTGGAGATCCCAGGGGTGGTGTTGAAGGCTCCGAACCTACATGGTCCTAGATCGAGCATTTGCTCCAACAGTTCTACCACCACTGTGAAATGAGACTTCGGAGGTCATGACTGCAGCTGGGAGTGTCGGAAGGATGTCGCTGGAATGTCAAATCCCATGCACAACACATCTGGGGACTGGGTTGTGTAGAAGCCGGTGAACCTCCCTTGGTGTTTAACATTTGTGCCTCGGTGGTTGGCAATTTTTTGGTGTGGATAACCAGGACGATAAATAAACATAGATTTATGTTCACCTACCAAGAGTACCCCTTGTCGAACTAACTTCTCGAACCACACAGCCATGGTTTTCTACGAAGGAAATCGACACTTCTTGGAATTTATCCCTTTACCCCTTATCGTCTACACATTTCCACGCCTCAAAGATCTTCAGAATACAGAGTTATACAGGGCGAGCCAAAACGGCCTAGAAAGGGCCATACCCTTAGAATATCGATTTTTGTGATGACGGCATGTGTGATGCCAGGGTGGGGATCTTTCCTTCTGATGTTCAATTATATTATCCGATATGGATACGATTCCAAGCAATTCCCATGGCCCCCAAGCTGGTTTCAAGGGCTGTGGATTTGACTTTTCTTACCCTTTCACTTACTGATGATGGTGCCGTCGAGATGTTTTAGTTCATTGCCTCTCTCAGCCTTGTGTAAACGCAAGTCTATTGCCTCAATGAATAAGACCTCCATCTTTCTTACTGCTTCCTTCTAAGTGAACCACGTGCCAAACCTATGAGCCAGGGAAATTATCGTCATTGGACATGACTTTCGCCTTAGGCCTATCCCGAATGGCATCAAAGAAATTGGCCAATCTGCAAGGACGTGGATTACAGGCGTGGACGTCTCCTCCACTGTCGCCTTCGCACTGGATGTGAAACCTGTACCCTAGAATTCTTCTCAGCCATCCGATTTGAGGGATATTTCACGTCCACATCCCATTATTTCTGCCGCCAACTTTCCTCCTCTGGATACCACGGGGAGTTTCGAATTGTGACATGTTCTCAACCGTCGATCATGACCAACCCTCTCATGCAGTCATAGATTTGAGTGGGCCCCATTACTTTTCGCAATGATAAATCTCAATATTCCACCTTGCTAGTTTGCATTGTGAAATAAACCATGGCCGTAGATCTCTTTTCTTTCTTGTCGCGACCGTTGATCTTCGCAACCTCTACTCCTCTTTCGCCTTTTGAAATTGCGGCTTTACCCGCACAAGTATGGTTTGCAAAATTGACCGAGACCATAGATCTGACTAGGATCTCATCTCGGTTGTTGAAGGTTTCTGACCTTTAACCCATTTCGCAATCTGGAAAGGTGGCTTTGGTCGAGCATGTCCGCTCGCATGAAATGTGTTTGGAGCCATTGATCCATCCTCCGATCAATCTTAGCCTTTGATTATGGATCCCGTCTAATGCCATCAACACATCTGCCATTTTCTTCTTTACCTTGCACTTCTAATAACTTGAAGGGCGTTCACATGAATTTCAAGGGAATGGGACCCTCATCGAACTCCTATCAGACCCTCATCGAACTCCTATCAGGTCCCTAAATCAACTGTTAAAAAATGGAGTGTTAACACAGAGAAAAGAGGCTTGCATATGTGGTTAGTAGTCAAGATAAACCTAAAAATCATCCCATATATGCAGTAGAAACTGACCTAGGGTCTTCAATTTTTTACAATGATTTCCATTTTGAAGAAGAGCAACTAGTGTTAGACAAACATAAAGATAATCTGCTAATGAATTATGGCTCAAGTTGGAGAATATTGGTCATTTTGAAGTGAATAAGATAAATGATAACTCTTGCAAAGACTAGATGCAATGCTCAGACTCAACAGAAGCAAAATTCGAGAATGAAATTGATTAAGGTATGTACTCTCCTATACATTTAGACTGCATTAATTCAAATAGTGAGGATGATTGATTTGTTACAGATGAAGAAAAATATGTAATGAATCTTGAGATAGATGTTTAAACAATACTAGAAGATGTCAAAAGGTTAGAATATGAGTCATATGTCTAAGTGTCAA
Organism: Pseudotsuga menziesii; assembly: GCA_001517045.1. Lineage (NCBI taxonomy): Eukaryota > Viridiplantae > Streptophyta > Pinopsida > Pinales > Pinaceae > Pseudotsuga > Pseudotsuga menziesii. The sequence goes on along the minus strand of LPNX011033469.1, from coordinate 140,403 downwards.
GGGATGACCTGGATATTCTTGAAAGTAAAATTATGTGCATTTTAAAAGAAATGGGAAGAGCTTATAAGAAAAATGTTTTTTTACAACAATTTCTTAAGGGGTTAAAACCAAAGGAACATGAATATCATGAAGAAGCTACTAAATCAATGATTAACTTGAAGGATCAAGGTGAAAAAGCCTTAAATACCAAGGAATATGAAATCATAATCTTGAAAGTATAATTTGTCATTCTAAAAAAAGAAGTAAAGAGGAAGAATTCAAATGAAAAAAATCCAAAAGCTTTGAAATATTCAAGAGAATTGTTTAGTGGGTTGAAAATCCAACTTGAGGAAGCCAAAGGAAGAGAGGAAGTCCCTAGAATTCAGCTAATGAAGGAAGAAGGTACATGTCCCAATTTCAAGTTGGAAGTAGAAGAATTCAGAAGAAGAAATGAGGAAGCAAATATCAAATTCAACAATAACTGTAGTTCATCAATTCTGGATGAGATATTAAAACACTAAAGGTTTCCAAATGACAAAACCGGTATTGGATATGATAAGATAATTGAAAATGACGGGGATGATAAAAGCACCTTGAGCTGGTGGAAAGGAACAAATGAAGTCACATAACAAGAACATGCTTTGAATCTAGCCAAGAAGGAAAGCTATGAAGAAATAAGTCAAACGAAACTGCAATAGGCAAGCATGTCCCGTTAATCCAGCCTGGAATGGAACATGTCATCAAAGCAGGTTCAGTCCAGGTATGGGAATTTCTTTAAAGGTTATTGATTTTCTTGTCATGAATATGGCCAGAGTATTGGAATGTATGAATTATGGTAGGAAAAGGTTCAACAATAAAGTTAAGTCCCTAAAGTGGAGCTATTATGGAAACATTGTAAAATATTGTCATACCATAAGATGTTATGTATGTGATGGTTTTGGACACAAAGCACAAAATTGTCGAAGCTCAGAAGGACATTCAACAAATACCATACCATATACTGTAGAAAAGAAAATTGATAATGTATGGATAAAAAGAAGTAAAAAGAAGAAGTGATATTGTGTAACATTAATAGATACATTCAAATAAGCCTATATACTCTGAATTGTGGATAAGAAAAACTCCAAGGATATGTATTGTCGAAGAAGACAACCATAATACAAAGGCAAAAAAAGATTGTTGCACTTCATGCTAATCGCTAGAATATTATATGGAGATCCTTGAGTTCAAAAGAGGATTATATACAATGCATGAATTCAGGGAAAAAGTATACTGATTCTTGAAGATAAAATGAAAATTGAAGTTAGAAGACATTTGAAGACTATCATGGATCCAGTCACATTGCTACTAAGATAATCAAAATTGATATTATATAGGAGTTGTTGTCTCAAAAGTTACACACATTTCAATTGGCAAGTCTATCAACAATACAAAGAAGTTGTTTTAGAAGTCAAAAAGGATACAACTCTTGTCGCAGAGGTAAAAATATACATACATTTAAAATAGGTCATAATTGGCAAGTTCATCAGGTTCCCTATTCATGGAAAAAATATGTCTATTAAAGGACAAGTCAAAGTTTCAGTAGTGCTCGAAGGAACTGGTAAAAATGAGGACCAAGGACTCCACAAAGCTAGGTGCAGTTAGTATTTAGCGAAGTTGTTTCTTTAAATCCACAAGTTCGTAAAGATAGACATAATTCAATATCCAACGAAGTTTGTTGTTCGAAGCTGGTGCCACCGAGTATCTTCCAAAATTGCTCCAAGAATACCAAAGTACGCTCATGTTGTTTCTCCAATCGCTCAACTCAATCCTTTAGAAATGAAATTTCTTCTGCATTTCTCTGGTTAATCTGCATTTGGGAATATCATTCTTTAATATATTCCTCCCGTGGCTAAGATTGCCAATGCTTCGTATTAGTCTGGATACTTTCAAATTCTTGTTGTTGGGATTATATTGTGCTGCTGGGATTGAATTGTCCTGGATAGACTGGATGTAGTGAAATTAATCCATTTAAGAGGATTTGACATGGTGATGAAAATACTAAATGAATATGTGAATACTTGCTAGAATGACAATTAGAGTCTTGCACTAGGAGGAGTCGAATGTTTAATCATATATAGTTCATAAATAAGGATTCATTGTGACAGAAATCGTTTTTGCTTGCATGCTTTCGAATAATTTGAAATGATGGAAAAGTAAAATCACATTCATAATTCGCAACATGAATGTGTTGATAGATTTCCTTGAATTAACGTTGAAAGTTGCACATGAGGGATATCTAATGCATATTGGAGTATTATGACATATACGCGCTTAAATCATAAATGACATGTTAATTCAATCTAATTATCGAATGAGATTAAATCATATGGATGATCTATTGTACAGATCTAAGAAAAGGAAGTTAATTAATGCGAATGTCTTATACTTCAAATTCTTGTGGTACTGGACAAGTGGAGCAGTTAATATGATGCAAATGACAATTAAGATTGAAATGACGAATAAATAAAGGATCATTTGAGTAAAGAAAAGTAGAAATCTGCAATGATCGATAAGACAGGAAGTTCTTGTAGCAAGGTATTATAAAGAACAAATCCCAATAAAGATCACCATAAACTTAAGGGGAGCCATGAAATATCAATATATAGTTCATTGTATCCCATTTCCATTGATGTTAAAGGGGGAGAAATAGATAGGGGGAAGAAGCAACAAGTACTCAAAAACACGTTGTAAGGGGTGTTATCAGCCAAAATAGCACTTCTCCGTCCGAGTGCTAACATTCACCATGTCGGTACACAAAAGGACAATTTGGATTGAAGTAGCCAAAACAATATAGATTTGCATGAAATTTGATGCATTATCTTTAGACCAGGTTTATATATTTTTATTCTGAGTTTTGATATGCATACATGACTATTTACATTGCAACTCACGTACCATACACGACTATGTGCATTGCAACCCGCGTATACCTTGTATACGCGAGTTCCCTTCGAGCAACACACGTGTCATACGCGAGTTGCCTATATTAATACCCGCGTATACCTTAATTTGACATTAAAAAATATAAATCGATATTATATGAGATTATTTGGGCCCTAATCCATAACTATCCCAACTGTCTCAACCATCCCAACCTTCGAAACCACTCTATTTCCCAAACTATAAATAGAGGCCTTGGGGTAGGGATAATCAATCAATTTTTGGAGAGCAAAGTTATGCTGGTGGTATATCTTCAGAGTCTTGGAGCAGCAGAACTTAGAGTCCTCGGTTGCAGAGGAGTCCTTGTGTCAGAAGCTGGGTTGTATTCTTACTTATTCACCTTTTGTTAATAAAGAGAATTCTTCTTCCAATCTTGTATTGTGCTTATCTCATGTATATTGGCTTAATGAATATGTTCAATGATGTTATTATTATGATTTTCATATAACCTTTGATTTATATATGTATGAGATATTTCTTGAAGAATTGGCTCTTTGCAAGTGAAGAGAAGCATCCCTAGAAGCATTGGAGAAGATTGGAGCGAGAGAAGACCAAGCTCGGATCAACTGCCATAAACCGGGTAAGCCAAGATATCTTCCTATTCTCATTCCAGTTTCTTTAAAAGCCGATTGTCTGCAAGTCTAAATAGTAAGTTGGTAACCCCATACCCTAGGTTACAAGGGTGAAATGTCCTGTACAATAGAACTATCAACTCTGCCGGGGATCCTAGCCTATTGTGGGTTTATCCTATAGGTTCTTTACCAGTCTTTGTTCTGTTTCTAATTCTGAGTGTGGTGTTTTTATCTTGCTTTTAATTCACAGTGTAGTGTGCCCATAAGCCTTTACTTTTTTCTTTTTTTTTGGAATTTTTTTTAGTTGTATACACGGGTTGTTGTTATACACAGTCGCGTATAGCAACTTGGATACGCGGGTTTCTCTGTAAGATAGTCGCGCATGGTACGCGGGTTTCCTGCATACACAGTTGCGTATATCCTGTAGCAGCATTATTTTTTAGTAGGGTTTGCTTGTCCCTGTTCTGTTTGATTTTTTCTTGTTTGGGAGTCTTTTGATTCTGGCATGACAATGTGAGTCTAAAAGTCTTATGTGTCACACCTTGTGCTTGTTTTCAAGACTTTGAGCTTTCTTTGTTTGATTTTTCTTTCATCTCGTAATTTGAAGTTGGTCCTCCTGCTTGGTTGATGAGTTCAGTGCTTTGTGTCTAGGTCAGTGATCAGGGCTTTGGATACTTTATATTCCATACTGCATTTTGTAGTGTCAAGGTGGCATTTGTTCTTTTGTGAGTCTAGTGGAATTTTTGGGTTCAATAGGCTCTCCAAGTCAGTTTTTTCGATTCTTCTTCTTGTTTGGTTGAAGCTAGTTATTTTGGGTCCTTTATACTTCATTTTACTTATTATATGCTCTGATTATTCAAACTTGCTCAAAAAATTTGCATTTAGTTGCATTGTAGTTTTTGAAGAATTTGAAAAAGTGAAGAAAAACATCTTATACTTTTTCATTTAGTTGCACTTAGTCATTTTCTTTTCTGTATTTTTTCAAATAAAATTTGAAAAAATATAGAAAGAAGTCTTAGTTTTCTAGCACTTAGTTTCAATTTCATTAGCTTACATTTTCAAAAAAGAAAAGAAATTTGGTTTAAGTAGTTGCAATTTGCTTTGGAATTTTCTTTATACATCATTTTACTTTTTCTTATCGAGTCTATAACATCACAATCTTTCACGCCATTTACCTTTTGACTAATAACAACCCTTAAAACGAACGATATAATTTAAAAATTATTAGTAAGTTCTATTTTATAGGCTCGTACACCAACTAGCTTAGGCTAGACTTGTGGAATAGGGAATTTAAACTCTCCACAAGTGCTTAAATTCATACATAGTTGGCCAATCGATAGGTAAACCCTTTTCTGTGTTGATTGTATCTGGGAAGATCCTCTCAAACAAGAGTTAAGCACAAGGCCGCATGGAGGCTTGGACTAAGGAGATAACCCTCTGATTCCTTGCCAAAGCATAGACCAAGGATTTTAAGCATCTGGGGACTTCTGTCTTAGACAGAGTCTTGGGATTTGCTACCCTGCCCATGCGTACGAACCAGGATTGCAACTGTCCCCCAAGACTGTCAATGTAGTTGAGGTAGCCTTTAGTCTCTTTGATATCTAGGGTTCATACCTAGGTACACCGGAAGGCTATTTCTGGTTGACCTTGGATAGGCTTGGAAGGTAACCCTAGTAGAAGGTGTGGGAGGGCGGTGGGTGATTCCTCCGCTTGTGTCGAAGAACATCTACAAGGACGCCAAGTAACTATCTCTCATCTTTCTTCTGGAAATCATATCTATACCCCTTGTGTCTATTTTGGCTTTAGGAAATTTTTTAGTGATTGCTGTGTGGTTTGTTTGTGTTTAGTCGACCTTAGGGTGTGAAGAGTCAAATTTTCAATCGTGGAGGACCAACCTCTCAGAAGGTCAAAAAGGTTGCAAAACCTTCATTCGTTTACTATAGTGGAGCCTCCACCGCCCCCTCAAAGGCGGAGATTAGACACAGATGGTTCCTTTGAACCGGTAGGAATTAGTGAAGTTTCGGGTGAACTAGAACTTAGGACAAACCAGGTTGATACAACCAAAGTAGAGATAGAATACTTGCAGGTTGACGAGTTTGCAAGAAACTTTAATTCACCGCTTTCTTACCTAAATGATCCTATGATTGTCCAGGTTCGTCCTTTCAATTCACCTGTGATTGGTGTTCCTGTGAGTAGACTAATGTCCAGTGCAAGAGAAAGTCCTTCTACCCCCATCTCAACTATTCCAGCTGAAGGAGTGCCACCTCCCTCGGTTGGTACTCCTAGAACAAGTATACCTGCTACTCCCTTAACTCCAGCTAGTCGAGTGGTTCAACCATCAGCTACCACAAATGTGGCAGGCACTTCTGGTGGGGTGGTCACTGGGATTCCTAGTGTACCTTATACTTCACCTTCTTTTGCACACACTGCTCAGAGTGGTCCTATTGGATCCTCTTCATTTATCTAGGGTTTTCCTTGGAATCGCGGCCACATTCCCCCATCCACTCCATATGTAGGCCCCACACCTGCATATGTAGGGGTGCAGTTTGGAAACACTAACCCTTATGGTCAAGGTTTTCAAACTCCATTTTTGGCTCCTTTCACGAGCTCTCCTTTCTCACTTTTTGGCGGAGGGATACCTGCTCCTGTTTTCCAAACTCCAGTTTCAACTGGAGTAGCTCAAACCACATACACTGCACCACACATAAATAATCCACTGGCTTATGGGTGGAATCCTTTCCAAAGTGTTCCGACTACTTCGCAACCAGTACCTGGGGGCAACCCTGCCTTTACATTTGGGAACCTGAGGGCAAGTCCTTCTACTTCCCAAGCTCGTACTTTTCAGGCTCCGGTTAGGCCCAAACTTCCTTTCCTGGAAACTTTGAACTTTCTAGACTTGTCCAAGTTAATGAATGACCCAGTGAAACATGATGCCACCTGGCCACCTGTCCCTACCAAATTACCCTCGGATATTCCAAAATTCAAAGGTAAAGTTGGTGAAGACCCAGGGGCTCATATCACCACCTTTCACTTGTGGTGCTCTTCCAACTCACTGAATGATGACACCATTTAGTTGAGATTGTCCCAAAGAAATCTGACTAGTGCCGCAACAAAGTGGTACATTGAACTGCCCTCTGCTGCATTTGATAGTTTTTGGGACTTATCTAATGTGTTCCTTAACCATTTCTAGCTTCCCGTTCGGTATGATGTCGGCACAGACTTATTGTCCACCTTTTGGCAGGACAAAGCCACTCATATTTCAGATCACATCCAAGAGTGGCGAAGATGGAAAAGACTCATTAAGGCCACTATCCCTCCTGAGTTTTTATTAGAATGGTTCCTTAAGTCCTTATTGCCATATATATCTAAGGATGTATCCACTTCAGGAGTAACTAATGAGGAAGAGGCTATCCTTAGGGCCCAACAGTTAGATTTGATATATTCTCAGTCTGGGATTCTATATGAAATCATCCTCGATGCACCGAGGCCAACACATAGTGTCGAGAAACCTAATCCTGGACCCCATACCGATGGTGTGGTTGGTTCAGTTGAATCTCCCACTGTAGAATATTTGACAAAACAACTCCATGAATTGTCCATTAAATATTCTACAGTGGAGGCAACAAAGGCTTCCCCCTCATCCCAAAACGCAAACGTTTTTGCTCAATCCTCCCAAAAGGGCTATTAGCAGCCCGGTGGGAAAAAGAAAAAGGGGAAGAAAGGTGAGGGTAACCAAAACAAGCCATATCCCGCAAACAATGCTAATGGGGGGAAAAAAGATAAGAAACAAGTGAAGTTTCCTTGTAAGTTGTGCCAGGAAGATCACCTGACCCATCAATGCCCTCTTATGGATCAAGCTCTGAAGCTTCTAAAAAATCAACAACCGACTGTTCTAAATGATCCTTTTCCCCAATGACAGAATGCAGCTTCAGTTTCTAATGTAGCAGGGGGCACTGCTAATGCCCCTGACCAAAACTATATCAACATGGTTCTATCCTAGACCTTGCTCCAGACTAGAAACAAGAACTATGAGACAGAGGTTCCTGAGAAGGGTAAGTATATAGGTGAAACTTCAAACCCTCTCACAATTGAAAAACCTACTAAAACTATGCCTAAGATACCAAAAGGTGTCTTCAAGAAAGAATTGCACAATCCTAATGCTTGGGATGCAGCTAATTACTCTATAGTTGAAGATTTATCCCAAACCCCTTGTGTGACGTCAGCTTTGGAGGTGTTACAAAGTTGTCCCGCCCAGGGAGATGTGCTCTTAGCAGCCTTAGGTAGTATGGATTCATCAAGCCTCATGGCAAAGTTTAATTTGTCTGATGTCAAAATTCACCTGCTGTATCATGTGGCCTTGTCGATGGATGTCATTCATGGAAAAAAAACCATTGGAAGGTCAATTGTCGACGAAGGTGCTTCCACATGTGTCATGTCCTTGTCTTGCTGGAAGGTTCTTGGATCTCTAGAGCTAGTTCCATCGAACACCCTACTTACTGCTTTCGATGGAAGGTCATTTCGTATGCATGGTATCCTACCAACTTTCGAGATAAAGTTGGTAGGGAAGGCAGTGTCTGTTGAATTAGAGGTAATAGATGCACCATTGGATTATAACCTACTCCTGGGGAGAAGTTGGACTTATGCCATGTCTGCCATTGCATCGACCATTCTTCAGACAGTAGTGTTTCCACATGAAGGGAATTTGGTTACAGTAGACCAATTCAGTTTCACTCAGAAAGACCACATGGAAACTAATGAGTCCACTGTGCCATTGGTTGATCAAGTCAAACCTGATTCAGAGAGCTTAGGGGCTGGAATGTATTTATCATTAATGGGCACATTTGATATCCCAACCCCAATTGACTACTGAGGTTATACTAGTGTAGGGAAGTCTATTGCAACAGTTGGCGATAGAACGGATCCTTGGGTTCTTCCTTCCCATTATGAACTTGAAGTGCCCTTATCGGTAGTGGAAGTAGCCTATCAAGCTATCGTTAACACCACTATTGATCTTGTTTCAGTTCCTCCTATAGTCTCAGAGGAGCCGGAAGAAGCCTATTTGCCTGCTTGGGCAGAGAACTCTTTGTATACTGATGACTGCTTAGATATGGTTTCTCCTTTAGATGAAGCCATTTTGGAATCCATGAGCGGGAAAGATAAGATTTGTGAGGATCTTTATCATAGATCCTACTTTCTTCCAGAGTTAAGCAGGATTGAAAATTAAGAGTTCCATGTGATACTGGCAGGTGATGCTGATATGCCAATCAATCCCTTACCAAGGGAGGAAATATTTGCCGAGGGAATATGGAAAACATTTTCGTTACTATTCCTATCAACATCTCTATGAACCCTAACGTTGTTGAAACTATGCATATTGATGCAAATTCTCTTTTAGAATAAATTTCCATATATACTGCCCTGTTAAAGGAATTTCATAATGCATATGTCTGGTCATCCTTACTAGGCATAGATCCATATATCGTTGAACTTGGAAACCGAACCTACCTATATTCTAAACATGTTCGACGAAGATGGAAAAAATACTATGCCCAGGATTAGTACTCGTTTCATGTATTTTTATTGTATGTAACTTTATGTACAATAGCTAGCCAGTTTGTGTTCTTATATCATCTATTGGTTGTTACAGATGTCTTCCAAGTGGTTCATAGGTTTTGCAGATGGCACTAGTCATCACACTGGAAACCTAGCTTCAGCCGCATGGGTTATTTACTCACCCTCAGGATAGCTAGTTGCCTCTAGAGGCGCTTGTCTAGGTCCTGCTACTAATAATGTGGCTGAATACAGGGCCGTCATTGAGCTTTTATGGGATGTCATGTCACGTGTCATCACTTAGTTGGAAGTTAGACTTGACTCTCAACTGGTGGTTTCCCAGCTCAATCGATCTTATCAGGTGCGAAACCCTATTTTATTACGTCATTTCTTGCAAGTTAGGTTATTGGAAAGAAATTTTGATTTTATTACATTCAATCACATTCCAAGAAATCAAAATTCATTAACTGATGCATATGTGAATTATATCTTAGATTGGCATTTGACACACATTCCATAAAATATACAATAGATACATTGCAAAACACATGTAAATAAACTGGAAAAATATATACATATAGATGTGAATATATGTCCATATGGATAGGTCAAGTTCTTGATCCTCAGATCCATTCATAGCTGTATAAATATACAAAAATGTACAAAAAGTGGATCGTAATCCATAAAATGCTCCTAAGACCTAATCCTGACCACCTTGGTCACCCTGGTCATCCTGGTCGTCCTGTTCCCGAGCATCTTCAGCTTCTTTAGCTGTTGCAGCCTCCGTGGCCTCTATGTAAACAAGAACTGCCCTAGCTACCCTCCTCATAAGACGTATCCAGGTAGGTGGGATACCAACCACCAGTTCCTGCATAATGGCAGGGATCTGCTCAATGCGTAAAGTAGGGACTCTTTGGGTAAGCCTGGAAAACTTCCCCTCTAGAACCTTGATCAAACCTTGATCATCTCCTGCCACTAGTCGCACATACATACGAGGATGCCCATCAGGGCAGATTGGTCCAATATCTGCATTGTAAACATTAAAAGGATTAAAAACTGTATACATATTTATATATCTTTTATGATTAAATATTCATAAAAATTTAAAAACTTGAAAAATCAAAATACTTGATGCTCCCCATGCTCCTCCAGGAGGGAGGACAAGGTCATTGTCACCCCATAAATCCATCCCAGCATATGGAAGCTGCTCAAATGCTGGTAGCTTCCATCCCCACCATAAGTAGAAGTCATCATCGTAGAAACTTTGAACCGAACCACCGTTGCCCTGACAGAGAAAAATTTCTCCCCACCTACTTAGTCTAGGCTGATGGGGAGAGAAAGCTAGTAGAGGTACTACAGGGCTAAGGTCGGGCACTCTCTTAAAGAAAAAGGCCACTGATATACTAGAATAGCCATAGTTCTTCCATCGGATTCTCTTGCAATCAGAGAGTTGCTTCTTCATTATCGAGATTACTCCCGAGCACCAGTCAAATAAATCTCCCTGTAGGCATTCCACGACAATTCTCATTTGGTTTCGAGTTGCAAGATGGAGTGATGGCAATCCTGCAACCCTTACTACTATGCTTACCAACACCTGTAATGGAAAGCTATGGATATGTGCAATAGGGATGCAAGTTCCCCTTTTCAGAGTGTCAGGCATGCAGTAAGTGTCAATATAGTTCTGAACACTTAGAAGGTCACCACCCCTACCGGTACCTTCCAAGTTGACAGGAGCTCCCCATCGTGACAAATCCATAATAAAATAGATGTCTTCCAGTGCAATTTCTAGAATATCACCTTGTAGGTCAAATGCACCTAGATCATGATCCCAGTAGTTGATAAAAAACTCCAGCAAACGAACATTAGATCGCATAGGTGAAGTACAAAAGAACTTTAGCAACCCACTTTGCCTCAATGCATGCACCGTGGGGGCACTATGAAGTGCATCTTGGTCCATGGTTTCATGTTCCCTCTCCCTCCACTCCAACACCATGTTTTAGCCTATCCATAAAGCCATTTTCAAACATTAAAAATCATTAAAAAACTTTGATTTTGGCCATAATTATGTTTTTTCTATGTTGCGCAGTATACGGGGTTGTCCTTTGGACATGTCATGTATCATACGTGGGTTTCCTTTGGGCAAGTCACGTATAAAACATGTGTACGCGACTGTGTAAGTTGCACACCCGCGTATACATCACGACCTTCCTAATACTGGCTTAAAACATTAAAATTTTGCATAAAATTAAAAATTTGAATGGATGAAATGAAAGAGCATGAAGAGCTGATTTACCTGGCGCTTGCGGATTTGAAATTCGTCCATTGGTTTGTCCACATTGAGCAATTGAAGTCAAAGGTAAAAATTGCCTATATTGGGTAAAAATATGAAATGGTGATTTTGATTTCTATTTTTGAACTATTTATAGAAATAATTTCAAAATGTGGGCTTTTTAGCATATAGTTTTAATTTCTATTAAAATTTAAACTAATACCATGTCATGTTTACCTAATGCAACATGTCCAAGGTTACTTAAAGTTGTTTTAAACTCATATAGGATAGGATATTGGTCATTTATATGCATTTTTGGATTTATACCTAATCCGCCTTAACCCTAGGATCACTACTTTGACCACAGACTATGGTGTTTAACCATTATTACCTTGTCTATACCATTGTTCTTCCTTGGATAGGGCTGTCTTTCCATGAGTACCCTAGTTTAGAACACATTTTTGTCTTTTGGTACTCATGCCACATTTTTCGTAGGTTAGGGGAGCCTTCTTAGCTACTTTTCACACCAAATTGAGCCTCATTCTAGTCTCTTTTTACAAGCTATCCCATTTATAAGGTTCCCTGCCCTTATTGAGTTCCTTTAGGCCCAGGTCTAACTCCTCAAAATAGACTTGACTGTCAAGTAAACTTGTCCATTCAGGCTCATTAAGAATATGTGAATGGGCATCCACATTGGTGGTAGGTTATCACTTTCTTGGACCATGTGGAATAACACGAGAAAGGATCGCTCTCTTTTCTACGGAATTGAGAAGAGTATTCTCAGGCATAGATTTATTAATTTTTCGAACCCGAGGGACTAAACTTACAGAAAAGGAGCGCCCGATATGAGCTTAGTTTTCTCTTTTTTTGTGCTCTGGACCTAAAACATGAAAAAGATTCTGAGTGTACTTTATGTCTTTGTCATGCTCGTTAAACACTAAGAACAAAGAATCAAGTTTATTGTTGTAAGCCCCATTTCTCGTAATCAAATGGATCTTTCCGAGTGATCTTGCTTTCCTTCACACTCGTAAAACTCAAGCTATACAAGGGGGAGCATACAAGTAGAAGAGTATAACAACAAAATAATCGAAGTGTTGTCATCAATGACAAAGGGGGAGATTGTTGGACTTAATGTTGTCATTGATGCCAAATAGTAGAACAAGGCTACAAAGGGGGAGCATAAAAGTAGAAGGCTATAATAATAGAAGAATCAAAGTGTTGCAATAAATGACAAAAGGGGGTTTTATTTGGACTTATTGCTGTCATTGATGTCAAATAGGATGTTAAACTTAATGTTGTTATTGATGTCAAATAGAATGTTGGTTAATGTCAAAAAGGTTGGACTTAATGATTAATGCCAAAAGGATGTTGGCCTTGTTGGCTCTATCAAATAAGATGATGGCCTTGAGATTATTGGGATTGGATTTAGCTTTGAATCCATTTTGAAGAAGTATATAGAACAAGACTACACATAAACACCACACTAACATGAACAATTGGACAAGTACAACAACAAGGAAAGCATAATAAAGAAGTGCACAGTAACATAAAGCAAGTGAAACAACCAGAATGATAGTGAATATGATATATCAAGCAAATGGCAGAGTTCACAAACAATCGACATGTCGAAGCAAGTGAAATGCCAGAATGTGCAGACAATTATTCTTTTTAAGTGCGCAAATAGTGGATAAGTCTAAATAAGTATAGATGACAAGAAAGTGGTGCAACGAAGTGTGCACGTCAATGTGCGCAAATAGTGGATAAGTCAAAGTAAATACATATGAAAATAAAGTGGTGCATCAAAGTGCACATATTGTGGACAAGAAAGTGGTGCATCGAAGTGTGTATACCGAAGTACTCATGTTCAAGTGTGCAACACAATCGACAAGCTAATGAAGTATTGAAGAAAGGCGGGGTACAATCCCCTTGTTGTGGTGCAAAAGTATTCTTATTCGGATCATATGAGAAAATTAACCGAAGGATTGAAGAGAAAAGAATCACATCAATGTGGTTAATTAATTATTAACAAAATAAAATAAACATGTAGGCCCCTCATGTGGAATTTAGGAGTGACATAAACAAACAAGGATTAATGTACTTTCTTGTGTGGGTGTGGATGTGAGTATGGATAATTTGAATTTTTATTTTTTTGGTATGAAACGGATCAATGGCTAGTTAATATAAGAAAAAGTTAATATTTCGGGAGAACAATAAGAAGATCGAAGGAGAAGTTGAAAAGTTGCGTCTATAAGGAAATCCTCTATTCAAAATCAAAACAAAGGCTGAATCAATCACAGTCTTGAAGAAAGTGAAACACTGTATCAAAGTTTGAGGCTAGTTTCACGTCGCGGTTGGATAAGTTGTAGTTAAAGAAAGGTTGAAGCTAAGGTCATAAAAAAATGAAGAAACAAAGTCCCAAAAGCATATTGGAGCACATCGAAGTTTTAACAAGAGTTGAATTTAGGAACTGTACTTTTTTTGATTGAGATAAGAACAAATGACAAGTTAAGCTTGTCTACAAGATGGGTCTTGCACCAAGGATTGGAATTATCATGACATGTTGGATTCTATATGCAAGTTAGGTCTTGCACCGAGGGTTGGATTCCTCACCTCTCAATTGGAGCTGAGAAACTCGAAGATTGGTGTCTTTTGAAATTGATGTACTAGATGATCTATCAAATATTTAAAATTATTCTTGGTGTCTCTTGTTTGTGATGTTAATTGTTTATATAGTGCAACGTTTATTATACATAACAAATTCCACATGCAAAATAATATAAAGATTTAATTGAATATATATGACATTGATTCACCACCCCTCTTAGTGTACTTGATATGTTCAATAGTATTTGTGGCCCTGTTTTGAGGGTGGGTGACACCCCATGAAACCGATTCCCCATTTGCAAAATGGTCTAGCTGTGATTACTGGATGGAGAGGGGCAGGGGGTTCCTGTGTTTTGAAAGAAAACACATTACAATTGGCACATATTTTGACAGCATAAATGTAATCTTTGAATAGTGACAACCAAAAATATCATGCATGGAGTATTTTTTCTATGTTATCCAACCTCGATACATGACCATTGCACGCCCCACTGTGATAGTCATTGAGGACCTACTAAGATTCCTCATCTAACAAGCATTGTCATAGGATAATGTTGACCTCACGACGATATAATACATCTCTAAGGAGAAGATATATGGGAGCTTGATGGTGTATGCATCGATGATCATCACGGGACATGTGAGGGGCAGATTTCTGAGTTCATAGATAAGTCAAGATATTTTCATACCATGGGTCATCGATAGTTATAATAAAAATATATTCATTGTGTAATCAGTCATTCACAGGTTCTCCCTGAATAGTGGTGGGGAGATCAATAATGAGCTCGACAAGGGTCAAGGATTTTTTTACTTTTAGAGATAACAAACTTGAGGTCAAATTACTAGAGAATAAAATTACACCTCACAAACTTACCATTAATGAGTCGTTGACTAACTATGTATTGCATTGGATTGGATTGGATTTTGTGATCATTGTTATTTTGCGTAGTAAGATGTAATGGTGTAATTTCTGCATCGAGAGGATTACACCTAGTGCAAGCTTATCATCATGATGGTATTTGAGTGCTATTCTTGCAAGGTTTTGGTGATGTAGTAAATGACACATTCATTATGGCCTTATACATGTTGGACCAGCATGCTCACAACATTGTAGGATGATTTCGATATATAGAGGATAATTTTTTTGTCAAAGTCTAGTGGGGAGATGAGGGGTATAGAAGCCAACAGTTAATTTAGTTCTTGGAATGTTATTTGTGCTTGTTCATCCCATTGAAAAGGGACGCCTTTCCTAAGGAGACGTAGAAAACTGTGTGCCTGAGTGGCATAATCAAGTGCAAAGCAATGAAGTAAATTGGCCTTCCCATGAACACTTTGCAATTGATATCATGTTCATGGGGGAGGTAGCTCAAGGATGTATTGAACCTTGGAGGGGTGTACAGGTGCTTATGTAATGATGAATCTGAATAACCAACCTATGGTGACATAGAACACACATTTAAGGGGATTTAACTCTTTGTTGTACTTATGACATCATGTGAATGTTAGAAAACATGATCGCATAGCAATAACAGATATACAATTTAATCATTAAACAAGATGCAAAACACATTAAACACATTACAGAGAGACACATATATAACGTGGTTCACCCAAACGATGGGATACGTCCACAAAGAAATTGTTAGTCCTTTTATTACGATCCAGAAAGATGAAGGGATACAACTTGCAGCAAAACCACTGCACTTCCTCTTCACGCTCTCACAGTCTCTCTCACACAATCACATATATTGTTTACAATACTATAATACCATACACAGCCGTGTTACAATGATTTCTTTTATAGAGGAAAAAATACCATGGGAAAATACTACGGTTAACCCAATACTATGGGTCCACAAAACTGTTGGCCAACAAACATCCCTGAACCCCAAAGTAGCGGAAATGAGTGTACAATACACATGGGGTACAACACAACTGAATAATATATCTAGATCTAGAAGATCAGGCTCCACAACCAACAATCTCCAACTTGGATACTGATCACAGCAACTCCACCGCTGCCGCACTTGCTGGACTGTGCTCTGGACCTTGGACTTGGAAAATTTCTTATTTTCACCTTCATGCTTGAAGTCCAACAGAAACCGAGCAGGAACTCAATTTCTCTCTGGTTACTCCCTTTGTCAACATGTCTTTAGGATTTTGGCTAGTATGTATCTTTTCCAGTTTTAACAGTTCTTCATCTAGAACAGATCTTATGAAGTGGTACTTGAGCTGTATATGTTTAGTGTTCAAATGAAAGGTTGAGTTCTTTGCACGATGAATGGCACTCTAGCTGTCACTATACAGCCTGCTATTCTCAAGCTTCTTACCCAATTCCTCCATGAACCTCTGCAACCAAATCATCTCCTTACTAGCCTCTGTAGCAGCAACATACTCTGCTTCCATTGTTGAAAGTGAAACAACCTGTTGCAGTTTTGAAATCCAACTTACTCATGTTCCACCCACAGTAAACACATACCTTGTGGTTCTCCTCCTACTGTATTTATCACTAGCCATATCTGCATCAACATATCCCTGTAGAACAGTGTCTGAGCCTCCAAAACATAATGCATGAGAAGTGGTACCTCTCAAATACCTGAGAATCTAATGCACTGCTTTCCAATGCTCTTTACCTGGATTATTCATATACCTGCTCACAAATCCCACTGCATGTGCAATATCTAGTCTTGTGCACACCATGGCATACATCAAGCTTCCAACCGATGATGAATAGGGAATCCTGGACATGTAATCTATCTCTTCCTATGTCTCTAGACACATCTCCTTACTTACTTTGAAATGGCTGGCTAAAGGTGTACTAACTGGTTTTGCATTCTGCATTCTAAACCTCAGCAACACCTTTTCTATGTACTCACCTTGAGACAATGCCAATTTGCTATTTTTCCCATCTCTTGTTATTCTCATACCAAGGATTTGCTTTGCAGCACCCAAATCCTTCATCGCAAATGATTTATCTAACTTTATTTTGAGCACATTTATATCCTGCATGTTAGACCCTCCAACAAGCATGTCATCCACATACAATAAAAAGATAATATATCTTATGTTATCTAGCCTCTTGAAATAAACACAGTGGTCAGAATGACATCTAGCATAACCTTGTTCTGTCATAAACTTGTCAAATTTTAAATACCATTGCCTTGGAGCTTGCTTCAGGCCATACAAGCTCTTCTTCAACCTGCAAACGAAATTATCCTTCCCTTTGACCTCATACCCCTGTGGTTGCTGCATATAAATCTCTTCCTCCAAATCCCCATTGAGAAAGGTTGTTTTTACATCTAACTGTTCAAGACGCAAATATTCTACTGCCACTAGACTTAAAATAGTTGTAATTGAAGTCATTTTAACAAGAGGAGAAAATATTTCATCAAAATCTATACCTTTCTTTTGTGCAAACCCCTTTACAACAAGTCTATCCTTGTATCGCTTCTTGCCTCCATCTTCTTCCTTCAACCTGTAAACCCATTTATTCTGCAATGTCCTTTTTCTTGCAAGCAACTGAACCAAATCCCAAGTCTGATTTCTTACCAATGAGTCCATCTCCTCATTCACACCTTTCTCCCACTTCTTTCTAGTTTCTACCTGCATTGCCTCTTCATAACATTCTAGTTCGCCAGAATCAGTCATCAATAAATAATACAGTGAAGGAGAGAATAATTAAGGGGGTCTACTTAACCTGGTATATTTTCTTACAGTTGCAGGAGTTTCAGGTACCTGCTGTTGTTCTTGATTTTCTGGTGCCTTTGGAACTTCATCTTCTTTGATTTCATCAAGCACAGTGTACTCTATGTTTTCCTTTTCCACTTTCTTTTCCTGCAACTGATCTTTGTACATGACCTTTTCATTGAATACTACATCTCTACTCCTAATGATTTTTTCATTTTTCATAATCCCACAGACGATAACCAAAATCATCAACCCCATATCCAATAAAGGTACATTTCTTGGATTTAGCCTCAAGCTTTGTTCTATCATCTTTATCAATATGGGAAAACGCTTCACAACCAAAAGTTCTAAAAAATGAGTATTTTACCTGTTTACCTGTCTATGCCTCCTATGGAATCCCACCATCCAAAGCGCTTGAAGGCCCTCTGTTTATTAAATAAACAACAATGTTTACAACATCAGCCCAAAACTGTAAGGGAAACCCTGCGTGCAATCTCATACACCTTGCACGCTCCATGATCATTATGTTCATCCTTTCTAACACACCATTTTCTTATGGTGTTCCAAGGACTGTCTTCTCTTTGCAAATCCCATTGTGTGAACAGTAACTGTCAAACTCCTTACTGCAGTATTCACCTCCATTATCATATCTGAGACATTTCAACCTTTTTCCAGTCTCATTCTCAACCAAAGCTTTCCACTTCTTAAAAGTATCAAACACATCAGATTTATGTCTAATGCAATAAACCCAAGTTTTTCTAGTTGCATCATCAATAAAAGTAACATAATAATGAGAGACACCAAGAGATTGTACCTAAGCTAGTCCCCATACATCTGTATGGACAAGATCTAACTTTTCACTCTTTTTTTGTTTCCCAACCCTGCAAAATATATCTCTCTTCTGTTTTCCATAAACATAGTTCTCACATAATTCCAAACTTACCTGCTTCAGATTTGGAAGCAATTTCCTTGAGTGGAGAATCTGCATCCCCTTCTCACTCATGTGGCCAAGCCTATGATGCCACAACGCCACACCTATTCTATGGAAGCTACAGAGATAGAATAATCAATATTATGATGACATAAATATAACGTACCTAACCTATATCCTTTTGCTATTACCATTGATCCTTTAGTGATCTTCCACCATGTTTCTCCAAACGTAGACAAATAACCACTATCTCCCAACTTCCCTGTTGAGATCAGATTTCTTTTCATAGCAGGAATGTTCCTTACATCTTTTAGCAGCCATTCATTTCCATTATTTAACTTAATCCGTACCTTACCCTTTCCAACAATTTTACATGGTTCATCATCCCCCAATAAAACATGTCCAAAATCACCTTGAACATAATCATGAAAGAATTTCATATGGGGTGTAGCATGACATGAATCCCCTGAATCTACTACCTAGTAATCACTATTATTATCTAATTCAAGAATCAAAGCATCTTGTAACACATCTCTGATCCCAGCTTCTTCTCTCTCACTCACGCGCCCCAGTGAGTGTGTGTGTGTGATAAATAGAGAGTCTCACTCTCTATTTATATTCTTTCGTTCACTTAACCTTTAACTCTGTTATGTAGGCTTGAATAATCCTAACTCAGTTATGTAGGCTCGAGTAACCACAACTGGGGTACTAATGACCCAACTTACATTAACTCGCCTAGGGTTGACTTCTCTAGGAGAGTCTAATAACCTTAGTGCCCCACAACTGTGGGGACTTTAACCCTTGATCAATAGGAGGGTTACCCACAATGACTTTACATGACTTGTTTACATTATTGAATCTCTCGATAGGAACATCGGGGCATGGCATGACTCAAATACATTACAGACACTTCCCGGAATAAACATCGGGGTACAATACATAAGATATACAAGTGAATACATTCCGAAGTTACAAATACATCAACAACCTTGGGCGTCGAACATAAATGGTAACCCATTCCAAATTCACACGTCGATCTTGACATCAGAACCTCATAATTAACATGTAAAAAAATTAACATTTTAATATGTCAATCTTGACATTGGTGCGTTAGTATCAGCACATTGACATTGAAATCACAGTAACGACTTCTTCGATTTTAAAGGTTTCACACTTAAGTGTTTTAAGAAAATGGCTAAAGGCATGATTTAAGTTTGAAAGTTAA
Organism: Pseudotsuga menziesii; assembly: GCA_001517045.1. Lineage (NCBI taxonomy): Eukaryota > Viridiplantae > Streptophyta > Pinopsida > Pinales > Pinaceae > Pseudotsuga > Pseudotsuga menziesii. The sequence continues at coordinate 120,604 of LPNX011033469.1, read as the reverse complement.
CAGGTCTTATTCTTTGTCTCGACAAAGAAACCATGTCCATTTAGGCACGTGTCAAGTTCTCTAATTGACACATAAACATAATGAAAATGAGAAAAACGACTAAGGAAAAACTTATCACTGGCTAAGCTTGCAATTTACAGGCTTTCAACTGACAATCAAGATTCATACAAATCAATAGATTACTTCTTGGTTCTGAGAGCTACACAATGGAATTCCATACAGTACATTTAGTCCTAGATCTCATTCCATCAAAGTTGATAAACATAATTACAACTAGACATTAGAGTACGAAACATTTATAAAACAATTAACTATTGCAGTAAAGAACAATTTACGAGGCTGTATTAAACATTCAAGAATTCCATAATAGGTTTGACAAACTTCTTCAGGAACAAAGTATTCACATGTTATAGCTAAGGAACATCCTCCTCTAACCCTTACTCCCTTGAATAGAAAAAATCAAGACCAAACAAATAGTATGCAAACATTTCCTTTATTAATTTCAACCAGGAAATGATTGTAAAATTGGAATGAATCAAACCATTAACACATTCATTCATATAGAATTTGATTTACATCATTGGGGACTCTATTGGTTCAACTACCATTAATCAACCAAAGAAACCAATAATTCAATTTCCATCTTAACAGGAAGAAAGAACAAGTAATTTTATCATTTCCCTTTCAACACATTTAAAATTTGTCCAACAATTTGTCATTAATTAATTGGCATTCATTTAGCACAACATACACATTTTATTCTATCACAAAACAAAATATATAATCAATGCTGAATTAATATAAAACTTCAAGCACTATCTGAATTCAATATCTTTGGAAATTGGCTTTGTGGAATCCACGCTCCACCCAATTGCACGAAATTCTTCTCATATATCTCTGAACAGAACACCACTCCCAAGCTGAGACTCATGCATTCACCAACCATAATTGTCACCATACTTCCCAGGGATTCTTAAAGTTTCTGAATTGACAATCAAGATAATGTTCTCTCTACCAATTCCATATCAAACAATGCAATTCATTCCCTTTGCTTCATTTTTCTAGCACAATAGTGATAACTGTCATTGTTCTTAATGCTCAGAATTATACTAAGTTAACTACATGCATTGTTTTCCATTTCACTGGAGAAACTAGAGGCAAACATGGGCATGGTTACAGTAACAATTTAGCTTGGAAATTGAGGTTTGGACACTCAGGATTTAAGCAATCCCAATGACAACTACGTATCAAAATAGTATGAAAAATGAGTCACAGTAATATGAGGATCAAGACACAACTTACAAAAGATTCAAGGATCAATTACACAGAAAAATGACATGAAAACAAACACTGCAATTAGGAGTTGTAGTTGTATAATTGTTATCATTAATCAAAATCAGTGATACAATGTGTTACACTGGCATGAATAGCCATAAAATTCGAATCCTAAGGAGGTCATTCGAATTGCATAGAGGAGAGTGGCTTAGCTATCAGTTAGCCACACTATATACATTAGTTAACCACTAATCACAACCATAATTGACTCTAACTGAATCAGAGGCAGTTTAGACTGAGTCTAACTGAATAGAACTCAATTGCATGTCAATCAGTAGGAGAGGGAACATGTCTGATTTCAGTTAGGTGAGATCAAGTGAACTGAACTGAACTGAGTCACCAAAAGTTGTTGTAGGCACCTTAAATCACTCTAATTAACTGGAAATTACCAAAAATAAGAAAAATAATGATGGAGGTGCCTTTACAGCTGTAGTTTAACTGAAAGTAGGTGGAATAACCATTAGTTAATTGATTTAGGGTGCTCAATTCATGCATATCAACCCATATTTTCTCCTTGATTGAAGGAGGAAGCTCAGTTAGTCTCCCCGATTGAAGGAGAAGACTCAGTTAGCCTCCCTGATTGAAAGAGGATGATACAGTTGATGATGTAGTCACATATTCGAGCCAATAACTTAGGATAAGTGGTAAATTAGGCCAATTAGGCCAAATAATGATGTGTGGGTTGGATAATGACTCCAACACCCCCCCTTAATCTATACTCATGTGGAGGAGTAAAAAAGATAGGGCCCCAACAACAAAGGCCATAGGTCACCCTTTACAAAAAAGTAACTCTAAAATGCTCAAAAAACTCTAGGTCAGGAAAAGAGGAAAACCCTGTGGGAACAAAAGCACCCTTCAAAATGAACACTAAAGAATTAACTGGCTTCACCTTGATGAACTCGCCCCCAACAGTGAATGAAGGCAAGTGAATTTTTTCCTAGTAAAGCTCTTGGTGAAAATATCTGCAATCTGCTCATCTATGGGGCAATATTGCAGAACAATTGTTCTGTCATGCACATGTTCTCTGATGTAGTGCATGTGGATATAAATGTGTTTGGTTCTTTGTCTCTGAACCAAATATGTTGAGATATTGATAGCACTTTGGTTGTCACAAAAAATGACAGTAGATGAAGCACTGCCAATATCAAACTTGGACAAAATACCTTGCAGCCAAACTACTTGGATGCATGCATTGACCGCTCCCCTGTACTCTGCCTCTGCTGAAGAAAGGGAAATGGCAGCTTGAATTTTGCTTGACCAGAAAATAGACCCACCACCAAACATAAACACATAGCCAGAAGTGGAATTCTGATCTATCCTATCTCCCGCCCAATCAGAATCTGTAAATCCTACCAAGTCTAGTTCGGAATCAACAACATAGTGAATGCCATAGGATCTAGTACCCTGAACATAATGTAGAATCCTCTTGGATACCCTCCAATGAAGATCATGAGGCTTCTACATATACCTTGATACAACATTCACGACATAACAAATGTCAGGCCTTGAATGTGTCAAGTAGAGAAGGCTTCCAATCAACTGACGGTAAAGAGTAGAATCCACCTGTGGAGTTGTTTTTCACTCTTCAAGACTGATTCCTGAGAGGAATGGAAAAAGTGCAACCTTAAAATAAGCCATATTAAACTTAATTAACAGGTCTGAAGCATATTTATATTGTTTCACCATAATTCCATCAAAATCTTGAGTTATTTCTAGCCCGAGAAACTGCCTCAACAAGCTTAGATCACTCATCTCAAAAGCTTCATGTAAAGCAGTTTTTATGAAGGAAATCGAAGCAAGGGTGATTCCCATGATTAAAATATCATCAACATACAGAACTATCATCAGAAAATTACCTTCATATTTCTTGAAGTACACATTTGGATCATACTTACATCTTTCTAAGTTCTGTGAGAGCAAAAATGAATCCATTTTGGCATACCAAGATCTTGGGGCCTGTTTTAAGCCATATAAGGATTTTTGCAACTTACAAACCAATGATGGATCTGATGTGTATGATTCATTATAATTCATTTATATCTCTTCTTTCATGTCTCCATGAATAAAATCACTTTTTACATCCATATGGTGCACCTCTTAGTGCTTGGATGCAGCAATGGCCAAAACAAGCCTGATAGAATCCATTTTTGCCACCGATGAAAAGGTATCGGTGTAGTCCACTCCTTGGACTTGGGAGAATACTTTTGCAAAAATCCATGCTTTATATTTGCAGGTTGATCCATATGCATCAACCTTTGTCTGATTTACCCACTTGCATTGAAGAAGTTTCCTCCCAGGTGGAAGGGAAACTAGCTCCCAAGTTGCATTTTTTTGGAGAGAGTTGAACTCTTCATCCATTGCATATTTCCATCTAGGATCATTCCGAGCATGATAATATGAATTAGGATCAGAACCAATCATCATATATAAGGTCTCATATGGAAAATAATCATTGCAATAAAGAGAAATACCTGCTCTTTAAAAATCTGACCGAGTTCTCCTTGGATCAACAGGATTTCCAACATCCAACTCGACAGAAGAGAAAGTCTTTTCGGCCCATTTTGGGAGATGAGTGGGCACATTAGGATCTGATTCAGAAAATTATATATTATTCTCACTGATATAAGATTTCATATCTGAAATATCATATCTCACACTTCCATTTTCATCATTAGAATCATCAGCAGAATGGAAGGAAATTTCAGCAGTTTCTTCCTCTACTAGTTCCACATCTTGGAGAAGTTCTTTGAAGCGGACATTTATCTCTATGAATATATTTTTGGTTCTGATATTCAAGAGTTTTTATCCCTTTGATTCCTTTGGATACCAAATGAAAATACACTCAATACTCTACGGTTGCAAAGACTTCCTCTTATCAAGTGGAATTTGAGCCCAAGCAGTGGACCCAAACCCTCTGAAATTGGACACATCCGGTTTGTGACCAAAGTATGCTTCGAAATGTGTTTTCACTTTCACAGATGAATGAGAGAACCTATTATGAATGTAGGAAGGAACATTCATTGCTTCAGCCCAACTATTTGCAGCCAAATATTTAACTTCAATCATACAAGTGGTCATCTCTTTTAGGGCCCGGTTTTTCCTTTCCGCCACACCATTCTGCTGGGGTGTGCAGGGAATGGAGTGCTGTATATTGATTCCATCTTTAGAATTTTTTTGCAGAAGTTCAGATTTTTTGTACTCTCCTCAATTATCATATCTTAGAGCCTTTATATTGCTCCCATAAGCATTCTCAACAAAGTCCTTAAACTCTATGAACCTTTCAAGAACTTCAGATTTTTTCTTGAGAAAATAGACCCATGTGAATCTAGATGGTCATTGATGAAAGTGAGCACATACCTTGAAATACTCATGAAGGTTGTAGGCACAAGACAATTGATATCAGAGTGGATTGACCCCAAAATACATGTATCTCGACTTTCCTTTCCTCGATCAAATTTATGCTCAGGGTGCTTGCCAACAATGCAACCTTTGCAAATTCCATTGGAGGTTTTGATGGTAGGGAGGCCTTCCACCATGGAATTACTTTGAAGTTGATGCAAGTATTTGAAATTAATATGTCCAAACCTTTCATGCCACAACTGGCTGAACTCATTCCCATGAGTCAGAAGGGTGGTAGGATTTGCATCAGGAGCAAACTTGGAGAACTCATAGGTTTTAGCAGAATGATTCGCTATACCTGTTGCAATGAGTTTTCCAGATGAAATTTCTGAGATCTTAAAATCATTCGAGCTGAACGTTACTATCTTGGGAAAATCTATTTGTGTCATTTGATACACAGATAACATATTTGAAGCCAAGGAGGGCACATAAAGAACATTAGTGAAGCTTCCATGTTCTAGTTTGACAGTACCTTTGCCCTTTGAAATGATTTGAGAGTCATCTCCTATGTGGATGGGAATGCTGCTGTTGGAGTCCAAGGATGAAAAGGATTCTTTGCTTGCCACCATATGGTTAGAAGCACCAGAGTCAATGAGTAGAGCTCTAGGCTTCGAAACATTTTCCATGAGGGCATGTTATCTTTCGGGTTGAATCTTTTGATCATGATTATCTCTCTTCCTTGCACCTTCAAGAATATTGATGTTGTTCTTCTCAAGGAGAAGAGTCATTTCATCAAGTTGTTTCTTTATGCAACTTTCAGGGTGAAATCCCCTTTCGCAATAGGAAAATTTGATCTTTTATTTACCTTCTTTGCCTTTGTGCTTGTTCTTTCTTGAGCATGAGGGCTCATCCAGCTATTGGTGTTTCTCCTTTGTCTTCAGAGCATCAAACTTAGTCTTTTGGTTCTTTTGCTTCCCCTTTCCATTCATTGCTCTGGGTACTCCAACAAACAAGGCTTGGTCCTTGGAGGATCTGATGATTCCCATTTGGACAAGCTTGCATTCTCATTGGTGAGAGACTCAATGAATGCATTGAGGGTCGAAATCTTCTAATTCGGGATTGTGAGCTTCCAAATATGAAAGGTGGACACAAAAACTGAGTAATCTAGGCCAAGTTTTGAAAGGATGGAAAAGATGAGTTGATCATCCTCCTTCTCAACTTTACATTGCTTCAACTGGAGCACCATGTGCTTGAACTTGGTGAAGAATTCATTCATGGTTTCAAAGTTTCCCGGGTTTAGAGATATCAGCTCATTCTCCAGCTGATAGATTCTCAAGTCATCTTGCTTATCAAACAAAGTAGCAAGTTGATCCTAAATCTCCTTGGGAGTCTTCAATCCAGTGATGTGGAAGAGAAGATCTCTAGAAATTGAAAGGCACAGAAATCCATACGCTTCATCAAGCTTATTCCAGTATATTGCTTTGTCAACAACATAATTCGACTCTCCATTGTGACTTTGTAGAGTCCTTTGGAGCACATCTAAATCTCCATGTCCTCTTTCCACTGATGGTAGTTGAAAGGAGTGAGTAGATTAAGAGAAGAAGCCATTATGCTGTTGTAGCTAATGCAGTGAAAGAATTTGAAAAACCTGCAAATCACACAAAAAATACAAAGTAAGGTCGAACAACCTGGAATTTTGGAGTTTTATTCACACCTGACTTAGTCAATCAAGAAAGCTTGATCATCAATACTATTTTTTCAAGGAATTATGTGGTAAAATCTCCGCTTCTAGTGCAGAGATGGAATTTTTGAGCTTTTTGCTCAAATTGCATCATAGATCTGTCAAGGAATCTGTTGAAGAAGAAGAGCCTTGTCCCGCCATGGCTCTGATACCATATGAAAATTAAGTCACAGTAATACGAGGACCAAGACACAACTTACAGAATATTCAAGGATCGATTACACAGAAAAATGACACGAAAACATTGCAATTAGGAGTTGCAGTTGTATAATTGTAATCATTAACCAAAAGCACTGATACAATGTGTTACACTGGCATGAATAGCTAGGCAATTTGAATCCCAAGGAGGTCATTCAAATTTCATACATGAGAGTGGATTATATTTAAGTTAGCCACACTAGACACATTAGTTAACCACTAATCACAACCATAATTGACTCTAACTGAATCAGAGGTAGTTTAGACCGAGTCTAACTGAATAGAACTCAACTGCATGTCAACCAGTAGGTGAGGGTGCATTTCTAACTTCCTTTAGGTGAGATCAAGTGAAATGAACTGAAACCAAAAGTTGTTGGAGGCACCTTAAATCACTCTGGTTAATTGGAAATTAATGAAAATAGGAAAAATAATGGAGGCACCTTTACAGCTGCAGTTTAACTGAAACTAGGTGGAATAACCATTAATTAATTGATTTGGGGTGCTTAGGTCATGCAGATCAACCCATATTTGATCCTTGATAAAAGGAGGAAGCTCAATTAGTTTCCCCAAATGAAGGAGAAGACTCAGTTAGCCTCCCTAATTGAAGGAGGATGATCCAGTTGATGATGTAGTCAGATATTCGAGCCAATAGCTTAGGATAAGTGGTAAATTAGTCCAATTAGGCCAAATAATGACGTGTGGGTTGGATAATGACTCCAACAAATAGATGTAAAGTTTTCTCATGTTCCAGACATAATTACACATTCCAAACATCAAACTGGGTTATCATTTCCCTTCCTTTTCCTAGATTTCTTCCCAATTGGTTTCTTGCTTTTGGAGTTCTATGATCTACGTTTTGAGCTTCTACGTTCTGGGATACTCTGTTCTCTTTTTCCCACCGACTCACTCTTCCAGTCCCTTCGTCTTTTTTCCTGATTTCCCTTTTACATGAGAAATCCCTTATCCATGCATAATGTGTCAAGGGCCACTAATTTCCCACTTAATCACCCTTTAATCCATACTTAACCCTTAAGTTAGGTTTAAGGTTAAATAAGAAGGTTTAGGTTCACTTAAGGTCATAAGGTCTCCTTTTTGGTTCTTAATATTAAACTAGGTTATAACATATCCCCCCCTAGGACATTTACAACCCCCTCACTGTCTCTGGTGAATACATGAGTCTCCGACCTTTTCAATGTTCTGCTTCAGCCACGACTAGTTGTATATTTTTATTAATATTTAAAAATATACCATGAGTTTCATCCACTTGGGCACTCATAGTCATTTACATAAATACATTTACCAAACTAGGGGTTTGGGCCAAGGGTGTTACATTCCCCTCCCCCTTAATGTCTACATCGTTCTTAGTGTTTCAATGTCCAAAATTTATGAGCTAAATATTTTCAAAGTTATTTACATATATACAATCTTCAAAGTAGATGGGGATACTCTTCTCACATATAGTCTTCTAGTTCCCAGGTCACTTCCTCAAGGCTGTAATGGGTCCATTGGACCTTTACCTGTCCTATGGCCCTATTCTTGAGAGTCTTGATTCTTAGGTCCAATATGCAGAATGGTTGTACTTGGATTTCCCCTGCAGGTTCCACCTGTATCACAGACTAAGTCAATATATTATTAGATTCATAGACATACTTTTTCAATAGTGAAACATGAAAAACATTGTGTACTTTAACCGTAGGAGGTATGGCTAGCTCATAATCCACTGGTATAATTCTACTCAGGACCTCAAATGGTCCACAAAATCTAGAAGCCAACTTTTTACAGTTGCCTAGCCATAATGATTTTTTTTCCTTTAACCTTCAGAACAATATGTCCCCAATATGGAATTCTTTATGCATTCTATATTTATTTGCATAGCTCTTATGTTGATATTATGATATATTCAAGTTATATTTGATCCTGGTTACCTATTGTTCCATATCATGAAGTATTTTTTTATCCAACGACCAATCTATTCACAGGCTTTTCCTAGTTCACTAGAACATTACACTTCCTGCCAGAAAGTGCTTCAAACAATTCATCTTCAACGATGCCTGGTAACCATTGTTGTAAAAATATTCCACTAAGTACAAGTAGTATTCCCATTTATTGGGCTTTCCCATTACATACATTCAAAGCATGTTTGCAATAATTTGATTTACTCGCTCAATCTGTCCATCTGTTTGTGGATGATAAGTTGTACTAAGGTTGATTTTAGTTCCAAGTGCTCAGACTAATCCTTTCCAAAAGTTCAAAGCGAAATTTGGATCTCGATCGGAAATAATTTCCTTTGGAATTCTATGCATCCCAATAATTCCCTTCATATAGATATCTGCAATATTAGTTGCCTTAAATGTTGACTGAACTGGTGTAAAATGAGATGACTTTGTCAAATTGTCAACTAATACCATGATAGAATCATGTTGCTTCAGTGTCCTTGGTAATTTTATGATAAACTCAATGGTCACTACATCACACTTCCATTCAGGTACAAGCAATGGATGGAGTAGACCAGCAAGATGTTTGTGTTTTTCTTTCACTCTCTAACATTCCAAGCACTGAGCAATATACCTGGCCACTTATTTATTCATGCTCAACCAATAATATTATCTTTTAACTACAGTCAAAGTATTTTGATAACCAAGATGAACTACATAAGGTACATTATGAATTTCCTGAAGTGGCATTTTCTTCAAGTCACTTCCAGCTGGTACATAAATGATACCATTGAATTTAAGAGTTACATATTTAGCTAATGCATAACTGGAAAAACTTAATGGCTTGTTTCCTACTTCAATGTTTCCACAACTTGTAGATAATGATTATCTACTTTCAATGCCTCTTGCAACTTGATTTTTAAATCACTTCCAATCGCTGATGATTGAAACTTGCCTTAACTGACTTCTTCTATTAAGCGCATCAACTACTCATTCTCTTTGCCTTTTATGTACTTGATTTCAAAATTGAATTCACTTAGGAATTCAATCCCCTATCTTGACTTGTATTCAGATGAGGCTGTTCAAACAAGTATTTTAGGTCGTGATGATCAGTCTTTAGTTAAAACTTGTTTCCCATGTGATAATGCATCCACATTTGTAGTGCATGAACTATGGAATCTAACTCCAGGTCATGAGTAGCATGGTTCTTTTCACACCCCTTCATATTCCATGATTTGTAACACATCACATGCCCATCTTCCATCATATCTCCATTGATTCCCTCTAAAGATGCATTGGTACATACCACATACTCTTTGTCTAGATACACAAGTTTTAATATTGGAGCACTTGTGAGTAACTACTTCAAGAGTTTGAAGTTGTATTTAGACTTTTGATTCCAAATGAGCTTCACACCCTTCTTCTGTAATGATGTTATTAGATTGCAATCCGAGAGAAAGATTCTATACAATTTCTATAATATTCAGCCAAACCCATAAATGATATAACCTTTGATACATTTCTTGGAGCATGCCATTCTTGTATAGCTTTTATTTTAGCAGGGTCTACTACTACACCCTCCTCAGAGATGATGTGACCCAAATATAATAGTTTCTTATGATAGAATGAACATTTTCTAATCTCAACATATAATTGATTCTCTCTCAGTATCTGTAGGGTAATCTTGAGATGTTCTTCATGCTCTTCTTCTAATTTGGAATATACCAAAATATCATCTAAAAAAACTCTAATGAATTTATCCAAGTATTCATTGAACACTCCATTGAATAAACACATGAATATATCTGGGGCATTTGTCAGTCCAAAGGGCAGGACTGTATACTCATAATTCCCATACCTAGTCTTGAAGGCAATCTTACTAATGTATTCATCTTTGATGTGCACATGGTGATACCCAGATCTCAAATCAATCTTGGAAAATACTTCTTCCCCCCTCATCTAATCAAAGAGGTCATCAATCCTCGGTAGTGGATACCTGTTCTTGATTGTGTCCTTTTTCAGTTGTATGTAATCCACACAACCTTAGCATGCCATCTTTCTTTTTCACAAATAGAGTAGGTGCTCCCCATGTCGAAGTACTAGGGTGTATATAACTCTTCTTTAACAACTCTTCCAATTGCATTTTCAATTCCCTTAACTATGGGGTGCTCATTTTGTAAGGATATTTTGATGTTGGCACAACTTCAGGTACTAAAACAATTGTAAAATCAATGCCCTGCTTTGGTGGTAACCTGAGTATATCCTGGATTACATCCTTGAATTTTTGTAACACAAAAATTTCTTCAACGTTTAAATCCTTATTGGAAGGTACCTCCTCCTCATGGATCACATACAATTAACATCCCTTTTTGAGATATTTCTTCATTTGTACAACTAAGATCTGTCTTACTGAAATTGGAATTGGGATACCTTTAACTTGATACGTAATCCCTTCCTCATCCAAGAACATGACGATTTTATTACGACAATAAAGAATAGAATGATGCAATTCCATCCAATCTACTCCAATTAGAATGTCATACGAATCTAGAGGAATAATATCTATATCAGACTTGGTTTGTAGCCCATTCATTTTAAAACAATATCCTTTAACCACTAAAGTAATATTCCTTTTCATCCTAGCAGCCAAATGCACCATTCCATGCTTAGGGATGGATCGCATACAATTGGCATCCCTTTCTAATATATTTCTTCATTTGTACAATTGAGATCTGTCTTACTGAAATCATCCTCAGAATACCTTTAACTTGAATTGTAATCCCATCCTCATCCATGCACGTGACGATTTTATTATGACAATCCAGAATAACATGATGTTATTCCAACCAATCCATTCCAATTAGAACGTCATACTATCCTAGAGGAACAATATCCAAATCAGACTTGGTTTATAACCCATTCATTTTAAAACAACAATAGTTAACCACTAAAGTAATCTTCCTTTTCATCCTAGTAGCCAACTGCACCATTCATGTTTAGGTAATTTACTGCTTTCTAATTTCCATCTTCAACCAGATTAGTATTTACATAACTATAAGAAGCTCCCGAATCAATCAAAATTGAAATTGGCAAATTATTTATTTTACCTTTCATTTCAATCATTGAAGACTAATGGCCTATCCGACGATTGTCGAAAGTTGTGACTGCCCTACAAGGGTATGCTAGAAGATTCAAAGCCTTGTTGAGTCATCCACTATGCTATTGGACGTACACCATAAGTGGAAACACATAACATGGTTTGCGGGATCGTCTCCTTGTTTCCCTTCAAACTTAGGGATGTCTGATGGGAGATTACCGGGTATCTTTGTCTCTGATGTAAGTAAGAGGATGCTATGTGCCCTTCTCCCAAAGAGGGAAGAAAAGGGTGAATTTCCTTTGAGAGGTGGAAATAAAGGTATGCCTCTTCCCTGAGAGGATGCAAAAAAAGGATTCAAACTATCCCCTAGGGGAGAAAATGAATCAAGCAAGGAGCAACCTTACCTGGAAGATTCTATCAATGTTTCTCGAGATCGGCCCCAACTAGATTTCCTCCATTGTGAACCACAAGGGGAGAGTGGGAAAACTCCCCTCAACAGAGGAGAAAGGAATTGCAGTCTACAAGAATTCCTTAGGTGGTTTTGTTCCTCAATGGTGGAAGTCTTGGGTGACAAATGAGAGTGATGCTAGGAATAAACAAAATTGAACAAATGAAAAAATATGCCAACCACAACAAATGCAAAATGGTGTAGAGTGAGTGATATGTGCTATGTCATTTTAGTGAAAATGATCCCACGGGTAGGTTGTTTTTAATTATGAGTTATGTGGACCCGTGTTTAAAAATAAAATAAATGTAAATTCCCTAAATACATGACGTCCTTATTTTCAAATGTAACCGAGCCTTCCAAGCGGTACAACCATTGGTAGTAATGGGATCTTACCAATGATTGACTAGTGAATTTAACAAAGAGTAGTTATACTAGGGATGGAGCTATGTTCCAAAAGGGCTAGAAACTCTTCCCATTGACAATATATGACTTTAGGATTCAATTGCACTCACAATTTCTCCTTGGCGATATCCTAAGTTTGGCAACTTCAATACCTGTGTGAAGTGAGGATAACTTGTTCGGCCTTAGCGATATAATGTCATGCTCACAAAAAAATGAGTAACTCTTTAGGAGGAGCGGGGTATCTATACCTAATATTTCACGTTCTTGGGCACAATTCCTCCTTATCTAGGTTGCCTTTTGACACTTGTTGATAGCATGATTTGAAAATACCCCATAAGTCAACAATATATTGTTTCATACAAAGTATAGAAGATTGGTTGGAATTATTTGGATGGCTATACTAATCAACCCTAACCAAACTATAAATTTTCTTATGACCTCCTGTGGAGGAATTTAGTTGGTTGAGAATTACAAGTGTTGATTTTAAGGATCCAAATTTGATTTAAGGTGTGTAAGAGAGGTCTTTCACAATCTTACTTTTTTATGATCCATCCAGACCACACAAGGTGTTGGAGGGAGATAATAATCAAAGCAAGAGAGTCTTTAGGTCTCTTAGTGTGTGCCAGTTGAAACATATGTGTGTAATAAGAAAATTATATTGATTATCACAATTAACTAAAGAGCTCAAAGTAAGTGAACATGTAGTTTAAACTTCAACTCAAAAGATACTAAAGGTGCTTGCAACTAACAATCTTGATCAATAATGCTTATGAAGTAAAAATTGTGCAATGGAGATATTTCACACTTCTCCCCCTTTTCTGATTCACCAAGTTCACAAGGAGTGTGAGGTGAAGAGCATAATTCGGGATATTAGATTCTTTAGGTCCTTACTTGTGTGCAAAAGCATTAAAGGAAATTTCAACTCAAAATGGGCCTCCTAAAATGAACTAATAAAATAATAGTTAAAATAATAAAATAATATTTATTAATTTTGGAGGAAGAAAAGAAAAAAACTACTTTTTTGTTTGTATTTTTGACATATCTCCCAGTGTTTTTACTCAAATTTCGATTAGGAGAGCTCATTGGATGCGGAATTAAATTCTGAATCCAACGAGTACCCACTCGGCATACTTTTGACAGACCCCGCTACCCCAAAAACAACAAATACTTGAAAAAATGGAATGATGTTGTCATCATTCCATTTTTTCAGGTATTTGTTGTTTTTGGGGTAGCGTGGTCTGTCAAAAGTATGCCGAGTGGGTACTCGTTGGATGTGTAATTTAATTCCGCATCCAATGAGCTATCCCGATCGAAATTTGAGTAAAAACATGGGGAGATATGTCAAAAATACAAACAAAAAAAGTAGTTTTTTTTATGATACCTATCCCCAAATTTATATTAAAAAAGTGTTTAAGACCTATACGGTATTTCAAATTTAAAGCAATTTCATTGGCTAACACATGATGACATGGAATTTGAATAAAAGTTAAAAGGCCCATTTTGAGTTGAAATTTCCTCTAATGTGAATTACACCACCTTGCCAAAGATATGAGAAGTAAACAAAGAACATAAGGTATCTTGAATACTAGTGACAAAGATGAGGCTCGTTGAAAGCCTTAAAGTCTTTTACCTGAGTAATTTTTGAGGCAAGACCCTTTACTCCCTAATATTGGGATAAGTGGGCTAATTACTTCAGAAAAATACAACTATTACAAGTTATTGTAATTTTGGTTCATTAGTGAGTAGTCATTGGGATTGCAAGATTTATGTAAAGTAGATAAACAACAAAATAAAAGACGATAGCATGGAAATTCCATATACATAAATGTTGTAGCATGGTTACAACATGACAGAGATGTGTGAACAAAGATTAAATTACTGCAGGGGATTAACTTCTTGGTTAGTGCAATTATTGACTGAAAATGGGTGTGAGTAGAGTGCATAGGGAACTGGGATCCACACAACTGTGTAAACAACAATCTCGGTCCAAAGGAGGCCAATTCCTGGGAAAGGAGGGTATGGACTCGATATTCTACATAACAGAACAACCCAGAATTAGTTATTTAGCAGATAACAACCAAGTTAATGAGAAATGAACAAAAATGAAGTGGAGTCACCATAATTACCATGGTGGGAAAATTTACACAAAAGTGTGCAGCTCTTCCCACTTTGGGGGGTGAAAGCCTTGGAAGTTGCTACCAAGACCCATTATTGTGCTACTAAAGCAAATGTGATAACCCCAAATTGATCCTACAAGCTCTTGTTAGAAAACAAAAAAAAATTAAAGCAAATGACATGAAGTAAAAATAAAAAGAGTGAAGATATGCAAACAACAAAAATAAGAAGATGCTAGAACCAATGTTAGATTACTTAATGGTCAATCTTATTGCATGTAGTTTCACTGAGGATATAGAGGCTTTAAGGGAAGCTAACAATCTCCCTTAGGGAGGTCCTTTTTTCCACACTAAATGCTAAATAACTTGAATAACAATGAGAGGAAACACTTGACCTTTGGAGGAAGGTGGAAAGGGATCTTGGGGAATTCCAATAGGTGGAGGAAGAGGTGAGTTATGAGGAAGGATCAACACAATTCCAACAACATAATCTTTTTATGTTTTCCCCTTCTTAGATGCACGCCCATGGATTCCTTTTATAGGCCAAGAGGTGGCCAAGAAACATCTAGATCCAAATGTGAACCCCATAACCTCATGAACTAGTTCCAAGGTACTCAAAAGGGATCCACTCAATTCCCCCCCATCATATGAAGAGACTAGTTTGAATTTTTGTTGGTGAGGGAGTTTGCATGAGACTTCAATGCATGGTAGGTAGCTGAGATTCTACCATTTTGATAGTCGTGTGGGTTTCAAAGGAAAATTCACGCTAGGATAGCATGAGCACATGACCGATAACACACATTGTAGCGTGAGTGGATAGGGATTTAGCCATGCGATCTCTTCTTTTGACTATTATTTGGAATTTTTGGATTCATACTACTTTCTGGATCTTATGAGGACGTCTTCAGTGGGTTGCATGCTATATGTTGATGATTCATTACTGTAAGATTAGCTAAACTATCGCATGTGTGTGATATTAAAGTGTTAATATTTGCCCCAACTTAATTTATGAGGCTTAGAGGGTATTGTAGGGAAGATAATGCATCATCATTTATTTTTTCCTCTCTTATTCTTGTAGATTTTGAAGCACATGTTGACGAAAAGTTCCTCCCATGAGGGAAGATTGTTGGTGAATCTGTAACAAATAATTATGTTTTATACAAACGAGGTGGGAATAACCATGATCATGAAAATATATCAAGATGACTACAGTAAGAGGAGACCGAGGGTTCAACTCATTATACTATGGGTACATGGACAAAGATGTATTCAATCCATGTAAGAGTATATGCAATTGGAAATGATGTTACTGGTGTCAAAGAAGCACAACTGCTATGAAGAGACAAGTTCATATTTTTGTTGGTGAGGGATATTTCATGAGCCTTCAATGCGCAATGAGTAACTGAGATCCTGCCATTTTGATAGTCACGTGGATTTATAAGAAAAATCCACACTAGGCTAGTGCAAGAACAAAACTGATAACACATGTTGTAGCACAAGTGAATAGGTATTTTTCCACACAACCTATTCTTTTGACTGTTCTTTGGAATTTTTGGACTCATACTGCTTTCTGGATATGACGAGGATGTCTTCAGTGGGTTGCATGCTATATGTTGATGACTCATTACTGTAACATTATTTAAAATGTCACATTTGTGCAATATTAAAGCATTAACTTAGTGACAACTGGTGTTGATGTTTATTTCCAAGCAAATGAATAAGAAAATGATAACCTAGACAAGCCATAGAATTAAGCCCCTCTGAACTAGTTGATTATTAATTGCAATTTATGATAAGGACTTGTCATAATAGAACCATCATATAGAAATCGTGGCATGTAACAAATTGAAATATCAAATATGGAAAAGAATAATGGCACATGATTATCATTTTTCTAAAGGAGGTGTTATTGGAATCATGACAAATAAACATAGAATAGTTAGACAATGTAAGTGGCAAAGAAATGCATAAATAGTTAGACAATGGAAGTGGCAAAGAAACATAGAATAGTTAGCCAATGGAATATGAATACATAGATCTAAAAACATAATAACACAAATGCCATGCTAGGATTGACATCTTTCTTTGTGTTTAGTGTTCAAGGACAATAGTTTTGGGAAATGATAGATGGACCATGTTTAATGTTATTCTAGCCATATTGCAGATATTGCAAGTAGCTTGTAGCCATGGTTATACTGTTTGAATGCTTTAGCAAAAATATTGGACAAGGAAGGTAGAAATTGAAGCATTATGTATTTGTTAATGGCTATTTCTATTTTACAGCATGCTACAAGGAAGTCCCTAGATAATTCACTTTCCTACTTCGGTGCTTGTTGGCCCTAGGGAAGGATAGGAAGAATTTATCTAGAATTCTACTCGGAAATATGAAGAGTCTAGCTGAGCGACAGAGGAATCTGCGATGGAGGAAGAGCTACGATAAAAGAAGCAGCTATAGAGGAAGTTGCGACAGAAGGGAAGCTACGATGGAAACAACTATAGGATAAAGAGATATGACATAAGAAGTAGCCATAGAATAAAATATGCGGCAGAAGCAGCTATTGGAGAAAGAGATATCAAAAAAGAAGTATTCGTAGAGGAAAAGCTGCCACAGAAGAAGTCGCGAGGGAATAGTTCATGACATAAGGGAAGATGTGACGAGATCAGCCATGATGAAAGGAACCATGATAGAAGAAGGCGTACAATGGTTGAAAAGGACAACCTGAGATATCGTGGGTAAGAAGTCAGCTAGAGTCACACGTGATTTGGAGAATAAAGCATCCTTTTATTTTGGGGTAATAGTGCCTACTAACAGTTGTAACTAAATTTACGAGAATAGGAATGACAACCTATGGGCTAACATAATAGAGTCGGTTTATTACAACATGTAAGAGTATATAAAAGGGATAATGCAAGCTATGTGAGGGTAGGTTGGTTACTTCCTTAGAGACACATACCCTCTTGCTAGGTCCTTGTAGGTTTTCGTCTTAAAAGATAGGTAGAGTCGAAGAGTTGTAGAGTTGTAGAGAAGAGAGAGTCGATTCAGGTTGTGTGTGGACCGACAGTAGGGTGCAGGAGAGGAAAAATCAGATACCTGATACTAGAGAGCATGGGAGGAGAGAGAAGCTTGTATAGATTGTAGAGAAGATCTAGAACAGAGTCTACAAGATGAGTGTGTAGATGAAAGTTGCCATATATTTTCATGCTAGATGAAGAGCACCTTTGTTGTTTTTCCCGGATGGGTTTCCACGTTAAATGTTGTCTATATGTATATTTGATGAATATGCTTATGTCAAATGAATGTATGTTGTGAATGAATGTATTTATTTTCTTATGAATGAGTCCTTATATGGATATGTCACAATGTTGTTAGTTGGAATCGCCAATAAGGAACTATATTAACTGTTGTAACCTCTTTTGACGGAAAAGTAGAGTCATATCTTGAATGCATGCAATAAGAATAAGTAATATAACCACTAGATTCAGTTAAGCAAGCTAGTAAGGTTCCAAGGAAGAGGAAATCCCCACACAACTACAAAAATTTGGTTCTGGCAGTTACCCATAAGAGATATCTTGAGTGAGACTGCATCTACGTCGCAGGTGCCGCCGACTGAGCCTTGATCTGTTGGGCTGATATCTTGGGCTTTGTTGACAAAAAAATGAGGGTATAGACCTGGGTCGAAGGTAAAAATTGCCAACAAATGGTTCTGTTTTTGGGACCGTGAGTCATTTTACGAGGGATATGTTTTGGCACCCGACAAAGCTATAAATTCATGAGTGGGTGTATTTTAAGGCATTAGAGTTTGAATGAGAATAAAGTGAAGGATCACGGTTGAATCCAACAAAGTGGTAGGAGCGATACCTCTATACTGATATTCATGAAATTTTATTTTTGGAGTTTCCTATTTCGTTGTATGAGTGGTTGTTGAAGCTAGCAACCCAACGAAAAAATTTCCAAGGAGGAGAACTGACAGAGTGGAGTCCTCAACTGATTCAACGACTGAAAACAACTAGCAACCCCATATCTAGGGTTGTCGATTTCTGGGTAGATAGTATTTTGGAAGGATACATTACTGAGTTTGTTGTCGACAAATTAACATCATATAGTGAGGTGGAAATAAATTTTTTCCAAGCACCCAGAGGAAGGTATTTGAAATCTTTAAAATGTGGATCAAAATGATTATATGCAAGAAAGGGATCTTGATAATGGAATCCGACGAGTAAATAACTATGTATAATGACTTGGGTTATGTTGCAGTAGAAGTGTGAGAAAAATGGAGTAGAGTAAGTTGAGATGTTCCCTAATAATAGCGGAATGAACTAGAGGGTGGAAATCTAAGAAGTGAAAGGAGATTTCGGTCGGGAAAGAGAAGAAGAACTGTGACAAGAAGATGAAGTTATAGTACGACCAGAGGAGAAGACTACGAGTTGACGTCGAACTTTGATGGAAGTTCTTACGACGAAGAAGGGTAATACCAACCTATGCCTGAAAGGTAAGGTCTAGAAAATCATCTCCTACTGGGTTTGTCAATACAAATAATACTAATTGTGGAAATAGTGGACAAGGGAGTTCTTCTAGCCAAATTTTTTATCCAACAGTACCAAGGACCAATATAATGGATGGGAATGATATTATTCTATCGATATTCAAAGAAAATGAGTTATAAGACCTAGAGAAACATTCATTTCTATGTGAATCCGTATGGACCGTGGGACATGTCCAAGATGAAGTAATAAAGAAGGAGCAGATGATCACAACCCTGAGGGGTCGTGCACTGGACTAGTATATGAATTTATCTGTGGTTTCGACACGAGTCACACAAAAAACAAATGGACCAAATTTGAGCAAGACTAATAGATGAATTAAGAAAACCCAAATTTGAATCTTAGTGTATTACAGAGATTAAAGAGATTAAGAAATTGTCTACTGAGTCTGTGTGGGACTTTGACTAAAGATTTAAGACGCTAATGGCTAAAGTAAGCTTCCAGATGTCGAACGTACAACACAAATAATGGTTCATTTCACCATTGTTACTGCACATTCGGATTCCATTGATGTAACAAAATATTCTGTCGTAGACTGAAGCGTTGGAGTTGGCCATGAAGCTAGAATCCTCACCTTTAGGAGAGACTTGTGCAGGAATGATGCAAATTCAGACGAAGCTAACCAATCTTACGCTCCAACTTCAGGACATTAAGAAAGTGAAGGAAGTCCAAGAAGAAATTTGGTGTACCATATGTAGAACTGAAGAACACCATAAGGACAATTTCCTAGCGTTCATGAACTGTGTCGCATCGAGATCGTCGAATCCGATAAATACACAAGGGATTCCTTGGGGTAGAATATGTCATACCAGAGGTCATCGATAGGAGGAGTGTTTGTACTTACAAAATATTGTATGTGCACCAACTAGTTTATATTTTATTTTTTGTAAATCAGCAGACCACGATGAGAAGGACTGTAGAGAATTCCAGCTGCTGCAGGAGAAAATAGTGGACACTTATTTGATGAAAACTGAAGAGTAGATGAAAGATGAGCGGTCTCAAGCTCAATATCCACAAGCTCAGTAACCTCAGCCCTAGTATCCATAGAATCAATACCCTCAACAAAGGAGGGGGTGGAAATTTTTGAGGCCGAGGACAAGGAGGAGGATTTGGTCGTGGAAGAGGCCAAATCAGATGTTACAATTTTGGGGAGCCATGAAATTTTTCCAGGGTATGTACGGGTCCTACCAACACATGTTCGTATTGTAAATATTTTGATCATACCTTTGAATAGTGTGCGCAGTTGATTGCGAAGTGGCAAGCTAGAAACATGGGAAATCCAAACCTTTTGTAAAATCCCAATCTGAATCCCAATTAGAATATTCAAAATATATCTGCTAAGTCGAGGGAACCAAATATTGTTGTCGTAGCAAGGGGAAGTGCTACAACTGGAGTAGACCAAGAAACCCAGAATGAACAACTACAGGTGAAATTGACAACACAAAAGAAAATTCCATTTGACATCCAAAGAGAAGAGGAAGTATTCTTGGACGCGTGACCATAATTCATCGACAAGAATCAAGCATCGACGTCTGCTTCCACCCTACCAAGAAGACCAATAATAGAGATGCCTGAAAGGTTTGATGAGCTGTACCGAAAGAAAATGACAAGAAAGGTTAGTAAGCTTAAAGAATGTTTTAAAAGTTACTTATTGCTAATACAAGATAAAGATGGTGTCACATAATTAAAAACTCTAATAGAATAACCTCAAGAAGAGCTGCGACCAAACAAAAGAGTTAACCATGTGGGAAAAAGATTAAAGACCAGTCGCTATGGAGATCGTTGACCATATAAGAGATTACAATATGGACTACATTATCATAGACTTGGGCTCTAATGTCAACATCATGACAAGACAAACATGGGAAAGCATGGGGAAACTATGAATGGAGTGGTATCCTATTAAACTCAGACTAGCAAGTCAGTCGAAAAATCCTACCTATAGGTCGACTGACTCAAGTACATGTCGAGGTAGAATGCCTGAGAACGTATGTTGACTTTGAAGTAATCAACATTATCAATGAAACAAACCCATATCCTACACTTTTAGGGATCAACTGGGATATTGATAATCATACCATCATCAATTTTAAGAAAAGAATCCCAACATTTGAAGATTTCGAGCTAAGGGTGGTCGCACCAATTGATCCACTAGAAGGTCATAGATACGTCAAAACAGTAAATAATGAAGGACAAGGATACTATCTCGACCATATTTATAACATCACATCTAAAAGGGATGATTATGTAAATCCAGTGACTAATAGAAATCTTATTTAGTAAAGTATTAGTTACTGTACATCATATTTTGGTGAAGTATTGGAAAACTTGCATAATAGAATGCATGAAGTATCCATGAGAAGTTGCGCAATCATTACATGGTCGGTCCAGTGGGTAGGAATCGAGGTAAGTGACCTACCTACCTATGAATGTTTACCTAACCTTGCATCTTTTTTGATAGAGTTTGAAGAAAAAGTCACAGAACATCAGCGCTTGTCCACCCTGTACTTTGCACTGAAAGCTACACCCTCCAGATGGTGGGTCACACATAAAAAATCTATATCAGAGTGGCCACAATGTCAAATATTGATGGAGATAAGATTCATAAAAGAAACTAGTTATATTGGTTGAAATTATACAGGATTGACTAATCTTGTCGAACATATTGAGTATTGTCGTGAGACATGGGAGGCATGTCAGTGACATGAATGGGTTCAACAGTTCATACACATTAGACATGATACCAAGGAACATGGATACATCAGTTGAACTACGACGAGGAACTATTGAATGGGATGAATTAGCTACTAGCTTCATACACACAATTGAATTTGTCGATGATCATCTGTCGATTGATACTATATTGCAGATAATCAAGGTGATCAAGATATTTGGAGATATCCCTGTCGCAATGACAAAATTTAATCAGCACAACACAACAATCCAACACTAGATGGAGTGCTATAATGTGACAGGATAACCTGATGACGATGACCCACTTGACATAAACATTTTAGAGTCTAAAGGTATGTGCACAGTGGAAGAATTTGGTATATCTAGTGACCAACTTCTGAATCCACTAAAAGTCAAGAAAGTAAACAGTGGCTCCCTGGAGAACCCAAAATTTTCCAATATTGGATATTATTGGGATGGTGAGACTGTCAGTAAAATTATGGATCTCTTGCACAAGTTTCAAGATTTGTTCCCTATGAAATTCTCAGGGATGAAAGAGATTGTCGGAGACCTTGGATGAATTAAGATACCTTTAAATCCCATCACAAAACTTGTCAAGCAATGACCATACCGATTGAATCCACAATATAAAGAAAAAGTCAAGGAAGAGTTGGACCGAATGCTGGATGCATGTATCATAGAACCTGTAGAAGAATCAAAGCGGATTAGTCTAGTAGTAGTGCAAGCTAAAAATACTACTGGTGAAGTTCGGATTTGTGTCGACCTAATAAAATTAAACGATGCTTGTGTACATGATCCATTTTTTACTCCATTTACAGATGACGTACTGGAGAGTGTTTGGGGTCGAGAAATTTACTCATTCACCGATGGGTTCTCTGGATACCATCGGATTAGAATCGCAAAGAAATATCAACACAAGACAACCTTTATAATAGAGTGGGGTTGTTTCCAATACATGGTAATTCCCTTTTGACTCAAGAATGCTCCTTTTATTTTTTCTAGGATGTAGAAGGGTTTTCACCCTTGCTACATTCAAAAGAACCTCCCTTTTGTCAATGAGACAGAAGGGTAGAGTTCGTGGAAAAGGATATACAACAAACGATAATATTAGTAAATAAAAAATAGTAAGCAAATACAACTAAACTAAATAAAGAAAAAATGTGACAAGTATACCTTCTCTTTTTCTTGAAAATGGGCCGCCTCTCCACAGGCTGGTTAGTATGGAGGATGCCTCAACGTACCGGATGGGATATGGTGGGGCTATGGAATGATTGGCAAAAGGATGTGAGTACTTTGAGAATAGCGGTTTCTCACTGCACTCACGAAATAGAATAATGGGAGAAGGAATAAGTGAATCTTGTGATGGAGACCTCCACACTATTTTATAGTTTTTTCTATCCTTTTCTCTCTTTTAGGGTTTTGGAACCCTATTTAGGGTTTTAATCCCTTTTTTCATTTTTCTCCCTTTTTGGGTTTAAGCCCTTTTTTGGGTTTTAAGCCCTTTTTTGGGGTTTTTAGCCCTTTTGTGAGCTTTCTAGCTCTTTTGTGAGCTTTTTTTGGACTTTTTTGAGAGAGAATGAAGGTAAACCATAGTTGTGAAAGTCAAAGGTAAGGAAAAATGGTAGGGAAATGATGTATGTATGTGGTTTAGACCATATAGAGCTAGGTGATCAATTTTTGCGTTAACACAGGATAGTAGTGGATGCCTTCAAATATTTTATTCATAAATTTCTTGAGGTTTACTTTGATGATTGGACGGTACTTGGGCTCATTAAGGATCATATTGAGAGACTTAGAAGGATGCTGGAACTTTGTCACCAATATCAAATTTCACTGAACTTAAAGTAATGTATCTTTTATGCCTCGTTTGGAATTCTATTGCGCCATGTGGTTTGCCGTGATGTAATCTTCATTGACCCTACCAAAATTGTGATTATTGTCAACCTACCACAACCTACCATAGTTAAGCAATTAAGAGAAACATTGGGACATACAGGATACTATCACAAATTTATCAAAGGATATGAATAGGTGACTGCTCTGATGGAGAATTTATTGAATAAATATGTTAATTTCCAATGGACAGAAATTTCCCAAGAGAGTCTAGACACTTTAAAGAACAAGATGGTTACAATACCCATGCTTGTATTTCCAGACTGGAAAGAGGAATTTCATGTACATGTTGATGCATCGTCTGTCGCGCTCGGTGTGGTACTAGTGTAACCTGACGTGGGGTCGATTGATCATCCTATTTACTTCTCTAGCAGAAAATTATCAACAACAGAGAAGAACTATACCACGATGGAAAGAGAAGGACTAGTTATGGTATACGCTCTGCATAATTTTCGACACTACTTACTGGGTGGACATTTCAAAATGTACATAGATAATTCAGCACTAAAATACCTGGTGAATAAGCCAGTGTTGGGGGGAAGATCTACTGGTGGTTTCTCCTTTTTTAGTAATTTGACTTCGAAGTCATTGTTAAACTCGGTCGATTGAATTCAGGACCACATCATCTATCAAGGATCACAAGTGGCGAAGAACCTAGTAACCTCGACAATATTCTCCCTGAGGCACAACTATTTGCAATAACAATGTTTGATGATCATTACAGAGATATCATACAATTTTTGAGTACGGGATATGCACCAACTGAATTTACTGCTGCCCAAAAGAAGCAGTTAGTTGTGCAAGCTGCAAACTTCCAGTTGATTGTTGGACAATTATATAAAATGGGCCCTGATGAGATTGTTCATCGTTGTGTCTTGGAACACGAGCGACCAATGATACTAAATGAAGCACATGCTGGCATCACAAAAGGACATTTTGATGGAAAAGCTACAGTGCAAAAGATATTGCAAGCAGAATTGTGGTGGCACCCCATGCATAAAGATGCCTGAGAATATTATCACAATTGTGATGTCTGTCAAAGAACTGGAAAGTCGTTGTGACGAGATGAAATGCCATTATTACCTCAAGTAACTTTGCATGCATTTGAAAAATGAGCCATTGATTTTGTGGCCCCTATTAGTCCAACAGGGAAGCACACAGGTGCAAGATATATAATTATTGCGGCTAACTACCTGACTAGATGGGCCGAAGCTACACTAGTAAAAGATTGTATTGCTACGACTGCTGCTAAGTTTTGGTTTGAAAATGTTGTGACTAGATTTGGATGCCTAAAAATTTTGATAAGTGACCAAGATACGCACTTTGTCAATCAATTGATTGAGGAACTGACGTAATAGTTCCATATCTAGCATAGAAAGACAAGTCCATATCACCCTCAAGCGAATGGTATTGTCGAAGCATTTAATAAGATCTTGGAGAATGTGCTGACAAATATTAGAAATTTCCAAAGAGATGAATGGGATCAAAAAAAATTTGCAGTACTGCGGGCATATTTCACTACTTGTAAGAAGTTGATAGGTCGAACTAGCCCATTTCGCTTGGTGTATGGATAAGAAGTTGTGATGCTGATGGAATACATTGCACCTAACTTAAGGATTGCTGGGATCACAAAGATGACAGATGTTGGTGATGTCGAGGAAAGACTGTAACATCCCTGACCATCCGAACAATGAAGAGGAATCTACCATAATATTATCTACCCGAGCAACTAGCCCCATAAATGTAAAATAAAATGCATTGAACTCAAGATACATAGATGCATAAAGAATTATAATTCAGTGGAAGAAAATTACATTTAATTCAAGCATTCAACACATTTTAACATGTTCATCATAATTCATATAAACAATATAGTTGCATGGGTAAATTCATAAGACTACTTATCTTCGAATGAAGCTTCCCGCAACCAGCTATGTCGCTGCAACGTTCCACCCAACCATAGGCCAGTGTGCTCCTTAATCTCTTAGCAACACCACCACCCCTGAGCTGGGCATGATTCCCCAAGGAAAAGGAAACTAGAAGGCTCACACATAGCCAAAGATATGTCAAAACTCAGTCAATCCAAAGCTATGTTTGGGCTTATCAGACTGCCAAGGGGATGGAAAGGCTTGTTGCTAAACTAGTGAGCTCAACCATAGAGCTATGGACACCTGCACAAGATTTGAATTGTCTTTCCCAACACATACACATCCAACACAAGGAATCATCCCCTTCTCTGTTGTACAGTACCTCAGGCTATGCATTCCCTTCCAGTGATATTTAGGGTGTGCACTAAGGAATAATCAACCCTCAAGATATCTCAGTGAGTTTCCTCATGCACTAGACTTATCAGGCAAATTACCTCTTCCACTCTTAACTGATTTAGACCAAATCAAAGAGTATAACAACTCAAACCAAGGAAAGAGTGCACATACAACAAAATACCAATTGCCGGTCCTTGGAAAAACGTTGGGAAACCCAAAAATGGATTTGTAGATGGAGAAAAAACCAGGGAGAGAAATACAATTTCAACAATCGTTTAATGACTTCCTAGGGCCAAAAATCGACATATGCAAAAACCCAAATCGTGTTTTTGATTTATGAAGGTGACTATGGCAATACGGGGGCCAAAATGACTACCATAAACCCCAAAATCATGAATCTAACTTCTTGTCCAATCAACAAGGTGAAAACAGTTCCCAGTCATTGAAGAATCCATGAAAATGCAATAAAAACATAAATCTTCCTTGCCCACTTACTGAACAATACCAAAACGAATTTCTGGGCATGCAAAAAATAAGGAAAATGAGCAAAAACGTGAATGATAACACACAGGAAACTTTAGCTGCATGAAGGAAGCCAATGTGAAGGAGAATGGGTGAGGAAAATGGAAGTAATGGGTGAGTAATGGCTTGGGCATGCATTCCCAAGCATTTACTTGCCCCACAATTCAGAAAAACCTTTTCCAAAATCTAATGACTTCTTCAATTCGAATTTCTGACTGACATACTCTTCCCCATTCCCATGCATTAACTAACTCAACCATATTCTAGAAGAATCAAATGATTGGGCACAAAAGACAAAATGGGTAGTTGAGGGTTTGATGGGTTCTCCCTTTGACATTTGGCTTTTCCCCATTGGCCCCAAAGGTTAAATATTCCCCCCTCCTTATCCTTAGGAAACCATGCCCCCCTCTCTTTTAATGTTGCATAGACATAGATGGTTGTGGGTATTTTAATTAAAAAGCATATTTACATGATGCCAAAATTATAATGTGTTAGATAGCACGATATACCATCGACAACGATTTTAATCTCTGAAACATTAAACAATAAATCGGTGGTGGTGTTTTTGCCTTTAGCTCCACACCATGATTAATTACAATATATACACCATATACATTTTAATGCAAACGGGGTCAAAACCGGGGTGTTACGTTCCCCTCCCCCTTCAATAGCACTATCCTCAGTGCTTTACAATATCGGACAAAATGCTACACTAGTACCGCCTCATTGCTCCATAGAATTGAACAAAAATGGATGTGCCAAATGCATGGCATCCTCCAACTCCCATGTAGCCTCTTCATGACCGTAGTGCTCCCATTGCACCTTTACCTGCCCTATGGCTCAGTTCCATAGCATTGTGACCTTCCTGTGGAGGATGCACATTGGCTTGATTTGGAACTCTCCCTCGGGTTCCACCTGAATCACATCCCAATTTATCACATGGTTAGGATCATGTACATATTTCTTAAGCAAAGAAACATGAAAAACATTATGAGCTCTAATGCTAGCAGGAAATGCAAGTCTATATGCAACTAGCCCTATTCTTTCAAGCACTTCAAACGGCCCACAATATCTAGGTGACAGCTTGGCACAACTTCCTAGCTTCAAGGAACTCTTATTTTCCCTCACTCGGAGGTAAACATGATCCCCAAAACTGAACTCTCCGTTCATCCTATGCTTATCAGCATAGCTTTTCTGTCCATCCTATGCTGCTTTTAGATTCTTCTTGATCTTTGCAACCTCCTGCTCCATCTCCTTGAGCAATTCTGGACCAAGCACAACCTTGTTCACTGGATTATCCCAATTCACCGATGTCCTACACCTTCTACCATACAAAGATTCATATGGAATCATTCCCAAGGATTCTTGCAGTCTATTGTTATAAGCAAACTCTACCAAGTGTAAGTAGTCTTCCCACTTGGTTGGTTTATCCATCACGTACATGCAAAGCACGTCTTCAAGCACCTGATTGACTCTCTCTGCCTGATCATCAGTCTGAGGAGGGTAGACAGTGCTGAAGTTCAAGTTTGTACCCAAATCTGCAAACAACCCCTTACAAAAGTTGGAAGTGAACTTGACATCTCTGTCAAAGACTATTGCCTTAGGAAATCCATTCAATTTGAAAATCTCCTTCATGAAGATCTTTGCAATATCATTAGTCTTATGTGTAGACTTCACTGGTATAAAATGTGCTGCTTTTGTCAACTTGTCCACCACAACCATGATGGAATCATGTTGTCTCCAAGTCATTGGAAATCTTGTAATAAAATCCATGGAAATAACTTCCCATTTCCATTTTGGAATTGGAAAAGGCTACAACAAACCTATTGGGTGTTGATGCTCAACCTTTACTTGCTGAAATTTCATGCACCTTGAAATGTATTCAGCCATGTCCTTTTTCATTCCTGGACAAAAATACTGCTTTCTAGCTGTAGCAATGGTCTTCTGATATCTTGGGTGACCAGAATATGGAGCTTGATGGATCTCATCCATAACAACTCTCCTCAACTCTGCTACACTTGGAATATAAATTATGCCTTTATAAGTAATAATTCCACCTTCTTCCAATTTATATCCCTCATACCTCTTCTCAAGACTTTGATGCCGCAATTTGTCTTTTACTTGCACATACATTTCATCTTCAGTAGTATGACTAACAATCTGCTGCCTCAAATTTGATTGGAAAATACTAAGAGATGCCACATGCATTTCCCGCACCTTCCTGCTAAGCGCATCATCTACCTTATTCTCTTTTTCTTTTATGTGCTTGATTTCGAAATCAAACTCACATAAAAAATCCAGCCATCTCGCTTGCCTAGCATTTAATCTTGGCTAATCAAATAAATACTTCAAACCACAATGGTCTGTCCTTAACTCAAATATTCTTCCCATCAAGTAATGCCTCCACATCTTGAGAGCATGTACTATGGCTGCAAGTTCTAGATCATGAGCGGCATAGTTTTTCTCATGTTCCTTCAACTTTCTTGATTCATAACATATCACATGGTTGTCTTGCAAAAGGACTCCTCCAAGCCCTTGTCCGCATGCATCAGTACACACCACAAAATCTTTCTCTGGGTCTGCAACTTTCAATACTGGTGCACTGGTGAGAAGATTCTTCAACTGCTGGAAGCTTTCTTCATGCCTCGATGTCCATTCAAACTTTATCCCCTTCTTTTACAAAGAAGTGATGGCATATGCAACTTTGGACAATCCTTCAATGAATCTCCTATAGTATCCTGCAAGTCCCATAAAAGATCTTACATCTGTCACATTTCTTGGAGTAGGCCAATTCATAATGGCTTCAATCTTTTCAGGGTCCACAGATATACCCTCTTTTGAGATAATGTGACCCAAATACTGAATTCTATCTCTATAGAAGTCGCACTTGCTCAGCTTTGCATACAGGTGATGCTCCCTGAGCAATTGAAATGTCAATCTCACATGCTCTTCATGCTCTTCCTCATTCTTAAAATAAATAAGAATGTCATCAAGGAAAACAAGAACAAACTTGTCCAAGTACCTGCTGAAGACATTGTTCATAAGGCACATAAATATAGCTGGTGCATTTGTGAGACCAAATGGTACCACTACTTTTAGGATTATTAATCCTCCCTTGTCCAATTTTGGTCATATGTCTAAATCAGGAGTCATGTCTAAATCGGGAGTCCATCCAGTCTATTTATAGTCATTAGCACCATTGGTCCACTTAACCTAATTGGGGCACATGTTTCAGTTACTAAAGTGTGGGGAACACTAATTGAGGCTTACTGCCACTGATTGCACTTAATTGCATTAGTTTAGGAGCCTCCTAGACCAATCCCTACAATTTAGGAGCCACCGGGAGTGCCGAAACCAACCAAGGTCAGTTCAGTTCAGTTAATGACTAGTCAAGCTAAGTTAGGAGTCAGTTACATTCAGTTCTAGTCCTCTACATTCAGTTAGCGCTAGGTTTACATGACTGCACTCAGGAGGGGCGCATTTCTTACCTACCACAGTCAGTTAGCCTTAGTCAACACTGAATGTAACACTTGAGTTGTGTTTTAGAGCTCTGATGAACTCCAGTTATGGTTTAGACAAGGTCAGTTAACGATTGAGTCCTCCGATAGTGATTTAGACAAGGTCTTAGTTACCTACAGTCAAGTAGAGTCTATCAATTGGAATTTACTCATGTGGATTTGAATTTCATGTGGCTATTAAAGCCATTGTACTTCATTGTAATTATTATTTGATTATTTTTGTTATTAATGAAAGCATTCATAGCTGCAAGCCGTTTTTGCACTATTTCATTCTTCAATTGCTAAGTAAATTGTGTGATCTATTTTATGAGTTGTGTGTTTGTCCATAGATCTATGTGCTCAATTTAATATGGTATCAGAGCCTCGGTAGACAACACACCTCTCCTCCTCAGATCTCCAGCTGGATCATTTTTTTGAGCAAATTGCTCCTTCCAGTACTGCACCAGAAGTAGAGAATTTACCACTTAATATCCCAAGTTAAGAAATTGTTGATCAAGCTTGCTTGATCAACTATGCTGGGTGTGAAGGAAATTCCAAAAGTGCATACTGTCGACCTTACTTTTTATGTTTGATTGTGTGACAGGTTATTAGCTTTTCTTACAGCATTCACTACAAGTAGCCCTTTCTTCTCATTGCATTCACTACAACAGCTCAGTCCTTCTTACTGCATTCAAAATGGCTCATCCAGTAGAGCCTCTCACTCCCTTCAACTATCACCAGTGGAAGGAAGACATGGTGGTAATGATCCACACCAAGCAGCTCTTCAGACTCATAGAAGAAATAGAGGCAGGGCTAGCTTCAGATAAAGACAAAGAAAAGTACATGAACAGGCTTGATGAAGCCCATGGACACTTGCTCTTCTCAGTCTCTAGAGATATTTGATTCCACATCCAAGGATTGAAGAATCCCAAGGAGGTTTGGGACAAGCTTGCCTCCTTATTTTGATAAGTAGGATGAGATGAGGATCCATCAGCTAGAAAATGATATGATCACTCTTAATCCATCCAATTTCAAATCACTGAATGAATTCTTCACAAAGTTCAAGAACCTGATATATCAGTTGAAGCAATGCAAAGCAGAGAAGGATGAAGATCAGCTCATCCTTTCCATTATCACAAAGCTCAATGCTGACTACTCAGTCTTTATATCCACCTTCCAAACAATAAGGCTCACTACTCCAAATTGGAAGATGCCCACTCTTAATGCCTTCATCCAATCTCTTATTTCTGAGAATGATAAATTGATCCAAATGGGGATCATCCGATATTCCAAAGATCTAGCTCTAGTTGCAAGAGGAGATAAGGTAGCGAATGAAAAAGGGAAGCAAAGAGATGAGTCTCCTGTGAAGAAAGAGCAGTCAAAAGAGCCTTCAGGTTTGAAAATAAGCAAGAAGAATGGAAAAGGCAAGGTCCTCTGCTCTTACTGTGGAAGGGGATTTCATTCAGAAAGCTCCTATATGAGAAGAAAACTTGATGAAATGGCTCTTCTTTTGAAGAAACATAACATTTATGTACCTGCTAGTGTAAGGAAGGATGACTCTGAAGAAGAAGAAGATGAAGAATACCAAAAGAAAGGCCATGCACTGAAGGCTTGCTGCACATCAGCACATGTCTTCCTCATTGATTCTGGAGCTTCCAACCATATGGCTACATCCAGAGAATCATTCTCTTCTTTTCAGTCCTTTGATGGTCCTAGTATTCAGATGGACAATAACAGTAAAGTCAAAACAAAAGGGAAGGGCTCTATCAAGCTTGAACATGGAAGGTTCAAAGATGTGCTATTTGTTCCCTCCCTAGCTTCAAACCTGTTATCTGTCTATCAGATGACCCATACTGGATCTCCAAAGTGAGTGATATTTGGTCTTGACTCAATGGAGATCACAGATATCTCTACTGGGAGGATCATAGCAAAGGGTACTGCAAATCATGCTTCAAAAGCATATGATTTCTCACATTTCATGCCTCCTTCAGAACCAGTGCACTCTCAGTAGCCACTTGCAAGGGAAGGTAAAATTATTGCATCTACTTCTTTTACAGCTTCTACTAGTATTGCATATCCATCTTTATCAGTTTATGAGATTGAGATTTAGGGTGACTCAGATCTAGATTCAGTCCCTACTTCCAAACTGGAAGCTAGGAAGATGACTGGAAACTCACCTGACACTCAGAAAGGAAAGACCCTTGCGCTATGCCATGCAATCTTAACTCCTTCAGAGAGATACAATAGACTCCCTGTAAGATTCTATATGGCAAGGGCTCAGTCTCACTACATTTGGAAGAATGGATATTATCATACACCTCGTCATTTAGCAAGAGACAAAGGTTACATTCCTCCTTCCTTCCATCATCATTTTTGGAGAAGAAGTAGAAGTCTACATGCCAGGCCCTAGAATACCTGTGCACATCACACCATGCATGTTGCTTCGCTACCTCATAGAGATGAAGATTGCAACAACATATTTTCAAGTTTTTCAAACTTGAGACCTAATTCTACCTGCTTAGATAGAGGGGGGGATTTTTTCCCATGTGGTTTTTGCCCCAACTCATTGTATTAAGCAGTTACCTTGATTTACTTGATGTAATGGGTGACCTATGGTCTTAGTTACCAGGGCCCACAGATTGTCCAAGTTAGCATTCAGGGGGGGTGTTAGGATTATTAATCTTCCCTTGTCCAAATTTGGCCATATGTCTAAATCAGGAGTCATGTATAAATTGGGAGTCCATCCAGTCTATTTATAGTCATTAGCACCATTGGGTCCACTTGGCATACTTGGGGCACATGTTTCAGTTACTAAAGTGTGGGGAACACTAATCGAGGCATACTGCCATTGATTGCACTTAATTGCATCAGTTTAGGAACCTCCTAGACTAATCCCTACAATTTAGGAACCACTGGGAGTGCCAAAACCAACCAAGGTAAGTTTAGTTTAGTTAATGACTAGTCAAGCTAAGTTAGGAGTCAGTTACATTCAGCTCTAGTCCTCTACATTCAGTTAGCGCTAGGTTTACATGACTGCACTTAGGAGGGGCATATTTCTCACCTACCATAGTCAGTTAGCCTTAGTCAACACTGAATGTAACACTTGAGTTATGTTTTAGAGCTTTGATGAACTCCAGTTATGGTTTAGACAAGGTCAGTTAACTATTGAGTCCTCCGATAGTGATTTAGACAAGGTCTTAGTTACCTACAGTCAAGTAGAGTCTATCAATTAGAATTTCCTCATGTGGATTCAAATTTCATGTGGCTATTAAAGCCATTGTACTTCATTGTAATTATTATCTAATTACTTCTTTTATTAATGAAAGAATTCACAGTTGCAAGCCATTTTTGCACTGTTTCATTTTTCAATTGCTAAGTAAATTGTGTGATCTATTTTGTGAGTTGTGTGTTTGTCCACAGATCTATGTGCTCAATTTAATAACTACAAACTCATAATGTCAATACCTTGTTCTGAAGGCTGTCTTATGAATTTCTTCATCCTTGATTCTTACCTGATGGTAACCAGACCTCAAGTCAATCTTGGAAAATACCTTTTCTCCTCTCATTTGATCAAAGAGGTCATCAATACTAGGCAAAGGGTATTTGTTCTTCACAATGACTTTGTTCAGTTTTTGTGATCAATACAAAACCTGAGTGTACCATCTTTCTCCTTTACAAACAGAACTGGTGCTACCCAAGGAGACACACTCGGCCTAATATACTTCTTCTCCAACAACTCTTGCAGTTGCATCTTCAACTCTAGCATCTCTGGTGTACTCATTATGTAGGGTGTCTTGGACACTGGTGCTTCTCTTGGCACAAGTTCAATTGTGAAATCAATGTCCCTCTTTGGAGGAAGCCTTGGAATCTCATGAGGAAACACATCCCTAAATTCCTGCAACACATGAAAGTCCTCCAACCTAGGAGTTTCATTCTCTGTTGCCTCCAAAATATGAGTTGCATACAACTGGAAACCTTTCCTACAGAACTTCTTCAACTGCATCGCTGAAACCTACCTCATAGAAATCACCTTTGGAATGCCTTTCACAATCCTTGATTTTCCTTCTTCATCCAGGCACTCAAATTCATTATTATAACAATCAAGCTTTACTCTATGAGCTTCTAACCAATCCATTCCAATGAGAACGCCATAGGAACCAAGTGGTAGAACATTCAGATCTACACAAGTGACTAATCCATTCATGACCAACAGACATTTCTCTACCACTTCACTAACCTTCCTCTTAGCTCGAGTGGCTAGCTGAACTAACCAAGATTTCCTATGCTTTACTTTCTTAAAAGCACAAATCTCCACTACTCTAGGAGTAATGTAACAGTGAGTAGAACTAGGGTCAGTCAAAATAGAAGCAGATTGCTCAACAATCTTACCTGCAACTTCAACCACAGTTGAATGGTGATCTGCTTGGCAGTCCTCCAGTGCTGCATAAATCCTAGGGACAACCCTTGCTACTTGACCCACTATTTCTACTTCTTGCATGTTGTAAGATGGCCCTGCACTCTCATTCTCGAGTGGACAATTCCTGCACATGTGGGGTCCTCCACATTTCCAACATTGGAGAGGTTCCCTGTTCTGCTGTGGATCTCTAGGCTTTTCTCCCATCACTTTGGCTGGCTACTTCTCAGCTTGTGATGGTTGCTTCTACTGATTCCTGAAGTTAGAAGGTTTGAAACCTTTCTTCCTTTGGTCATACTTCTCATTCTTTTTGTCCTTCCATGTCTTATGATAATCAAGTTTACCTTTGCTTTGCTCATAGCAATACTTATCTTTCCTTATTTCTTCTGCAAGAGTTCTAGGTTCATAAAACTCAATTTTTTCTTTGTAAGACTGAGGCAATCCACTCAGAAAATGCTGGATATTTACCTTCTCATATTTGATGTACCTGACGTACCTCAACAACTCCAAGAACTTATTTACATACTCTTCCATAGTCTGTTGTCCCAATCTCAGCTCATGGAATTCTTTAATCTTATCATCATAGTACTTGTCAGAGAGGTACTTCTGCTTGAAATACTTATTGAATTGTTTCACACAATTCTTCTTTCATTAACCTTCTTTACTTGTTTGTGGTGTTCCCACCATATGGATGCTCTTCCATTCAAATTGAATATAGTTACCCTTGCTTTCATATTTTCAGAGTAGTCTTGGACTTGGAAATACTTCCTCATCCCAAGAAGCCAAGCCTCAGCTTCTTGACCAGTCTTGACCTCACCATTAAAAGTAGGAGGCCTTGCCTTTTTGAATTCATCTCATGAATTGTTCTTGTAACATCTCCTCCTCTTATTCCTACGAGATGGAGAGCTTGAATCCCCACTGGGTTTTTCAGAATAAGAAGACCCACTGGTAGTCCATTCTGGAGTATTCATTTTGTCCCTGGAAGCCCTCCTAGAGACATGGGACCTTTTACGGGAATCTCCCCTGGCACTACTCCTGATTCTTTCTGAATTAGCTGTTTGATGCCCAGAGTTTATCTATCCATGGATTTTTGTCAAACTCTGTAGTATAGCTGCATTTATCTGATTTTGATCTTCTTGAGCCTTTAGCATCCTTCCATTGGCTTCTCTGCAACTTTGCAAATACACCCTTAGGCTCCTCATGGTGGCTACAAAATCTGGGGGAGTATCTTGAAATCTTCTCCCATTGAACTTTGTCTCGTCATTTACAAATCTAACATTTTCACCCTTAGCATCTTCCTCGAACTCATAGGGATCCCGTGCATCATTCATGTCGTTGATCCTCATCTTGGCCCAACCAAGAACGAATTTTTGAAAACTGCTCTATGCGGAATGCTTCCTTTGAAGGTGACTATAATTCTACACAAAGTGTTAATAAACACAACTGTTAGCTGCATAATAATCTCATGAGTTCATAATTACTTACGTGCATTTGGGAAAATACTATATTGACAACTTTGTCAAAACACATAATTTTCTTTTCACCAAGAACGACGGTCTCAGGGGGACGATGGGGGTCAAGGGGGCTTGCCCCCTTGTGGCTTCCCTGCGCCATTGCAGGGCGGGTCAAAGGCAGAACCCTCGTTTTTTTTTCTTCTCCGTTTGCCTTGTCGGCTGGGTCTTGGGTTGTTAGCCGATGTATCGGCTCAACCCAACTGAGACCATCGGTTCCACCCAGTTGAGAATTTCAGCCTTTCCCAACTGATACCTTCGATTCCTTCAGCTCCTCCCAGCTGAGACCTTTGGCTCCACCCAACCGAGACCCTTGGCAAAATTCAAACATAGAAAAAATTTCAAAAAATTTTCTCCCTGTTTTGGTTCCCTTGTCCGATGGACTCAGCTTAAGTCATCCGACGTATCGGATGGACTCAGCTCAAGTCATCCGATATTTTCCATACTTAGAATTTCTGAAATTCTCCCTGTGTTTCTCATTTTTCCTCTGCTAGGCAGAGGTAACCTTGCCTCTGTCACTGCTTCTTCATGGCCCATTGAGGCCCATGCTGCAATGTGTGCTCTGATACCACACTGTAACATCCCTGAACCTCCAACCGTTGAAGAGGACGCTACCATAATACTATCTACCTGGGAAAATAGCCCCATGAACGTAAAATAAAATGCATTGAACTCAAGATACACAGATGCCTAAAGAATTATCATTCAGCGGAAGGAAATTACATTTAATTCATGCATTCAACACATTTTAATATGTTCACCGTAATTCATATAAACAATACAGTTGCATGGGTAAATTCACAAGACTACTTATCTTCGAATGAAGCTTCTCGCAACCAGTTATGCCGCTGTAACGTTCCACCCAACCATAGGCCAGTGTGCTCCTTATTATCTCAGCAACACCGCCACCCCTGAGCTAGGCATGATTCCCCAAGGAAAAGGAAACTAGCAGGCTCACACATAGCCAAAGATATGTCAAAACTCAGTCAAGCCAAAGCTATGTTTGGGTTTATCAGACTGCCAAGGGGATGGAAAGGCTTGTTGCTAAACTAGTGAGCTCAACCATAGAGCTATGGACACCTGCACAAGATCTGAATTGGTTTTCCCAACACATACACATCCAACACAAGGAATCATCCCCTTCTCTGTTGTACAGTCTTTAAGGCTATGTATTCCCTTCTAGTGCTATTCAGGATGTGCAGTAAGGAATAATCATCCCTCAAGATCTCTTAGTGAGGTTCCTGATGCACTAGACTTATTAGGACAATTACCTCTTCCACTCTTAACTAATTTAGACCAAATCAAAGAGTATAACAACTTAGACCAAGGAAAGAGTGCACATACAGCAAAATACCAATTGTCGGTCCTTGGAAAAACGTTGGGAAACCCAAAAATGGATTTGCAAATGGAGAACACACCAGGGAGAGAAATAAGATTTCAACAATCATTTAATGACTTCCTAGGGCCAAAATAGACCTATGCAAAAACCCAAATCATGTTTTTTTATTTCTGAAGGTGACTATGGCAATACGGGAGCCAAAACGACTGCCATAAGCCCCAAAATCGTGAATCTAGCTTCTTGGCCACTCAACAAGGTGAAAACGGTTCCCATCCATTGAAGATCCATGAAAATGCAAGAAAAACATAAATCTTCCTTTCCCACTTACTGAACAATACCAAAATGAATTTATGGGAATGCAAAAAATGAGGAAAATGAGCAAAAACATGAATGATAACACACAGGAAACTTCAGCTACATGAAGGAAGCCAACGTGAAGGAGAATGGGTGAGTAAAATGGAAGTAATGGGTGAGTAATGGCTTGGGCATGCATTCCCAAGAATTTACTTGCCCCACAAGTAAGAAAAACATTTTCCAAAATATGATGACTTCTTCAATTCAAATTTTTGACTGCCATACTCTTCCCCATTCCCATGCATTAACTAACTCAACCATATTCTAGAAGAATTAAATGATTGGGCACAAAAGACAAAATGGGTAGTTGAGGGTTTGATGGGTTCTCCCTTTGACATTTGGATTTTTCCCATTGGCCCCAAAGGTTAAATATTCCCCCCTCCTTATCCTTAGGAAACCATGCCCCCCTCTCTTTTAATGTTGCATAGACATAGCTGGTTGTGGGTATTTTAATTAAAAATCATATTTACATGATGCCAAAATTATAATGTGTTGAATAACACGATATACCATCGGAAACGATTTTAATCTCCGAAATATTAAACGATAAATCGGTGGTGGGGTTTTTGCCTTCAGCTCCACACCATGATTAATTACAATATATACACCATATACATTTTAATGCAAATGGGGTTAAAACCGGGGTGTTACAAAGACTCCCATAACTGATACAGTTGGAAGACGATCCTTTTGTTGCACGATATCATCAAAATGTTGAGAAATAATGATAGAAAGTATGGCATGATCGCCACATCAAGAAAAGCAATTTTAGGTCGGAGGACATGTTCTTTTGTATGAAAGTAAATTTTGAAATCATCTGAGTAAGCTAAAAACACACTGGCTAGGACCGTATATTGTAACACATATCACTGACGGTGGCATAGTGCAACTACAGAAGTTATATGGAACACCGATCCGAGGATTGGTAAATGGAATTTGGCTAAATCCTTATCAGGATAGCCACAACTTGGTCAACTGCAAAAAAAAAACACCCTTCGAAAAATTTCATTTTCATCGCACGAGCTGTCGCAAGAAGAAACAAAAAGCGTCACAGACTGTG
This sequence comes from Pseudotsuga menziesii, assembly GCA_001517045.1. NCBI lineage: Eukaryota > Viridiplantae > Streptophyta > Pinopsida > Pinales > Pinaceae > Pseudotsuga > Pseudotsuga menziesii. The sequence goes on along the minus strand of LPNX011033469.1, from coordinate 81,906 downwards.
AGCCTGTCGCAGAGAGAGGAAAACTATCATAGACACTTTGTTTGTCACAAAAGGAGAAATGATGATGAAGACAATCCATCTTTCACACCAAAAGAAATATGTCGAAGGGTGAATATAGGTTGCAGGAAGAGCACTGCTGCCACAAGTTAAAATGGAGTCCCAAAAATGAACGCTGGTCGTAAATAATTCAAAGGCGATTGTAATTAATTTTAAAACCCGAGATATTTTGATGACATGCTTTTTGGTCACTTCCGTATTTATTGTAAAATAACTACCACTGATGTGATAGGAGAGTGGTGACATGCATACAAGTTTCCTAATAACCATTCAAATGGTCATCCCATGTGACGAAAATGACGACTACCTTTCCATTTATTGCCCGCTCGTGTGGAGGAATGACGAAATGAACAACTAGACGTTATCACCATTCATGCCCAAGTTTCATTTCATTCTCTTGCATTTGAGAGAGATATTGATGTCTGTAAATGTAAGATCCGAAGTGAGTTTTCCATAGAGCATGGTTATTTTGATTTTCGATACCAGTACAGTTGCAAAATCTAGTATCATGATGACATCCCCCACACCCATTATGGAAGACACTACTAGATATGTTTCATTGTAGACTGTGGCTATAGAACAAGCGAAACAAGTTCCATTCATCCATGCAGTGAGGTTACAACCACACCCACTTGGTTCGTTAACGAGGAAGTGCTCTGGAAACGAAAAGAAAAAGGAACCAACAACACCACTACTAGAGGAGGAAGAAACAGGATCTACGACTATGTTGTCACTATATCTTCCACCAAGGCAAGATGCTGCACCTAAGATTAGAGTTTTAAAAAATGCACGGTACCCATTGCTATCATGAACTTTATTTACAAGAGTTTGAGTATCACAGAACATAGTTCAAAACCTTAAGAAGCTTACCTTTGTTGATCATGAGATGAGGAAATATCCAGAATTGGAAATGAAGAACTACATCGTTGTTGTACAATATACACTGGATATCCCAAAGCACCTAGTTCCAATGGAATGGGAAAGAGGAATGGACCAAACATGTTTACTCTCATTGATATATATGTCCCATTTCGTTCGAAGCACTACGGTGAATGCATGTGTTAAATAGTTATTGGTATCATTCCATGGTGGCTGCCTATGGATCGACATAAAAAATTTCATGGATGTCGAGCTCATACTTCCACTTGCAGGCGTAGACCCATCATTGTTTTTCAAAAAGGACCAGGATACTATGACGATGAACAAGTTAAAAGGTAAGTATTATTTTCCCAAAGATACCAAAGGATTTTAATAGCCTCCATCAATGACCACATTGTTCGGTTCACATCTAAGGTTTTAGCTACCAAGTTGGTACGGAAGATTTGACCGAAGCAATGTACTGTAGGAACGATTACAACAACTGAACTTATGTGGAGGGGGTTCAAATGAATTGGTCGCACTATCTACAACATGAATTTCTAGTAGATGGAGAGGAGTCGCATGAAAAAGATACCGCATTCCATTATTCATGGTTACTCACTTTGATTTCGTTTGTCGCATGGTCAGAACCAACGAACTACCAGAGGGTAGATATATTAGTTCGATGTCGAGAAGCTTGATACCAGAATATCAGGTTTGAGAAAGATATAAAGGAGAGACAAAGAGAAAACGATGTATAATTCTTTTTACATGGAGAATCCCTGCGACATCATGTGAGAAAGCAGGCAAGAATTACAGAGGAGTCTGTTCATCTATTTAAAAACATTATTAAGTTTATAATTGTGCCCCATCATATCTTCCTGCAGCCCCGACAGGACCCACAACGCCAATGTTTAGTGACATAATACCTGCTATCTGAAGAATAATTTGAGTCCATTACCCAATATTGGCTGAAATAATGGTGAGTCCCTGTCATTGATGATTTACTATCTACAAAAGAAGACTTGCAACAGAAGGATCCACCAACATAGAAGGATGGAGAAAAGGAAGGGGACTCACCACCAAAAACATAAGATCCACAAAATTATCCAAAACCTACCCAAAATTGTTCTAGTGCAACCCCAACAGATCCAATGGTGGGTGATAAAAGTAAGCAAACCAAGCAACCCGAGACAAGGCATAATAAAAGGATACTGAAAAAACAACATGAACTATCGGCCTTGCCAATGAATATTTTAACCTTATGAAAGAAGCAATGACAGAATTTGCTACACATAGCATGAATAATATGGATGAGTGACAAACAGATCTCACACGTAGTATTACATATTTACTATAGACGCTCTGCAAAGAAGTCAAAGAAGTATGGATCATGGTCGATTACATACCACAAGTGCCAGTGTCACAAGATGTATTAGGCTCACCAGAAGAGCGACCAAGCAACGTGTCAATACATATCTCACCAAGAAAGACTCAACTAGTGGGAGAAGCACTCGACTTGGGAACAACAGAGCTGAATACATGATGGCCAAGAACTTGGGCCATGTTACAATAAATTTTTATCAAATGCGACTGCATGAAGTTTATGCAATCCAAAATGTTGCAGTCGCGGAAATGAAGGTTAGAGAAGGCACATTGATTAAGGAAGTTTGTGCAACGAATAAGAATATTAGTAAGATGAAGAAAATAATCAAAGAAACTGACCAAAAATCCAAAACCTGGGAGGAGGGCAGGCACAGGTTCAACAACGATGTAACACTTGTTTGCAGTAATGTTACATAAGAAGGCATAACAAATGAAATGTTTTCCGAATCCAAGGTCATTCAACTTGGCGAAATAGCATAGGAACTCCGCAAAAAGGTCACATATTTGGAAACACAAGTGAGACACAGTACATCCCCAGAGGTGCTGGAAGAAATAAAGAAGAAGAAAAGAGAGGTCACGGAATAGATAGAAGAGGAAGAGGTACTATGTGCCAAGGCATTCGAACAAGTTTCTCAAATGTGGGAAGCATTGATCGACGATGCAGAGTTAGAGAAATTCGCAGAGCATCTACGCACTGCTGAGATAGAGATAAATCAGATGAAGAACAAGATGAAGAAATTGACCTTAATAGAGAAAATGGCCAAGCCTACTGACATGAAGAAACTACAACAAAAAGTCGCAGCATTGTGAACTCAACAAGAACAAAGGACTGACAAAGTCACAAAATTGCAGGCCAAAGCAGAAAGAGTTTTAGGAATATTTCAACCTATACACCAGAAAGTGTAACAAGCACTAGATTCAACAAGAATTCCAACGTCAGAACACATCAACTCTAACATTGTGGAGAATTTTCAGAAGACAAAAGAAGAGGTGCGACGGGAAACATAAAAGATATTGAAAATATTCCAATATTTTCAAAGTAAGGTTATCACAATAGACACATTAGATTAGCGTGGCTCGGGACGAGCCACATGTGAGTGTTGGGGGATTGTTGGCCCTAGGGAAGGATAAGTAAAATTCAACCATAATTATTATCAAAAATATGAAGATTCTGGTCGAGCAACAGACGAAGCTGCAACGAAGGAAGATCTATGGCAGAAGAAGCAGTTGTAGAGGAAGCTACAACAAAAGAAACTGTGGGAGAAATAGATACGACATAAGAAGTAGTCGTAGAGGAAAATATGCGAAGGAGGCATTTGTGGGAGAAAGAGATACGGCATAAGAACTAGTCGTAGAGGAAAATTTGCGACAGAATTAGCTGCAAGGGAAGAGTTCATGACATAAGGGAAGATGTGACGAGATTAGCCACGGTGGAAGGAACCATGATAGAATAAGGCATGCAGCGGTTGAAAAGGATAGCCCAAGAGATCATGGGTAAGAATTCGACTAGATTCACATGTGCTTTGGGGAATAAATCATCTTTGTATTTTGGGTCGATAATGCTTACTAACAGTTGTAACCAAAATGTATGCAAATAGGAATGACAACATGTTCGCTAACATAATAGAGTCGGTTGATTACGGCATGTAAGAGTCTATAAAAGGGAGAACCCAAGCTATGTGTGGGTTGGTTGGTTACTTCCTTAGAGACACATGAATTATTGCTAGGTATTTGCAGGTTTTTGTCTTAGAAGAGAACTAGAGTCGAAGAGTTGTAGATTTGTAGAGAAGAGAGAGTCGATCCATGCTGTGTGCAGATCGACACTAGGGCGAAGGAGAGGAAACTTCAGAGACCTGAGAAGATATAAAACAGAGTCTACAAGCTGAGTGCACAGACAAAAGGTGCCATATATTTCTCATGCTAGATGAAGAGTTTCTTTGTGGTTTTTCTTGAATGGGTTTTCACGTTAAATGTTGCCTATGTGTATATTTGATGAATATTCTTATGTCAAATGAATGTATGTTGTGAATGAATGTATGTATTTGCTTATGAATGAGTCCTTATATGCATATGTTACATTGTTGTTTGTTGGAATCACCAATAAGGAACTATATTAAATGTTGTAACCTCTAACGATGGACAAGTAGATTCATATCTTGAATGCATGCAATAACAATGAGTAATATAACCACTGGCTTCGGTTGAGCAATCTAGTAAGGTGCCAAGGAAGAGGAAATACCCACACAACTATAGAACCTGGTTCTGGAAGTTAACCATAAGTGATATCTCGGGTGAGACTGCATCTGCGTCGTAGGTGCTTCTGAATGAGCCCTGCTCTGTCATGCCAACACCTTGGGATTTGTTGACGGACAAACGAGGGTCTGAACCTGGATTGAAGGGAGAAAATGCCAACAATGCTCCATTTCCAATATTCCATATTTAATTTAATTTATCTTATTCCATATTCCTATTCTCATCATCATGACCAATAACTAAGAAATAAATATAAGCTAATTTATACAAGCAAAAAGTGCATTTGTTATAAATGAATCAAGGAAACATAGCATGGCAATAGCATTAGGGTGATGTTGATAAAATTGCAACATAATACAATTTTTTGAGAGGAAAAGGGAACACGCCCTTTGTTAATGGAAAAGAACCTGTAGAAGAACATCAAGTATGAATGTTATTTACAACAACCAAGGCAAAGTAAAAATCAAGGTATCACCGATGACTACTTTGCAATACTATAAACATCTATTTTTTCCATTTGTGCTCAGTTTTTTTTACCATTCATCTGTTTTCTTAAACTATACAAGAATACAAGTTTTCAAGATCTAAAAGGGGAAAAAAAGAAATACTTTTAACAAAGTGCAGATCTATTCTAGTCATCATCAACAATGTAGCTAAGGAAAAAATACAAACAATTGTCTTTAAGCGGAAAAGTGGAATTTTTCAAAATGAGTCATGAAAACATAGAATGGAAAAAGAATTATGGTCACATATAAGTGCAATATGCAGTTGTCTTAAGTCAACAGGATCTCTCTAGATGAAAGGAACAAAAATTAGAATACACACTACCTTAATCAAATGTAGTTGATGGGAAGAAAAGGTTCAGATAGGAAAACCGATGTGTGTCATGGGCAATGATGTAACAATGAACCTGGTTCCGGTGCTTACCTTACGCTTTCTAGTGGGAAAAATGGAGTTTGTGAAGATTTCTAGAACGGAGCTCTTGGAATGGATTCATGAGCAATAGAAACATTTTACCCGAAACACTTCGAGGGTTTTAGCCTTGGTAAACGAATGGTTTGTATTTCATTTCCTATTAGAAGATGATAGGAAGGCAGTGGAGGAGCGGTTCTAGGTGTATGGTAATGGGTCTCTAGTTCTCCCTCGGTGGAATGTGCATTTTGATCCCTGGATGGCTACCCTCACGAAAAGGAATTTATGGGTGATATTACCGGGTTTTCCTCTGTTCTACTGGAACATTAAGGGCTTTAGAGCGATTGCTAACTCTATCGACAAATTCATCCATGTTGAGGACTGTCACTTATTAGGCTCTGACAGGAAAGCGCCACAGGTCTTGGTGAAGATGGAAATGGAGAATGGGCTCCCAGAGGCACTACAGGTGGTATGGGAAGGGGGCACATTTGTGTAAAAATTGTACTACTGGAGGGTTCCATTTCGTTGCCACCGTTATCGTGGAATGGGTCAATCTAAAGTTTTCTTCTTTTCAAGTTAGTGTGAAGTAGCAGTTGATCCAAAACAATTAGATTCTAAACCATAGTTGGTTGATAGTCTCAACTTTCCTTTTCCATTAGATCATACGTCGACCACTTCTTTCATTGCTAAGTTCGCTAATACTGTTCCTACACTTTCAAAGCTTTTGACTGTTGATGAGATTTTAGGTTTTCTCTCGGTTGAGGATAATACTTGTATGCCTGAGGAACTATCAAATTCTTCTGGTCATTTGGGAATTTCCTCTGAGGCTCTGGTCAAAGAGGATATTCACAGGGAGGAAGAGGCCATTCATGGTTTGGGTAATCCCCAAACTTTTAGTACTTGTCCTCCTCTGGAGGGTCCTATCTTCAATTCCACAGACTTTCCTCCTTTATCAAAGGTTTCTACTGACCTCCCTCCCTTCCAGATCACATATTCCCCTATGGCATACTGTTCTCCTCCTCCCTTGATAGGATCTAAGTCAGGTGTTCTTCCTCTGGAAACTTACATGACAAATCCAGAAGGCCTGAAAACGATTGTTATCTCCTCCATTAGGGGGCCTAATGTTTCTGTCTGAAAACGTAAGAGGAAGGGCAAGGTTAAAAGCTCTAAAGTTTCTACACTTGAAGGAGAGGGGTTTGGTCTTTTGTATCAAAACCCTAAAGTCTATTCTCTATTTGATAAATCTCTCGCTTGTGATTTGGGTTCTGCTTTTGAGGTTTTTGTCTGGACTCGTAGAGATTAGACAACCCTTAAGCTTGTTCCGAAATGATCTTTGGCTCCTTAAATGTTAGAGGGACAGGAAACACGCCCAAAAGAGCTGCTTTGAAAGGTTTTTTAGACAAATTGAAACCCAATGTTTTAATTTTGCAAGAGACAATGACTAATTCATGTTCAGCATGTGACTATTTTTTGAAATTGAGACTGTATTGGCGTGCTTCAGCGTGGGACTCTAATGGATTATCGGGTGGGACACTGGTAGCTTGGAACCCACAGGTGGCAGACCTTAGGGATTTTATTGCAGCGGCTAGTATTATGGTGGAAGGGCACGTCCTTGGCTACCCGAAGGTCCTCAGGATTCTTAACATATATGCTCCATATAGAAAAAGACAGGAGTTTTGTGATAACATTTTTCCGTCTGGTTTGTTAGAAGACAGATCCCTTATTGTGGCTGGCGATTTCAATCTCACGTTATCGATGGAGGAAGTTTGGGGGGCTGGTAAATCAGAGGACTCGATATCAGAATATTTAAGATCTAAAATGGAAGGGATGAAGCTAGTGGACATTGTTCTCAGTGTTCTGTGTCCTACCTGGTCAAACGATAGGTGAGAGAATGCAGGTCTTGTTGGAATATATTATATTCCTTAGAATGTAATATTGTCTTTGTATTATGTCAGAAGTTGTCTACAATCTTATGTAAAAGAGTAATACATTTAACCCATAGTTATATGTTGTTGTATTTACTTGTGTAGAGTATTTGTCCATGGTATTGTATTAAGAGATGTTATTTTGGAGAATTATATTATCCCACATGCAATATGTGAGAGTGATTCCTCCTCATCTCTTAGTATATAATAGGGTTAAGTGAGTCTCTACATATCATGTATTCTTGATGTAGTAGTGGTCCTATTGTGACACTGTTTACATCATCTATATTCTTTGGGGTATTTTTGTTTTGCTCTTTTGTAAGATTGGAGAAGACATTCTGGAGATAATAGAAGACTACCTTCCCATGGATGTAACCCAATAGGGTGAACCACGTATATCGGTGTTCTCTTGTCTTTTTCTTTTCCTGTTCTTATCTTTTATGATATGTTGTTGGTTGCTTATATAGGTTAACTAGTTTAGCTTGACTCTACTATTCTAATATGGTATCAGAGCGGGTTGCTATGATCTAGTGCCTTCTATAGCTTTCAATCAATAACGATTGTCATTTGGGCATTGCCATTTTGTTGTAAATTTGCTTTCTATCTGGTAGCCATTAGGCTTCTCTTCAGGTCTAGGCATATTTCTATTTATTTTTTTTACCCTAATCCTAACTTGTTGTGTAAGATTTTTGCAGAATTTTTTCAAGGGTTTCTTGATGTTTTTTCTGTAGATCTACATGATTTCGGGGCTCTCCTCAAGGAGATATTTCTTTCGATTATAAAAACGACAATTATAAAAAAGGGCCGTAACTTGGTCAGTTTTTACAGAATTTTTATTATAACCTGTTTTTGGAATTGGAAACGCCATTCTGGATCCACCCATGCGACCAGAACAAAAAACTGGGTATTTATGGGCTTCCTTTCGGTAATAAAAATGACATTTATACAAAAGGGACGTAACTTGGCCATTCTTTACTGGTTTTTTTATTATAACCTATTTTTGGAATTGGAACAACTATTCTGGATCTACCCACATGACCAAAATAGAAAATTAAGCATTTCTGGGCTTCCTTTCGATAATAAAAATGATAGTTATAAAAAAGGGTCATACCTTGGTCATTTCTTACCGGATTTTTTAATATAACCTGTTTTTGGAATTAGAATAGCCATTCTAGATCCAACTACGCGAATAGAACAGAAGACTGGAATTTTCTGGGAACATTTTTTTCACAGGGTTGTAAGTGAAAGTTTCTCCTCTTTTCTTTACTGTGTTTCTAACTATGCTTTTGCAGATTCACATCAGTAAAGTGCAACTATTTTCAAGTTATTCACTGCTTTTCTGTCATTTTTCAGTATTAGGGTTTCTTATTTTTTGACAAAATTTCACTCATTAAGACTTCCGAAGTAGCTTCTGTTCCTGAATTAGTTGGTTCTAACTATCTTGCCTGGAAGAGAAAGATGATTATGTTCTCAGGAGTAAGAATCTTTGGAGGCTAGTTAAGGGTGAACACAAGACACCTACTGCTGCTGATGATTTGGCTATATGGGAAGCTAAAATTGATCAAGCAAAGGGGCTCATTGGTCAAACTATTGCAGATAGTCTTCAGTTAATTATTGAGGCAGAAGACAACTCGGTTCAGGTATGGCAAATTCTTTCCCCTTTATTTGATAAATCTTGTGATGTTTCTGCATATTATCTTGAAAAGAATATCTTTGACCTCAAACCTGCTGACTTTGAAAGAGTTGAGTTATATCTTGCTGAATTGAAAACTTTAAATGAGAAATTAAATAGTTGTGGTAAAGATTACAAGAAAACTGACACTGTTCTTATTATTCTTGTAGAACATAAAATGCCATCTTGTTTTGATATTTTCATCCAAACTAGGAATAGAGCTCTAGAATTGTCTCAAAGTACTGCGAAGCAAACTTTTGATGATTTTTATAAAGGATTGATCAATGAGCAAGAAAGGTTAATTGTTTTAGGACAACTCACACCTAATAAATCTCTAACTGCACTTAATAAGCATCATAAGAAAAGTTTGAATAATGCTAAAGGTTCTAACCCTTCTAATACTAATTCTAGACATGCTTCTCATGCTTCTAATGGAAATAGTAAACATAAGAAAGTATATGATCCTTATAAACATTGTGGTAAAACTAACCATCCTGAAAAGAATTGTTTTAAAGCAAAACATTTAATGGCTAAAGCTAAAAAGAAAACTTCTCATGACTTTCAAGTAGCTTTATGTGCATCTGTTGTTTTGCCTAATAATTCTTCTTCTAACGTGGAATGGATAATGGATTCTGGTGCATCTAAACATATGACTGGTGATTTTTCTTTATTTACTTCTTATGACAATCGTAAACACATATCTCAGAAAGTTTCCTTAGGTGATGGTAAACAACTTTCCATAATTGGTTCCGATAATATTAATGTTACTAATGGTCAATTGGAAGATGTTTTTCATGTTGAACACATTCCCATTAACTTACTTTCTATTTATCGTGCTTGTAAAAAAGGGTTTAAATTTGAAGCATGGCCCGACAAATATGTTCTTAAAGATATTAATCAAAATTTCAAAGTAGTTTCTTTTGGTCCAGTTGATCATACTACTGGTCTATATAAATTTGTTGGTTTTAACTCAACTAAAAGACAACCTTTTTATTCCTATGTTGCCCACGCTGATGAACAAAGTAAATTATGGCATGAAATATTAGGTCATTTGAATTATGATAAAATGCAATTGTTAACTAAAATGGTACATGGCTTGCCTCACATTTCTTCTATTAACGGTGTTTGTGAAGGTTGTGTTGTTGGTAAACATCATAGAGAAATGTTTGAGAAAGGTAAAGCTTGGTGTGCTAAAGAACCTTTGCAATTAATTCATAGTGACATTTGTAGTCCTCTTGAAGTTCCCTTTTTATCTCGTACCGTCTATTTTCTTACTTTTATTGATGACTTTAGTAGAAAATCATGGGCTTAATTCTTGAAAAATAAAAGTGAAGTTTTTTCAATATTTCAAATTTTTAAATCTTTGGTTGAAAATGAGTCTGGTAAGAAGATTAAGGCTTTAAGATCAGATAATGGAGGGAGAATTTGTTAAGAATGAATTTGAAGCTTTTTTATCTAAACATGGTATTCAACACTAAAAGACTGTACCTTACTCACCTCAACAAAATGCTGATGCTGAACGGAAAAACAAAACTTTAGTTGAAATGGCTAGATGTATGCTTTATTCTAAAGGATTACATAAAAAAAAATTGGGCTGAAGCTATAAGTTGTGCAAACTTTATTTTAAATCACATTCATACAAAAGCCGTTAAACATGTTATCCCTGAGGGAAAATGGAATGGTCATAAACCTGATATTAGTAACTTTAAGGTGTTTGGTAGTGAATTTTGGGCTCATATTCCTAACGATAAACAGAAAAAGTTAGATCCCAAGTCTCACAAATGTATATTCATTGGTTATTCTAAGGATTCTAAGGCTTACAGGTTATTTGATACCTCTACTCAGAGTGTTATCATCCAAAGGGATGTTCACTTTGTTGAAGTATCTTCACCACCTGAGTCTGTCGAACCTCATGTTACACTGAATATCCCATTGTCTCCTGTTACTCCTATCTTGGTTTCTTCTTCCAGTTCTGTGCCTGTTGTTGATCCGAGTTCACCCTCTTCTTCAAGTATTCCACCTGAATGTACTGAAGTTGAAGAAACTTTTGTTTCCCCTAACCTTCATGTTTGGGCCCGGAAAACTTTTGAATCTGCAGGCAGTGAGGTCGGTAACCCTTCCGACCCTCGTAGAACTAGATCTAAATTTCCCCTCATGACCAAAGTTTTGGCCACAGATGATCCTACCTCTTATGCTCGAGCTCAAGCTAAACCTCAATGGGAACAAGCTATGACTGCTGAGTATGAGTCTCTTATGAAGAACAAGACTTGGTCTCTTGTTCCTCTTCCTGTTGGTAAGAGTTTAGTTGGTTGTAAATGGGTTTATAAAACTAAGTTCACTGCAGAAGGACAGATTGAAAAGTATAAAGCTAGGTTAGTTGCAAAAGGTTTTAATCAACTTGAAGGTATAGATTATAATGAAACTTTTGCTCCTGTTGCTAAAATGAATACAATAAGAACCATTTTATCTATTGCTTCATCTTATAAATGGGAAATACACCAAATGGATGTTAAAAGTGCTTTTTAAAATGGTGATCTTAATAAAGAAATTTATATGCAACAGCCTCCTCGTTTTATTAATGTTGAATCATCAAACTTAGTATGTAAATTACACAAGTCTTTATACGGTCTCAAACAAGCACCTAGGGCTTGGTATGATAAAATTGATGCATATTTTTTGAAGAATGGTTTTAAGCGTTTTCCAAATCCGTATGTTCAAAACTTTGGTACTAATATTCTCATTGTTGTTTTATATGTGGATGATCTAATCATCACAAGCAGCCAACTTACATTAATTCAAAATATAAAAAGTGATCTTCAAAAGCAGTTTGAAATGACTGACCTTGGTTTATTGCATTATTTCTTGGGCCTTCAAATCTGGCATATGGTAGATGGTATATTTCTCTCTCAGCCGAAGTATGCTACAGACGTGTTGCCTCATTTCCATATGAGTGATTGTAAATCTTCTCCTACGCCATTTGAGTCTGGTGTAAATTTAACTGTTGATTGTACCACACCGCTTGTTGATGCTACTCTTTATCGTCAGCTTGTAGGAAATTTGATATATTTAACTCACACCCGACCGGATCTCTCTTTTGCCGTCAATTTGGTTTCTCGATTCATGCGTCAACCTCATGAAAGTCATTGGCAGGAAGCCAAGAGGATTTTGAGATATTTATAGGGGACATTACACTATGGTGTTTTTTATTCGAGCAGTACTATAGTTTCACTCTTTGGTTACACAGATTCTGATTGGGCAGGTGACAGTTTTGATCGACGGTCCACTGCATGTTTTGTATTTCAACTTGGTTCAGGTCTGATTTCTTGGTCAAGCAAGAAGGTAAAGACTCTTTCTTTATCTTCATGTGAAGCAGAATATAGAGCAACCAAAGAAGCAGCTAAAGAAGCAGTTTGGTTACGACATGTTCTTACAGAGCTTGGTCTGGCTCCGAAGTCGTCCACTGTATTGAAATGTGACAATCAAGGTGCAATCCAGCTTGCTTATAATCCGGTATATCACTCCAAGACAAAGCATCTTGACCTTGACACTCATTACATTCACGGACTTGTGGTAAATGGTATTATTTCTCTTCAGTATTGTCCTACCAAGCAACAGGTAGCAATATATCTTCACCAAATCCTTCACCGAGGTGAAGTTTGTGCATCTTCGTTCCTTGCTTGGAATGTGGGAAATTGTCATCAAGGGGGAGAAGTAATGACTCCTTCCTTCCTTACTGTTAGTGTGGGCCCTTCTCCCAACCATTATTAAGGGGGAGTGTTGGAATATATTCTATTCCTTGGAAGGTAATAATGTCTTTGTATTATGTCGGAAGTTGTCTACAATCTTATGTAAAAGAGTAATACATTTAACCCATAGTTATATGGTGTTGTATTTACTTGTGTAGAGTATTTTTCCATGGTATTGTATTAAGAGATGTTATTTTGGAGAATTATATTATCCCACATACAATATGTGAGAGTAATTCTTCCTCATCTCTTAGTATATAATAGGGTCAAGTGAGTCTCTACATATCATGTATTCTTGATGTAGTAGTGGTACTATTGTGACACTGTTGTACATCATCTATATTCTTTGGGGTATTTGTGCTTTGTTCTCTTGTAAGATTGGAGAAGACATTCTGGAGATAATAGAAGACTACCTTCCCGTGGATGTAACTCATCAGGGTGAACCACATATATCGGTGTTCTCTTGTCCTTTTCTTTTCATGTTCTTATATTTTATGATATGTTGTTGGTTTCTTAGATAGGTTAACTATTTTAGCTTTACTCTACTATTCTAACAGGTCTAGCAAAAATATTGGATAGGTTTTTTCTGGATGAGGATATTTGTGACGATTTTGGAAAGTTCAGATCTTGGTCCCTCTCTTTGGGGATATCCAATCATAAGGATGTCATATTACAAATCAATTTTAAACCATACATCATTATGATCGGATATCCCCAAGCTAAACTAATAGATTGAAACCATTTCTGGGTAAGTTCATTTCTGAAGAACAATTTGCTTTTTTGTCGGATAGACAAATTACTGATGCAGAAGGGGCTGTTCAAGAATGTTTACAATCTGTCAAAGTCCAAAAAAAGACTGTGTTTTTCCTTAAAATTGATTTGATGAAGGCATACGACAGAGTGGATTGGTCTTATCTAAGACTAATTCTTGTTCAAATTGGTTTATCTCCTGACATTGTGGAATGGATTATGAGTTGTGTTTCTTCAGCTAGATTTGTTGTACTTATCAATGGCGTTCCTTCTCCAACTTTCAAAGGTAACAGGGGCATACGACAAGGTGCTTCTCTCTCCATATTTTTTTATCTTAGCAATTGAAGGGCTCCGCCTTCTCATAAGGCATGCAAGGATGCAGAAGAATTTATCTAGTCTAAAGGTTTCTAGGGGGTTATTTATCACCCACCTTTTATTTGTTGATGATGTTGTCATTATTGGATGAGGATATTGAGGTTTTCATTATCATGATTAGAGTTATGTGATAAAAAGTCCTTTCTCTTACATTCCTGCAAGGATCATCTCCTGAAAGACTCTTTGTTCAACCTTTTCCCTTATAAATCTGGTATTCTGGATGAGGGTTTCAAATACCTAGGTTTTCTCCTAAAACCCAATGGATACATACCCAAATATTGGGAGTGACTTTTAAAGAGTATCAGTCGCAAAATTAACAATTGGTCTTATCATTGGCTCTCTCTGGGTGGCAGACTAATCTTGGTCTCCTCAGTCCTTCAAGGCATTCCAGTTTATTGGATGTCACTTTTATCTATCCCTTCTTTGATTTTGTCCAGAATCAGATCTAAGATATTCCATTTTCTATGGGCAGGTAGATTGGAGGCTAGAAAACTTCATTTGGCATCCTGGAAAACTTTATCTCTTCCTCATGATCTTGGAGGTTGGGGGATTAAACATCTTTCTTTTTTCAATACCTCATTATGTGCAAAGTCTTTATGGAGAAGCTTATTCAGTACTAGACTCTGGGGAAAACTCATAATGTCTAAATATTTCAAAGGCCTGGACCCTATTTATTGGTTGAGATAGCGTAAAGTGGTTACGTCCGCCTGTTCGACCATATGGAATAGTCTAGTTAAAAGTCTCCCCATTATTTCAAACGATTTGAGCTAGAAGGTTGGAAGGGGTTTCCAAATATATTTGGGGATCGATCCCATTTGTGGTTTTGGGTATAAGTATATGCTTTTCTAGAATCTAATGCGGGAACTCCATAAGAAAAATTTGCAGGTGTTGAAAGATATCCATCTGGTTTTTGGAACTAATATTTTGGAAAATGATAAGGTATTGGGGTTGGTGGGTTGTTTGGCTGAGGAATGGGACCGGTGCATATCTAATCCATACCAAGGGAATATCACTCTCACTTCAAACTTGGACAAGCTGGTTTGGGCATTCAATGCTAGGTAAGTTCAAGTTACTACGAGACTTGCCAATCGCTTAGTGATCATGAACAAAAGTAGTTTCGAGACCGACTGGTGGATGCTTTGGTTATGGAAAGGGTTTATCCCGTTAAAAGTTAAATTATTTTCCTGGCTATGTTTGAAAAATAAGATTTTGACTTGAGATGTCTTACAAAGTAGGGGGTTCACAGGCCCTGGAAAATGTTTTTTGTACCACCAGAAGGCTGAAAGTGTTTCACCTTTGTTCGGAGACTGTGTTTTATTATTATTATGGATATTTGGATTTTATTAATGAATTTCTTTAACCTTGAGCATAGTTGGGATGATGTGTCGGTCAAGGACAATCTGTTGAAATGGCACAAGAGAAAATAACAATTCTGTTATCTCTCGGTTTTTGTTTTATGGGAGGTTTGGAAAGCAAGAAACACTTCCATATTCTCAATTTATCTACAGAAGACTAAGGTTATTTATTTGAAGACTTTATCAACTTTCATGGAGTGGAGCAAAGTGAAAACTAGTAGAAGAAGAAATCTATGCACTTTTCCATCTCTTTTGCAGGAGTACCTTGTTGACTTATTTGATGGGGCAGCGATGAACGGTGCTTGTGGAGTTGGGATAGTTATCAATATTGGAAAAAGCAAAGTCATAAAGGGATGGTTAAAGGCTGGAAATGGTATAAACACTCATGCTGAAGTGGTGGGCTTGCGAAGCTTACTCACTTGTGCTTAAATCTATGGTATAAAAGAGCTACAGGTCTTAGGTGATTCCAATTTATCATAAATTGGGTGAAGGGGGATGCTCAAGTGATGTCTGTGGAGTTCCATCACTGGTTAAACAATACCAAAAGTTTGATGAAAGGTTTCACTTTCTTATCTTTTAATCATGTCTACAAAGAACTGAACATTGAAGTTGATACCCTCTCTAAGTGGGAGTTGAGTACGATGGATGGTGGACTTTGTTTCTCCTTTTTTTTTCTGAACGCTCATGCTATCGAACATGCCATATGGATATGTTTAAATAGCTTCTTTGATATTCGGTTCCAATGTTAGGGAAGACTGATGATAAAAGTATATTTTTTATTAGATACTTGTATATTTATGTGTATGTTTTTTGGCAAAGCACAAACACTTGGATCGAAGTAGATGAGTATGGGAATTGGGGAGGATGTCCTGCTAGCTCACTTCCAATATAGTCATCGACTATGAAGATCTCTTTTATGATCTTTGATATTAATGTAAATCAGATAAAACTTTTCTTTAATATAAAGTTGTTTTTCATTACTGAAAAAAAAAAAGAACATACAACTCAAAAAGCATATGCATCAACAACTATTTAATTTTTAAAAGGGTCACATAAGTGCAAGTCCAAGATAAATGCAAATGATTTTAAGGAACTTTATAATTATAAATACATGTATTTGTTTCCAAAGACCTATGAAAGACTTTCAAAGGATTGAACACTATAACAAGTTTTGTCTATTGTCCATATTAATACATGTCCAAGATTTCCTCTCAAGCAACACCCAAGTAGACAACTGGTAATTAGAGACTACATTACACACCACCAAAATTTCTCAAGAGGTCCATTAATACATTTGACATGGGAGACCAAATGAATGTTAAATTAAAGCAAAAATAAAAATAAAAATCTGTCAAATGCTGAAAAGTTTGAATCAACAAATGACGAAAATAGACTATGTGTGTAAAAAAAAAATGTTCCTTGGAAAATGAGATGAACAAAAACATGGGACATAGACACATCGAGAAAGTTCCCAATGGTTCTGGCACAAGGAGTACAAGCATAAAAATGCTCAATTTCCATAATGCTACCTAGTTTATTTCGAGGACTGTTGGGAAAAGAATTCTTATAAGTAATGCAAATGGAGACCATGGTTTGGAAAATGATACATGTCGCAACATAGTTTTTTCCAAACAGAAATGGCAAATATATTTCTGTATTCAAATCAACATTTAAATATTATTCTTGTGTTGAACAAAGACTAAGAAACCTATACAACAACAACACTTAATTGTTTGACATTTATTGCATGGTTGAACACAATAAGAGGAAACCATCGAAGAGCCATTATGACATAACCGATATAGATGGACATGATGCTAGATATTAAACTTGTAGTAGCAAACATCAGTCAAATTTGAACCCGTCCCAGCCCTTCCAAAGGGGTTTAGCCCATCCCTGAAGTATAAAAAAAAATTTACTCGTCATAAAGAATTTGAATTTTTTATTTTACCCGTCCACAATGAAGGGCTAATTTAACTTCAACATTTCAAAGGAAGGGTGAGTTTTTAATTTGTCCATCAAAATAATTTTTTAATTGCAGGTAGAGCCTAGAGGCTGCATAGTGCGAATCTGCGAAGATCAATTTATACCCTGTCAGTAGTGGTCACTGTGGTCACCGGTCAGTGCCATGTGGTCATCTGCCCAATAATAATCCCCCATTTATTGATGTATTTATTCAGGAGTCCACATTAATACACAGTGTATTATTTTATAATTTGTATTTGGAAAATTCCAAGTTTCATTCTGAATCCTTTAGCTCTAGTTTCTTCGTATATCTGGCTTATTAATGGGCTATACTCTGGAAGAGTGGACGGCCGGAACTTGGAGTTGGAAACCATTAAATCTGTAAGATCGCATTATGCTGTCGGCCGGAACTTGGAGTTGGAAACCATTAAATCTGTCAGATCGCATTATGCATAGCAGCATAACTGATTCGTGAAGTCAAGCGGTCTTCACTCAGCCTTGATTCGGGAAGATTTGACGGCGGCAACTTATTTGATACAGTAATTGTAATTAAGCTTGTTACCACAACTTGGCAAGCCCAATGCATTATGCCATTGCAAATTTGCAATTCGCCAATCGCCCATCACCTTCAGGATTTCATGAATCCATAGACTTATAGAGTCCTCTGCAGTTGTAATGTGTGTTAATAAATTTTAATTTTCAGCTAAAAGTTACACATACTAGCCTAAAAATCTATTTAAAGACACTTTTTCATACATTTTCTTTTCAAGATTTTGTAAAACAACTGCTTGAGCAATTCGTGAGCTTAGTGAGCCAGCTGATTGCCTCAACTTTTAGAGTCTTGGAATTTTTCTGAGCTCAGGTATTTTTCTATAATGTATTTTGTCTATTGTTTCTCTGCCAGAATCTATGAAGTTTGTTTTACCATAATCTATAGAGTTTGTTTTAATTGTATGAGGTTTGTTTTAGCTACATAAAACACATATCTATTGTACCTGTTTCTACATATCTTCCATACAATGGATTATGGAGTCGTGAGTCCTTAAGGCTCATTTAAATGTTACCAGTTGCAGCTTGCCATCATTCAGTTGAGCACAGTCCTACGGTCTACCTAGATTATACTATTTTCTATCTGCAATATAACTATTTTTAAATTCATTCCACCCTCATTGTTTCTCATCTGAAAATGTTCATCCCATGAACATAGTGCTTATCCAGAGGGATTAATACATAATAGGGACTTCTTTTCCCTACCTATGCAGTAAATCTATGCAGCGTATCCTTATATTATATTCACTAAGAATTCTGAGAAAAATATTCTCATTAAAGCGCTTATTGGACAGAAAGATTAATATGAACTCTTAAGGGACTTCTTTTATCATGTATTATTTTTACCTCCTTATATTATTTACTTTTATTTAGATAGAGGGGATGGCCTTATGGTACCCTCCATTCTTTAGGGATGAAGGTAGATCATATTTTTTAGAGCGGTAGAATGGTTCTTTAAAGGACTGGAATCAACAGAAAGAAAAGGAATGGTAGCAAGATAAAGGTTTCCTACACTTTAGGCAGTAAATAATGTTTGCATACATGATAATTTTTGAAGGCTTATATACAAAAGGTTTTATTTTTGTTTATTTTTAGCTTTCATTTTGGTTTTTAAAAACACTAGTAGCTGGTCTACTCAACTTAATTTACAATTTTCAATTGAAGGGTTAACTTAATTTACAATTTTCAATTGAAGTGCAATTATTTTTATAACCTTTCATCTTTGAAGGGTTGGATAGTTACATGCCCTTCCGAAAAAAATTAAGACCAACCCTTCAAATTTGACCACTGGTAGCGAAGATGAAATCATCTCTTGTATTTTGCTTCAGGGAAACGACGATAACGAAGGAGGAACCATGAAAACATAAACAATGAAACTATGATCATATGTGTTAAAAATCTAAAAAACACTTAGTTCCTAGAGTCAAGGATCAAAATCATTTCAAACATTTCTACAATTCAATCCAAATTGAAAGTTGTGCCAAAGTATGTGCATCAATGCACAAACCATATTTTGGAATAGAAATCATATGCATATTTTGGAATAGAAAGCAATACTAATTCTACTTACAAATTCATGGGTGAACATGATCAACATAAGAAAACATGTAACCTAGTTGCATGGACTGGCAATAATATACTATGGATATGCAATTTGAAGAAGGAGATATGACTTTTCTGACTTTGGTAGAAGAGTCTAGTATAAACAAATTGAGAAGAACAATTCACTAAAACATTTTTCCAACAACGTTTTCTACAAACGTGCATTGGAAAAAGGCACACAAGCTAGTACTAGCTAATTAACTAACCACAATCTTCATGAAAAAACTAGCCTAGAAAGAAGAGTATTTTTTTTTCCTTTTTTCTATACACCATCAAGTTTGTATGCAAATGAGAAGTGTGTGTTATTATGGAAAAGCATATTAGGGAGTGGAAAAACTAAGCAATCAAGAAAAAGGGAATTGATGCAGGTACACAATAAAGCAAGAGAGAATTGGTAAAGGTGATCAACCAAGAAAAATAGGAGATTTTCCACAAGAAAACAAAACAAATTCCAATTGAAAATGAGAGGAAAATGACAAATGGCCATAAAAATGGTTACACTCACTAAAGCGCCATTATTATTTACCTAAAGACCCGGCCTACTCCTCCAGCTACACATAGTGTACACATAATGCCTACTCAGATGGCATAATTGACGAATGATGAATTGACTCCGCTAATTGGTGATGGGATTTTTCCACTAATTGGCAATGGGATTTTATGTAACATAGCCTATGTTAAAAACAATCCAATGCACAAAAATCACACCAATTCCATTTAAGAATACTTAACAGTCAACATGTACTTTAAAACTAATATCTTGTCCAACTAATGATAACACAGTTACTATGGCAAATCATATTAGAGATTGTCAAAACTAGGCATTCAAGCAAAGAAATTGGTGCAGGTGAAAATCCAAGCAAGAGAGAATTGGTGAAGATCATAAAGAAAGGAAGAGGAGAAATTTTCCACTGCAAAACATAACAAGTTGCAACTGAAAATGAACCATAGCCCCTTGTAAAAAAAAATCCAATACACATAAATCACACCAATTCCATTTAAGATTCCACAATAGTCAACATGAATCAAACATGCACATATTTTTTTCACGTTTATCAGCCTCAACTCCATTTAAATGGCCTCTCCTTCAAGACATGAACGCTTGAACTTACCACCAATATGCATGGTTATAGTAAACAAACCAAAGACACTTGAGATAAAATGAAAATAACTTTCAACTTGAAGCCTCTAGGAAAAGTAGCAAAATACTCACAGGACTTATACTTCATTTCATAAACTCTCAAGGAAAAGGACATATATAGCCAACATGGGTGAGGATCTTAAAATAAGGTACCATGCCCAACTTTGTCCATACCCGCTCAACAACCATGAATATGTTTACAATAAATTTCTAAGTAGTTACCGACACTTGTATGTGGTGTCTGTCCACACATTCAAAGTTAATGATTATCCACTACAACATAGTGGCGAACCACTATCTTAAAATTTGAACTTGTTATTGTTTTTAAAAAAACAATTAGCTTTCATAAATGTATTTGTTGACAGAGGGATCTATGTCCTATCCACATATGTTTGCACGTACTAAAAACTGGAATCAAATAATGTCTAAGGATTCTAGTTTATTTATTTATTATGTTTAATATGTCATTATTGGATTAATTTACAAATCCCTTTACATGTTCAAGGATTACAACATAGATAGGGTTCGACCACAAAACATAAGATACATTTCTTGTGAAATCTTCAACCTACCTTCTATAAAAGAAAAATTGAAATTCCCTCCCACACTAATTGAAAAAACAAAAGCATCTAATAAGGTAAAGGAAATGCCACATCCCCCCAAAAGGAAATCACAACCCAAGTCTCCAGTGTGGTTTCAACATTCTTATTATTCCCTGTCGTGCAGGGAATCATGTAATCGCTCGCGTTTTGGAATTTGTGCCACATAAAATACAGTTTTTTATAATATAGTTTAGCCCTTACATCAAGCAGTTTTCCAATGTTTTGGACAATCATCCTCTTATTGTCAAAAATGAATTTGTATTTACACTAACCCCCAACAACAATGAAATCCCTGACAAACCTGCTCGCTCTGACATCCAATGCATGGATAGTACTTACAGCGCTGCTTTTCCTAGTCTTCGATTTGTACGCAACAATCTATCATGCAACAATGTGTCATCATCTGTATCTATACATGACCATACATGCAAGCTCAACATGTTGTCTTCTTGACATGCATGTCCATTGCAAATGGGTATGCTCATTCCTCCCATTGCTTTGTGCTCAATTGAGGTATTGGTGCTTCTACGCCTCGTGGCCATGGTGATCAACCTCTACTATATATTTGCTATGCCATGTGTTGTGTGGACATGGTGATTGGATTTTCCCTCTGATATCGTAGTTTACTGTTCTTTTCTTGGCTCTTGTCGCTCCACGATTGTTCTGATTCTGAAATTTCAGGTGATATCTTCTACATCCATTGGAAATTGGAAGTGTTGAATGGAAATGGCTACTACAAAAGCATGACCCGGGATACTTATTTTACTTGTATGTGTCATTCTATTTCTCAATACTGCAAACACCATTCTATGCAAAAGCCGTTATATCCCCGCCAATAGGTTTTCCATCTCACTCATTCCATTGTCTCATTATGTTTTTCCTGTATTTTATTGTTATCCCTAGTCACTACTCATAAACCAAAGTTATCATGCTCAATAGTTTACATAGGTTATTCTATTTTAGTGGTGAAAGAATTGGTTCAGAAACCTGCCATTTAAATTTTTCAATAACAATTGGTTTAGAAGCTAATTATTTTAGGAGGTATGAACTGCAAATAACAATTTTAATTGAGGGTTTAAATGACCATGCAAATTCGAAGACAACATTCCTATTATGTCATTCCTGCAAAAGATCATATTTTTGTTAAACAATCTTATTTGGAAAGGTCGTCTTCCAGGAGATTCTGCATTAATGCTTTGGATTTGGTCAGTTGTAAGTTATTTGATTAAAATGGTTAGTTTAGCTCAGTCATCTACGTGATTCCTTTTCTTTTCTGTGTATTCTGTTTAAAACATTCTGCATTATTATGTTTAAAACATTCTACACAATGGCTCTTCAGCGGATTCGAATTTGGGAATGAGAAGAAAACTAAGTTTCCACCACATTTGATTCCATTGATGTTGTAATTTGTAGTATTCAATTCCGATTTATGGAATATCTAGTTAGTTATGCATGCATATGAAGCAATTATGCAAATCCTTCGGCCTCTGTGGATAAAATCCAGTTGACCACTAAGACAAAAATAAATGAAAACATGTGTATGTATCTTACCAGAATGCATTGTTAGGCTATACCGATTCTGAAGTGTACTTCAAGACAATGGTTCAGATTATTCGCAGAGTGAAATTGTTTGGATTCTTTGTAGAAAATCCTGATGATGTAAGAAAATACCTATTCTAGACCAAAGAATATAATGCCGAGTATGGAAAAATGGAGGCCAAATGAAAGCTTTGGACGAGGTAAGGCAATATGAGGGGAATTTGAGCAGAGAATATAAGAAAAACTGCAAATAACTTATCTTGATTACGGGGGAAGATTTTGAATTTCGCATTCCCTAAACAAAGGATCTCTGCGAAATGAGTGAAATGATTCGTATAAAGGCACTCATTTTGTAAACAACAACAAGGAGAACTCAACAATAACATCAACACTTTGCTTAAGACACAATTTTGTAAATCCTATGAGGACACGAAAATAGGACAAAACTAGTCTTAGAAAAACTGCTCAAGACACAATTTTCAGCCATGGACACAAAGAAAGAAGGTAACATAATTTTTTTTAAGCACACACAGAATTTTTAGACATACCTGGCTAAGGATCATCCAAAGAAGACAAAACAAACGACAACACCCCATCTCTTAGAATAATACCAACACATAGAAACAAACTAGAGCACCCCGACACACCAACATCCATCCACAAAACCACCACCTCATTCCTTGCAACAACCAACAAAATCACAAATGCCACATTACCAGGAGCATGGAAAAAAATCACAAATATTGAAATTCCAAGTACATCAACACAACCTCATACCCAACACCAGCCACAAGACATAACACTAGTAGCACAAAAGAACTAGCACACCAAAATAGGTCTTGCAAATGCTGGAGACAAGAAGACTAAAACCCTCGCTATACGCTACCAGGAACATGAAACAAACCATAACACCCCATCTCTTGGAATTATAATAGACACACGTGAACAAACTATAGAACCCTGCCACACCAAAACCTGGCCACAAAACCACCACCCCGTTCCTTTCACCAAACAACAAATCCACAAATGCTATGGTAGCAAGAGCACAAAAAATACTCACAAATGCCAAAATTCCAAGCACACCAACATGACCCCATTTCAAACACTAGCCACAATACAAAACACCAATAATATGAAAGAACTAGCATGCCAAAGGACCCCTCGCAAATTTAGGAAACAAGAAGACTAAAACCCTTGCTCCTCCCTCTAAGGCTAATCCTTCAAAGGGCATTAACACTTCCCATCATAAACCAACCAGAGTAATTAAGACCACGCCAATTTTTTTTATCACAACAACATTATCACACCCAGGACACTTATGCAACTCTATCACTATGTCCTGCGACGCAAAAAATCAAGTAGTCCAACGCCAACAAAATGGCGAAAAAACAACAATATTGTAATAATATTTAATGCAAAAAATCCAGACCAAGGTTTTGACCATAGCCACTCCAAATATTTCATCCCTACCCCCCACTGACTAATACATCTTGTCGAAACATATATGCCCCCCTTTAGCAACATAACAATGTTCTTTACCAAAAAAGGCACGAACAATAAGTAATGAAAACTATATTTGTAATTAGAAATTTCACTTTAAAGAGTGGTTTTGTGTGAAGTAAAACAAGATAATGAAATCACAATCATATGAGTTATTATGAAATATTGTAAATCTTATGTGAATTCATATTTAGGGTATATAATTTTTTCTATATATACAATGGTACGATAGTGGTGGTGGTTATTAATGTCCATTGAGAGCAACTTTTTTTAACGCACCTTAGAAAAAGTAAAAATCATTTGGTTTACTTTAGAATCTTATTCCTATGCTCGACTCATTTTTAAGAGAATCATTCCTAGATTAGCATTATAGCAAATATTTTTGAAATTGCAATCTAATGTGGGTGTACGTAGGACATTTTATAAGAAAGTGATTTTTTTCTTCAACCCTTTTAGTGTTACAAAGATGAAAAATTCTTTCATCCCATAAAATTTTAGGAATTGTCTAGCACCTTGTTTCACTATGGAGCTCGTGAAGGTTTATTCTTATTTTAGCAATGTTGATTCTCTTCTTTACGCTAGTTAAATATAAATATATTTTTGATCTTCTAACTCAGGGTTGATCACCTCTTTATAGTATCTTAATTTTCTCTTATATTCTAATTCTTTGTTGCACCACAACTTCTCTTAAAATTAGATGTAATAATATTTTTAATATTATCACTATTCTATAAAGTGGTCACTTCCTCGATTCCCCAATGATTTACCCAAGACTTTCCATCTTTATATCAACCTCACTTGAACCATAAGTGGTTGTGATAAGATTTTAAAGCAATCTTTGGAAACTTCTTGTCTCCCATGTTGTTTATCTTGTTCATGTACATTAGGTACCTAGTCATAGCCATGCTCTTAATGGGGGGATACTTCCTTCTATAAGGAGGATAAGATATAATGTACTTCCTTTAATTTTGAGATGATAAGTTCTAAAACACTTTTGGGTTTTCTCTATTGTTGTCCATGATTCTCTATAGATTTTGTATCCCCAAACGCCACAACCGCGTAAGATCAGATGAATGGCTAGAGTTTAAAAAATGAGTTTCTTCTTATCCTAAATGCAAAGGTTTATTGATTTAAAATAATTTTCAAGTCCATAATAAGCTTTTCACCCACAATTTATTCTTTTCTCAATTCTATAGTTCCAATTAAGCATGTGATGAAGACCGATTTTAAAATATTTTTATGAAGTCACTTCCTAGAAGATGTTGAACTTGTCATAATTAAATTGAACTTTTTGGATTTAATTATCATACACTTAGTTTTGTTAGTTTTAACAGTCATATCCATACCAGAAGAAAAATCCTTGAGAACTTTTATTTGCTTGTCGAGATCATAGGGTTTTAACACCATAACAACTATATCATTATTGAAAACAAGAAGGAAGATGAGTATACCATCTAGAATCATGCAGACACACCTGATTATGCCAAACATAGCTCTTACTTGTCAATGTGTATACCTAAAAGGGTAAAGGATAGGGGAAACTTTGTTTAACTCTTATAGTACAATAAAATTCTTCTAACGAGCCTCAATGTTCCTAAAATTGGCAAAACATTATCGTACAACCTTATTGCAATAGCTCTCAACTCGAAAGGAACTTTTAGGCCTTCTAATATATTCCAAATGTTAGTTCTTAACACTATGTCAAATGCTTTTCAAAAGTGAACAAAGTAACACAAAATACAGGTTTTATTATTGTGACACTCTTCTACAATGGTCCTAAGCATAACAAGGTGGTCCATAGTGAACGATAGCTCCTAAATTTGACTTGGCCTTTAGCTCATTTACTTGACTTTTTAGCTATATGATGATCTTTTTTTCGAGAATAATTCCATATAACTTGGCTAAAAGAAGGCTAATCGTAATGGTCCTATAATTAGAGGTATAGTTTTTATCTATGCTTTTAAAATATGAACAACAAGGCTTTGGGTCTAGGATTTAGGGAAGCCCTGGTTGACTATTAAATTGAAGAGCTTGTGGATGTGAGGGATGAGGATATGCCACCAATTTTGAAGATTTCTACTCGGTATCCTTGATATCCTTTGATTTCCCTTTTGCAAGCCACTTAACTCCAAATTCTATGTCTTTAAAAAAAAATCTTCTTCCTATATAGAAAGTGTTGGAATGTTGTGTACAACATTAGGAGATATGTAAAACTATTTAAGGTAGGATTTATGGTCCCTAAAGGGAATCATATTGTTTTCTTTAGTTTTATAACCTAAAATTTGCCTCACATATTTTTTAGGATCTAATTTAGAGAGATGTAACAATTTCATTCGCTTTTTATTTATATAATACATTTTTTTCTTTTAATTAAAACTTTATACCTATATACCTTGGGAATTTTAAAAGCTCATTAAAAACATTCTTAATAACCTTTTAGCATGCTTTCACTCTTTACAATACAAAATCCATCATTCTATTTTCCTTTTAACCTAACACCTCAATATAAAACATGTTATCCTTTTAACATGACACCTCAATATAAAACATGTTAAAATGAAAACTAGAAAATTTAAAATGACATAACCCCCAAAAAAAATTAGTTTTTAAATTTTTTTTTTTTTTAATAATTATAATTTCATTAATACACATGGTTTAAACAATTCTTTAAACACAATGTTTAAACCATTTTTATGAAACAATTGATATAACTAAGAATAAATTTATCACATAAAATGTTTTTTTTTTTTTTAATTAAAATTTTATAAACACGTGTAATTTGAACAATTCTATATTTCTATAAAACATGTGTTTGTTAAGTTATCGCATAATAATGCCTAAAATAAAGTAAATTTGATAATAATTTTTTTTATATTTTTTATTATTAAATATAATCTTATAAGCACATGTACTTTGAACAATTCTATAATTATATAGAACATGTGTTTGGTAAACACTTCTAATTAAATCATCCATGTAATTAAAATGAAGTTTACACTTAATAAGAATATAAAATTAAGATTACTCATGGTTATCCACGTATCAATTTCTAACTATGGGTAGATGTGAATATTGGTGGTGGAATTTGAATTTTTTTTTTCAATAAAAAAAAGTTATATTTATATTAGAGGTATAAAAAATTTACAAAAGAGTATATTAAAAATAAAAGCTTTTTAAATCAAATCAAAGATATATACAACAAAGAAAAAAAACTTTACTGCGACAAGATGCCATTAAACCTAAGAAGCATGAATTTGAAGTTATCTTAATAGATGGCTTTTTTTTTAGATGTGGTTCACCATTTGTTAGAAGGCTACTCCACGCAAGCCACTAAACCTAAGAAGCATGAATTTAAAGTTATCTTAATAGATGGGTTTTTTTTTTAAATGCGGCTCACCATTTGTTAGAAGGCTACTCCGCGGAAAATCCCAACACCTGATATTCAAACTGAATCAAGGTATGGCCAGCTCATCATACACACATTTATTACAAAGGGCTCCATAAGAGCATCATGTCACTTACAAGAGTAGAATCTGGGTGGGAAAGGTAACATTCATTCCTCCCAACTACCCAAACTACATCGAGTTGACATCTCAATAGATAGGTTATAAAGAAGAGTAAACATCAAGTTACAATACAACTCATCAGCTAAAGGCAAAACCCACTAAAATCAATAAAAAAAAGTACGTGGCAAATATAAAAACTGAAAGCCACGCCTTTGTGATTAAGATGGGTTACGAATAAGCGTGAATGTGTGGTTACTAATAAGGGTGGAATTAGTTATGGATAAGGCTGACCATTAAGTTATTTATTTGGTCGATTGTACATTCAAAAAGGTTAAACTTGTTATTAAGTACTCCCTTTCGTGTGGGTGTCCTTTAAAGATTAATTATAAATGTATTTTTCCTTTTTCTTTTATCAGATTGGCTTGCTATATCATTGGTGATGTGATGTAAAAGGAATTTTTGAATTTTAATATTAGTAAATAATTATATTAAATATTTAACCAAAAACATATTTAACAATTTCGTAAGTTTGCAAACATGATAAATATGAGTAGTTTTTTTGTTTTGTTTCCATGATACTATAAAAGCAAAGTTTAATCAACATTATAAACATAATAATAATTATGAAGACAAAATCTTTAAAATAGATTACTATAGAAAGTTATCAATATAATAAAAATTAATAATCATAATAATTAAAAAATTAATAATCATGATAATTAAATCAATTTAATTTCCATGTACAAACATATGAAAATTCCAAAACATGTTATGCAAACATTATTTTCAAAACATGTTATGTAAACATTTTATATTCGGCAAGTTTTTTTGTGTATAAGCTTTTATTAAAAAGTATAGTCACTACATCACATAGCATAGCATGAAAAAAATTCATTTTTAATAAAAGCTCAAAATAAGTTATATAAGTCATGAGAGGTGAGTTGGGTTGGTGAACGAGGAACATTGTCTTTAGTCTTGACCAGAGTTTCATTTTTCATAAAAGAAAGTGATTGATGTACTATTTGTAAGGGGTGTCATGGTCCTGGCGAGGAGGGCACCTTAACCATATCCTCCACCCATTGATAGACTTCGGTAAACTTGGCAAGATGGCAACACATGCAGGTTTGGGCACAGTATGACACAATCTGGGCGCAAGGCATGTGCATCTTAGTGGGTGTCCAAGGGATACAGAGAGAAGTCAAGGAAGCTAAGTGGGAGCACGAGACGAAGCGACCCAACTTGGAAGTCTAGGGGCTTTCCCATCAGCAAGTGGACCCAGGGTGTGTGGTGAGACACCCGTGCCAAGTGACAGGGAAAACTGGACACGTTAGGGGGCATGTGGACTAGTGGCACGACAATAAGGGCTTTAGTAAAAGAGTGTGTGGACATTCCATGGGTGGCACACCCAACTAGATGAGAGATGAATCTTTGTCAAGAGAACCATGCATGAGAGGCAAATGCTTACTTGAGAGAGGGCACGCAGATCGACAAGGGACTTGTGAAGAAGCACCCTTAGGTCTGTTAGTTTAGGGAGAAATCCCTACCGACAACCATCATAACCAAATAGTGAAGTGTCCATCATGTTGGCTCAAATCGAAAGAAGTTCGACCCAAGGAGTGTGACCCTTGGGTGCACTTGTTAGCACACTTGGAAGGATATAAATAAGAGAATCATAGAGGCATTCCTCATCATCCAATTTCATACTTGGAAGAGCAAGTGCAAGTGAGTAACAACAAGGCACAAGTATTAGGGAAGGCGCACCTCAAAGAAAAGACTAGGAAATTTTGAGTACTGCTAGGATTGGTGACACATTTGGGAAAGAAGACATGAGCCACTGGAGGAGGGCCTGCAGATGCGACAAGGGAACGTTGTGGATGGGAAGACGATGCTGTCGTGAAGTGGTGGGTCAAATTCTTGGTGTTCCTTGTAAAGGGAGAAGCTGGCAATTTGGGCACTCTCCGAGAGAAGCAACCTATGGGCGATCTCTCGATTTTCTTGCATTATATTGTATATTTGGTATTTAGGCACACTCCATTGAGGTGTCAACATCACACTTGTGTTGTTTTGGTCTCTTGTGTACTCTTGGCATAAAGTAAAATTGTGACTAAGTGTTAAACAATTAAATGGGAAATGGGAAGGCATAGTATTCCAGGTTGCACCCCAGTCTGATCTCACCACTAGAAGTGACTCTTGGGCTATGCCTCACGATAGGGAGAAGGTCGAGAACCCTAGGTTTTTTACTCAAACTCTCTAAGCCCATGAAAGGGGAGCATTGAGTCATTTGAGTATTATTAAGATAGACCAAATGGTTGTACAATAATGATAGTTGGTGTATGCTCATCACTTAGGCCGTAAAGAAACATCTTATTCAAAAATGAATTACTTATAAATATATGAGAAGAAGAAGAAGAATACGGGTGCAAGAAAGAAAACATTGATACAATCAAGCAAATAAATTACAACAACAAAAGTCACACTAAGCACCAAACTATAATATACAACTAAATTGTAACATCATTGTTTATTTTTCATAACACTAGTAAAATACATCATATAAGTGAGATTGATTGTCTTGTTACAAATATGATGAAATGATAATCCATGAGAATTAGTGAGATCAACAAAATCCATACCAAGATTTTTGATAGCACATATGTCATTGACACAACTATACCAAAAATAACAAGAGACCAACGACGGACAACAATAATAATCTAAGATAAAATAACTCTATTAGCTAATGCCAACACATAAATAAATTTGCATAGGCCAACAAAACATACTTTTTTATCGCAACAAATTGGAAGAAAACAACAATGTAAATAAACTGTAATTAACAATATCATTAAAAAATAAGTCACGTGGACATCTATAGTTAGAGCCATGGCATATGGACATATGTTTAAGTTGATGTGTGAGACAAGCATGGAAGTGTCACATATAAACTCTATCCATTCACTACAAGGAAAACACTTTCTAGTGAAGGTGTTTGTAGAGGCTTTTAATGTTACAAGATTGGGAAAAAAATAAATAAAAACTCCACTAAAACATCTGCCATTGCTGACAAAGGTTTTGATCGAGATTATAACGGATGTACATTATAACTAAAAATAATCGGGTAGTAGGAGGTTATAGTATGTGATTTGAACATATAGATCTAGGCACATAAACTAAAGAGATATACAATGAAAATTGAATCAACAAACAACTAATCATATAAAAAATGAGATATCATAGATCATTACACAAAAACTAGAAGCGGATAAGAAGAAAAGAATTATGTATTTCTTTGACTTGAATGAATGATGTTGAGCAACATTTATAGGGAGGCAATTCGAATTAGCGTTGGAGGCAATTCAGATTGCCCATGCATTAGCTTGAGATCATTCAGGCTTAACTAGAGGCTAAGAACCCTTAGTTAGCCATGCTAACTCTCCTTAACTCAGTTACACTGACACATCACTTCCAAACCATAGTTCTGGTTGAATGATGCTCAATTAACTAACTGAATGAACATGCAAAATCCCTAATTAGGTCAAATAAGGTGCTAATGGATAAACTTGGACATCAATGGTCAATTAGAACTAGAGTTAGGATATAGCTCTTAGTTACTAACTGGAGATGAACTCCAACACTCCTAAAATTAGGGAAACACTTCCAAAATGAAGGAAGGTGCCCTCAAAACTAGGAATGCATTTAGCTTAGCTAAGAATGGACATTAGGGTATTGTTGTATGTGATAGATAAGTTGGTTTGGAAACCTTAGAGTCATGAAGTCAAGGTCTAGGTCACTAGGAAGGAGAATGATGCTATGGAGAGGGTTTTTTCTCTAACAACCACCCCCCCATAAGCCTAACTAAATGAGAGAAAAAATAAAAAATGGATCTTCAGAATTTGCAGCCATATTAGGTACCCATGCACACATAAAAAAATTCTCTGAAAGTTAGGAAAGAGAGAAAAAACCCAGTGGGAAATAATAAACCCATAAAATAGAATGTGAAAAGAAGACTTTAAGGATCCTACTAAAAAAATGCCTTCAATCCCAAAGAAGCTCTTAGTGGGTGAACTGATGCTCTGTGTTTTGAGAATATCCCTACAAATCTTTGTGAACTCCTCCTTCTTTTGAATTGCATGTGAGACCATTTATGACATCTTAACACTTTGAAGTGTTTGAATGGTGGTTCTTTACCACTCATTGCCTCGAATGAGGAAACCCATTGAAGCTTTTATGTAGAACTTGGTGAACTATAGGAGAAAAGATTATATATAGAGAGTATGAGAAGACATTATGGAGGTCTTCTTCAAGAATAAATTGATTTCAGACAAGTTCTCCAATGGCTTCTTCAATTTGAACTTGATTTGGGACAAGTTCTTCAATGGATAGAAATTTTTTGTAGATTACCTCTCCTTTTGGGCACGTAAAAGGATATTCTTAAACTAAGTGGTGGATCATGGATGTGCATATGTCCTATTAATCCATATGTTGTGAATATTTTAGGTCCTTTTTCATCTTTTGAATGTATGTGAATATTTCCTTGTAGGACATGTGTTGTGAAGCTTCTAGAGCCTCCATCAACAAGACTGGATCTAGTATACCAACTATGCAACAATTGAGCTGGGGAGATAGAAGATCCATGGATAAAAATGAGCTCTCTAACAGATGAAAATTGCCTCTTTAATGGATGCAAAATCACTCTTTGATGACTGCAAATGATCGCTTTGATGGCTGCAAATGCACTTCCTCGATGGTTGCAAATGAACACTTCTTTGATGTCTGGAAATGAACTTCTTGGATGGTTGTAAATGAGCACTTTGATGGTTGTAGATGAACACTTTAATGGATGCAAATGAGCTCTTTCGCACTTGAAAAATACATTTGTTGGTGTTTCCTCCCTTCGACCTAGGTTCGGACCTTCTGTCACGTGCAACAAAGCCCAAGATATTGGCCCGACAGAGCAAGGCTCAGTCAGTAGGACCTGGGATGTAGATGTAGTCTCACCCGATATATCTCTTATGGGTAACTGCCAGAACCAGGTTTCTGTATTTGGGTGGGGATTTCTTCTCCCTTGGCACCATACCAACTCGCTCGACTGAAGTCGGTGGGTGTATTGCTTAACCTTATTGTGCGCAGATAAAACACTTCTTAACTTATCTGTCACAAGGATTATAACAACAATATAAGCTTAACACACAAGTCATATACCAATAGTGCAACTCATGCGCAAGAGAACTCATTCATACACAAATACATAAACACTTAATCACAATATACATTCCTATGACTTAAGAATATTCATCATATACATTCATGCGACATAGACAAATTCATCACCTATGCAACATTACAGTATTTAACGTGGAAACCCATCCAATAAAAACCACAAAGGCGCTCTTCATTTGGCATGAGAAATATATGACACCTTTTATCTTCGCACTTAGCTGCAGACTCTATCTATATCTTATTCTCTTTTCTATACAGAATTCACTCTCCTCTCATGCTCTCTCTTCTTATGTCACTCAATATTCTCCTACTGGACTCTACTATTGATCTGCACACACCTTGGATCAACTACTCTTCTCTATACTTCTTTGCACTCAGCTGAAAACTACTCGACTCTTCTTATAGACACACAACAACTAACTGACTCTGTAAGTGAACTGACTAAGTAATTAGGTAAACAAAAACCAGAAGCAACTAACTAAGTAAGTAACTGCATACAGCTTAGGTTCCTCCTTCTTATAGAATCTTACATGTCGATATCAACCGACTTCATGCAGTTAGCCAACAGGTTGTCCTTTTTATTCTAGTGACACTTGTCAGTAGGCACTAATAACCTAAATTACAAAGAATCTTTCATTCCTTATCACACATGTGACTCCCGCTGACTCTAACCGACCTTGTACCCAAGATCTTCCTTGAACTGTCGTTTTCACTCATTGTGTCACTGCATGCCTTCTCTATCATGGCTTCTTCCATCGCAGCCGATGTCGTCGCATCCTTTCCTTCTATCGCTAACTCTCTTCCTTCACGAACTCTTCTTCTGTCGTAGCTTCCTCTATGACTACTTCTTGCCTTAGCTCTTTCTTCCGTATCTTCTTCTGCTCTTCCTTCTCTACTTTCGTCGCAGCTCCTTTTCCTTCCTACAACCAAATTCTTCACATTATTGGGTATAATTCTAACTGAATTCTGACTATTTTTACCTAGGGCCAACACCCTTCTTTAACCTTCAAAATATTGATCACCGACAAAAATAACTAGAACACTAACTAGTTTAGTTCCCCTACTGCTTTGATACCATATGAGATTTGAATATATAGATCTAGGAACATAAACTAAAGAGATATACAGTGAAAATTGAATCAACAAAAAAACTAATCATATAACAAATTGTTGACGAAAAATATCAGTCAATGTGGGCAAAGACTATTTCCCTAGTCTGAATGGTTCAGATCTAGAAAAAAACAAACTACAATGCAAATAAACTTTCCCTAGAAATCTAGATCACTTGAATTGAACTACTCTCATACCTTTCAATAGGTAGATCTGTCGGTATGAACTTGTTGTGTTCAAGCTAGAAAGTGAATAGACCTGCAATAGACACAAAAGAACAAATACCACATGAGAGTAACAAGATAATCTATACTTCTATGTCAATGACCAAGGAGAAAGACAATAAATAGAGCATTACAATGAAATAGACAGTGTTTATGGGAAAGAAAAAAATGCATGGATTAATAATAAAAAATGAGAGATCACAAACAAGCCTTAGTGTTGGGATCTTCTACCATTGGAACCTTGCCTCAAGCTTTACCTTGCCTCTAATGAATCCAAGAAGGTATGGGATTATTTGGCCAGAGTATTGATGCTTTAACACAATCTTCCTCCCTTTCCCATGAGGGGTGAGACAATATTTAAAGAATGTAATGGATAGGATAGGTTGAGGATCCAAAGGAGAAGGTTGAGGGATCATCCAAGGATAAGGGAATTCGATTTCCACCTGTTCGGATTCTTATGGATGAGGTTCCACGAAGGTGTCTTTGAGAAACTTCTCGAAACTTCTTCTTTTTTCCTTTTTAAGACGAGCACCCCACTTTGCAGAAGGGAAACAAGCAGTGCTAAGGGGTACCGCATGCTACATGAAGGAAACAAGCGGAAGCACCGCACATTGCGAGATCGAAAGGTTCATTGCTGACCTAGGTAGCACCTGTTCAATAGTTTTCAAGGTGAAGCGGTCGCTCAGAACATGGAAAACACAAGGAAAGAATCCTCCTTCTTTCATTCCTCCACTTCAGACTTCGAGGGATTAGAGAAACCAATGGGATACCCATCTCTTAACATGATAGTGACGAGATGTAGGTGTAACACAAATGAGATATCATAAATCATTACACAAAAACTAGAAGCAGATAAGAGTAAAATAATGATGTATTTCATTCACTTGAATGAATGATGGTGAACGATATTTATAGGGAGGCAATTCAAATTAGGGTTATAGGCAATTCAAATTTCCCATGTAGTTGTTTGAGATGATCCAAGCTTAACTAGAGGCTAAGAACCCTTAGTTATCCATGCTAACTCTCCTTGACTGAGTTATACTAACACATGACTTCATAACCAAAGTTCTGACTGGATGATGCTCAATTAATTGATTGAATGTGCATGCAAAATCCCTAATTAGGTCAAAGAAGGAACTAATGGATAAACTTGGACATTAATGGATCGGTTAGAACCAAAGTTAGGAAAGAGATATTATTTAATAATTGAATATGAACTCCAACACTCCTAAAATCATGGAAACACTCCCCAAATCAAGGGAGACACCCCCAAAACTAGTAATGCGCATCGCTT
Organism: Pseudotsuga menziesii; assembly: GCA_001517045.1. Classification (NCBI taxonomy): domain Eukaryota; kingdom Viridiplantae; phylum Streptophyta; class Pinopsida; order Pinales; family Pinaceae; genus Pseudotsuga; species Pseudotsuga menziesii. The sequence goes on along the minus strand of LPNX011033469.1, from coordinate 46,365 downwards.
AGCTAAGAATGGACAATAGGGTTTTATTGTATGTGATAGATAAGGTGGTTGGGGACCCTTAGAGTCATCAAGTCAAGGTCTAGGTCACTAGGAAGGAGAGTGATGCTATGGGGAGGTATTTTTCTCTTACATATAACGAAGTTTTTTTAAAATTGTGTGCGTATCATGCAAACACATTGGTGCATATTTAACATACAACACCATTTCGTACAATTTAAATGTAATGCCTTGATACATTTGTAAGCATAAGAGCACTAATGCATACAATATAAATGTTATTCCCTGGTGCATTTTTAAACATATGATCACTGGTGCATGCAATTTAAATGTTATGCCTATGTGCTTTTGTAAAATTAAGAGCACTAATGCATACAATTTAACTCCTTGGTGCGTGTAATATGCTTTATAGCACCAATACTTATTATCCCTATTAAACTTATTAGTGTTGACATTTCATATGTACACAACAATGCTTATATAATTGTATGCATTGTTATGTCCTGTAAATTTAATGATGACGATAATGACTAATGGACTTTCGTTTTCTATTTCTTCGGTGCGCTTACTATAAGCAATTACATCGGTGCTAATTCTATATAGAAAGCACCGATTTTGATTCTTACTTGAGCAATGTGAAACTAGTGTGTNTAACAAATAGTAGCACCTGTGCAAATTTTTAGATAAAAAGCATTGTTGTGTAAATTTTCATTGTATCCCTCATAGATACCCCCCCCCCCTCCCTTCATTAACTTCCAACACCACTCCAGATGAATTGAGGACCAATTCATCGTCATTTATGTCCTTAATAACTTTTATCATCTTAGCACAACATTCCCTTCCCTTGTTGTCAATCATTGCACAACATTCAACAAATCTAAAATAGAGTGTGAAAGATGTTAGTGATTATTCTTAAGTAGTACATTATTACTTAAAATCAAAGAAAAAATTCATATTGATTACCTTTTGATTCATCTAATTCATCTCTTTGCAACATTTCCATCAAGATTTTATGCTCTTTTGTACTCAAATTTCAAATAGTTTTATCTAGTTTCTTCAAGTTTTTGCTCTACATGACACACATTAACCAACATACATCATTTAAACTCATAGATAATTCAAATATATTAATTTCTTACTAAATTTTGAAAGAATTTGCCTTGTTCTCTTTTTGGGATGTACTCTCATCATGCTCATTGCAACAAGTTTTGTGTCTTGACCTTTTACCAAACATATTCTATCAATAGATGCCATGCATCATAAACTAGTGATACTATGAAATATGTTTTACAATACAATAAAGAAGCTAAAGTTAAAAATGTTTTTGGTTTAATTGGTACATATTGTACAATAGTGCACACCAATGAAAATTACATGTATACACATCTATGCACAATAGACAGGTATACGAATCGACACAAAATTGTTGATTTAGAAAACTAATGTTAAAGTTTATTGGTGTGTTATACATAGATAAGAGCATTGGTATGTGTTTCTTGTATACATCGCACCGGAAAGCCCACAAATATTTTTTTACTTACAAAGTACATATAAAATGGTGTGCTTTCAAAAGAGAGCACGAGTGCCTTAATATTTAAAGTGCACATCGATAACCGTGAAAGCATTTTTTTAACTAACAAGGACAAGTTTTGGCATCCAATGCAATAAGTGGTCCCATTGAAATAGATGCTCAATGCCCCATATATAGATACATAAAGATATTAAATATTCAGTGTATAGAGAAAGAAAAAATCTCATTTTGAAATAGTAAAAGGAGTGAAATATCAATTCTAAAGTTTGCATAAAACAAAAGAGAAGTAACAAGAAAGCTATGGTTTCCTATGTTGAAAGTAACTATGGTTTGTTTCCTCCAAAATGCACTGTAAATATTAACAGGGACACAAACAATTAATGTTTTTTGAAACATTTCAGGGAAAAATTGAGATCAATATTAAGAAGTTACATACTTGAAAATTCTCCTATGCAAAGTTGTATGTAACCTACATTCCCTTACAAAATTGTCTCTTCAAAAAAATATGGCTACTCCAAAGACTTTGTTGGTAAATTTCTCTTACACAAATCTCCCCTCAAACTTTTGGCAAACGAATGAAATAATGATTAGGGTTTCTATTATAAACTCACTTTTAGAAAATGATATCCCCACTCATTGTTTCATTGAATATTTTAGTTCATTGATGAGAATTGTGTGTGTTTTTTTCCCTGGATTTCAGTGTGCCTTAAAGAGCAATGTGCAATAGTGCACTATTTTAGAAAAAACATACTGCTTTAATACACAACAAATTACAAATGAAAATATATGGTATTAAAATTTTGTAGATATTTGTATTTACGAAAGTTGTTGCTCATGATAGTTCTCAGTGCTTATCATATTTTAGCACAGTGTTTCATTGTACATTTATGTACACACCAGTGTTGTAATATGTATTAAACGGACCAATTGCTTTAAAAATCCCTTTGGATATGTTGAAGTTAAAATGTTACATGCATCCCAAACATTCTTTTGAGAATACAAAGACATGGATTGGATTACTCAATAGGATGTAAATGTTACTTAAACTCACCATATATACTTAAAAAATGGTTTTAAAAGTCTATTTGAAGTTAAATTGTTATATGATTCTCAAACTTTATTTTAAGAATGTAGACATGTATTTATTGTCGATTTCGCTCAAATGTAGGGAGAAATAATTATAATAGCCAATAGCCAATTCTTTAGATTCTAACTCATTCCATATTGTTCATAGTTCATGAAATTCCTCCCTCCCATTTGCAGTAAGTTCCTATTTTATTTATATTTTGATTATCTATATACTTTTTTATTATTTATGCACCTTCTTGTGTATAACTATGAATTGAATTTTGTAGTATCCTGATTCAGGATTGACTCTATATGCACAAGATATTCCACTGGTTGAAAAATGATGTGATATTTTATAAAAAAATACAAGATATTGCAAGCAACTAGTCACGGAAAATGGAGAGTCGCTTTATCCCACCAATTGTAACATGCCAGCTTCCTACCACAATCCTAGGACGATGGTACTTAGCTACCAAGTGTACTATCTATTTTATGACACCCCAATGGTATGTGGTTGTTAAAAATGCAAAGGGTGGATGGAGAAACCTCAACATGCCACGATGTCCCATTATATTAGTGGTTGACTGCCCAATGTTGATGGTCTAATACCTTCTACTACAGTTAAAAATCCAATAGGTGTTACAGAAAATACATGTAGGAACACTTCCATATGCTTCTTATTTGAAAAGTCAGAAGTTAAAGCAACTATAATCCATCATAAGTTGACCAACCCATTTCCTTCAGTTGAGCTAACCAAGAGTTATAATGATCCAAAGTATGCTATTAATGCCACCCAAAAGACCCCGATGAGGAGATCTAAAAAGTTGTACATGCTAAGAGAAAAAATGTCCAAGTACACACCAAGGTTGGTTCAATTGCTGGAGGGTAGTGACGACTTCTCTCTAGAGCCTTCTGCATATTTAAAGTAAATACCAAACATATTACAACCGCACTTTGTATGGCACTTGGTCGTCTTCTCTTCTTGTGCTTGAAGTTGGGACCAAATTCTTCTTTTGTGGTAACAATTATAATATGATTGCCAAGACTAAGATAGGAGCTACAAATTTCAATCGTTTATCCTCCCAAACAATCAATAATAATTATGCCATTTTGTGGTTATCTTTATCATTGATCTGATTACTTTAATATTTTTAAATACAAACATAAGATACAAGAAATATTAATTTCTTAATATAAATTTTTAAATAAAAACATAAAATATTTTTAATAATTATAATTTCACTAATACATGTGTTTGAACATTGTTTTTTATTTTATTATTGTAACGAGTAAGGATTTGATATTAAAAAAGTAGGGAACAAACCCTCAATTATTTAATACAAATCCAAAAACAACCTCAGGCTTGAGAATCAAGATTCTACCTATCTTCCAATGTCCAGTTCTATAAACCATCTGAGCTAGTTCATATTATATAATTCCTACCCTCGCAGTTATAAATCCTAAGATATTGACGCTTCAAGACTACACATTTAATTTGCGTTCTCTATCTTGAACTTGGAGATGGTTATTGACATGCCAATCCTTCGAGCATGAGATGGATCCATTAGCAGTCACCTTGTCCATGAGCTTCACTTGCATTGCTAGTAGGGTCGCTTCCAAATGCATCACTCAGGCCTCCAATTCCGCATTGTGAGTCCTTTGCAGCTCTAGTAATACTCCTATAATGGCCAGTTGATAATTGGTATCTCCATGTTCCCCCAACCTTCCTTATTCTTCAACTTCTTTCCATTGCTCGAAATTCTTGTCAAAAGTCCTGATCATGTCCTGCTTGAGGTGGTGAACCTTCCTCTTTAGGTCTATGTGCATCACTTTGATATGTCAAAGGCCATGGGAGACACAACATTCTTATTCTTCACTCCAATTGTCACTCACCATTATCCCTCCCCCCACACACCAATGTCTTAAATCACCTTCCTTTGCCTTCGATCTCCACTGCCTAACTCCACCCGTCAATCAATTTCCCTAGGGCTTTTGAGGATTCCAACTTCCTTCCTAGTCACTCCACTATAAGTGGCCTTCCTACTCTCGACCACAGTTAACCTACCTACATGGACCTGATTTATGTTAGGTATCCCACCTTAAGTCATATTTGTTGTAGAGTCCAAGGAAGCGTGGGAGAAAAACACCCAGATCTACTTTGGATGAGACTTGTACTATCTCTCAACTTGGCCAGATAGAATTATTATTTTCCCCTTGCGCGTCGCATTTAATCTCTTGTTTCCATTTAAATATTCTCGATTGTGTTGTCGCATGTGCTTTCTTCATGAGCCACCTCTCCCCCAATTATGTCTTGCCATTGTGATAGCCTGACGAATGTACTTCGTATTAGCTCGAAGGGTGAGATTTGGAGGATCATGAACTCCCACCCCTGATCCCTTACTTGAGTCATGTGGTGAGGGGCTAACCGAACTTGAGCCTTCTGGATGATGGAATGGGCCCCATTCCTTCCCGGATTAGGGGATAACTTATTGCTTAACATTATCATTGAGCAGTTGAAGGGTGCCTTCTGACAATCCCACAACCCTGTTACCTAATTAATCAACATCCTTATTGTTCTCCCTCATCACATGATCAAACTGGAATTGTTCTAGTTGCCTTAAGAGTTTCATAGTTTGATCATACATTTTTGTCAACCTTAAATCCGTCGAAAGAGAGTTTAGGATGAAGGCCTTGATTCTAATTCAAGAATATCCAATGATAACAACCTCAAATATCCCATCATTAACTAGCAACTTGATTCCTTGGAATACAAGAAGGATTTCCGCCATGTTGTTAGTGGAACTCCTAATGCCCCATGCAAATTTCTCCTTAGTATTTCCTCGAAGATCATACATGATCCCTCCCGCACTTCACATGGACTTACCACTTTGGTGGTTTGTAAAATTCTATAAACACACGCTTTAAATAATTTTTTAACTAAAATAAAGTATTCACATAATAATTATATTTTAAAGTTATTATTAAAAAATTGGATAAACACATGTCATTTTAACAACTCTTTAATTCGAAAAAACATGTGTTTTAAACATTTTTTATTAAATAATCCAAGTAACTAAAATGAAGTTTACACTTCTTAATTATAGAAAAAACTAATCATGGCTACCACATTTCAATTTCTAGCCATGGTTAAATGTAAAAATTGATAGATGTGAGTATTGTTGGGTGGAATTTGAACAATTTGACCTCTAGACTTCCACCAGATGGAGCTTCCTTCTCCTTATAGTAGAGGGAGACTCACAACTCTTTATATCTCTAGCTACTAGAATATAGAATGCCTCCTTTATATCTAAATTAACTCCTAGTTGGTGCCTCAATCTAGGCTTACAATGTTTGGTGGACCTTATTCCTCGAGCAAGCGCAATTACTTTTCAACATGTTAGAAGGAAAGCAAATTCTCTGGCAGACAGATTGGCTAACGAAGGTGTTAGCAAAAACTCCCACACTTAGGATATGGACCTAAATTCATTAACACCAAAGATCCTTCTTAACAAGTGTAGAGAAATAACCTCTAAGGATTTTACTACCCCAGATACAGGTTTGAACCATGGGACGAAACATGACAGACATGCGTGAGGCAGGTTGGCATCTTTATATTTTGGCAGTCGATATGATGGACTAGTTAATGAGGAAGGATCTAGACTCAATGCATTCAATAATGATAATTAATTCATTGGCCTTTCGAGTGGGAATTGGGATGGCGATCAGCAGGGGTTCAGATGGATCTGAGGTTTTGGTTCTTGGTTTTATGGCATCATCCTCATATGCTTGTTATGTGTGGAAAGATGTAGAAGGGTGAAGCATAAACCATGTCTCTGTGTCAATGTGGTAAACCTAGGTAGGGAAGTAGTGGTTGTAGTGTTTTAGCACGCAAGGTGTCTGGTTGGTTTGGGAGTGATGGGTATGTGGACTCTATTTCATTGACGGTTGACTGCCTTATTGACGTTTGGTAGGCTAGCATTGTTTCACAGCGGGGAGACTCAACCTGCTTAGTTGGGAAGATTAATCATTGTTGGGTGGTCAAAAATATGATGGTTCTCTTGATAAAAGACATCCAATCCAAATGGAGAAGCTACAAGGAGGCGGTTTTAGAAATGAGGGTGAGAATGTAGCAGACTGTTGATGGTCTAAACATCCTTGATGACAATTTTGATTGGGATCATTCTTTGTTCTGTAAGTGTTTTTAAGTTGTTGGAGTGACTGTGTAGGGGTTATTTGATGAGAACTTGATGGAGAGAGCCTCTCAAAGTGCATCTATGGAATCCCACAATTAGGAAGGGCAAGGAAGAAAGCTTCTAGACCACATTTTTGAGGGCCAATTCGAAACGTTGCCTCCCCCTGAACCATGCCTCTCCTCTACTAAGAAGATACATCGCTTGAATTTGGACAACCTCATCCTACCTCAGAATTGGGCACCTCTCTCAGTCAAGTAGCCTGAGGTGGGATCCCCAGACATGGAAATAGAAGGTTGCCCAATCATTGAGGAATGGAAATACTCTTCTCATGGTGCACATCCTATCTAAGCGTTGTTTGGATGCCTCGACCACTCCTTGTGCTTTTCAATATTTCTGGTTTTCTGTTTTGGATAGTCTTTTACAAAGTATGCCATATAGAATGTCGATAGCTAGTAAGAACTTGATGGTCTCATATTGTTATTTGGCATGCTTTCCCTCTATTGGGAGGGCCTTGATTTTTTAGCAAGGCAATCATGACAGTATTTTTTAGCGTCTGGGATGGTGGTTTCACCACCTTAGGTTGCCTTGAGAAACGATGAAAGATTGTTTGTACTCTTGTACTTTTTTTGCTTATATATATATATATATATATATTGAGGCACCAACTATTTCAATTTGAAATTGTGTTGTAAAGGATAACACATAAATTATACAAATAGGCAAAAGTTGAAATCATTAATTAATTATGGAGTAAAATAGTTATTTGTCAAAAACTAATATCTAACTCATTGTTCAATTATTAACTTAACAATATGTAATCCAATATATTTTTCCATTATAATAATCCATCTTACCAACTATTCTAATTTGGAATCTTGTTGTAAATTAGCACATAAATCCTACAAATATGCAAAAGTTGCAATCATTAATTGATTATAAAGTAAAATAGTTATTTACCAAAAACTAATATCTAGCACATTGTTCTATTATTAACTTAACAATATATAATCTAATATATGTACCAACTATTCTAATTTGGAATGGTGTTGTAAATGATAACACATAAATCCTAGAAATAGACAAAAGTTGCATTCAATAATTAATTATGAAGCAAAATAGTTGAAATGTACCAAATTATTAATAAATTTCTAATTATTACACAACTAATATGTAACTCATTTATATTTTCCATTATAAGCATTGAAGTGCCAACTATTCTAATTTGAAATGTTGTTATAAATGATAACTCGTAATTCCTACATTAATTAATTAATTATGAAGTAAAATAGTTGAAATTTACCCAATTATCTATAAATTTGTAAGCATTACCAAACTAATATGTAACCAATTAAAAATTGGAGTCGACGAGTCCTTGGTTTAATAATTATTTTATGTATTTTTTTGGAGTCGACATATACCACGTCATTGTTACAAACGTAACACATCTCACTCACTTAGACTATAGAAAACGTCTGTACATAATAACTAAAATTTAATTAAATTAAAAAAAAAATTATTTATTTTAACCATTAAAAAATAAATACTTTTCATTATTAAAAAAAATGTTTTGAGTACCAACTCGTTGTCAAGTCAACATTAGTGATGAAATTGATTCCGACATAGCACAATGATTAGCTACTAGAAACATACAAAAATAATCTCCAAATATGTTATTCAACAATTTTTTATTCTCAAAAATTTTCCTTATGTATAAGTTTCCTCAATAAAGAATAGCCATTGGACCACATTGTGGAAAAGACCCCATTCCTACTAAAACCTAAAAAACTATTGTAAGTCACAAGAGGTGAGTTAAATTGGTAAAAGATGAACATTGTTCGCAGCTCCTACCAAAGTTTTATTCCTCATAAGCAATGGTATTGAATCATCCAATAGCTATGAAGGCAAGTCAAGTGGTTATACAGTGCTAATAAGTGGTGGATCCTCACCATTTAGGTATTAAAGATATATATTATTTAAAAAAAATTATTATAAATATATAAAGAAAAGAGGAAAAATACAATTATATCTAAAAGAAAACTAAGGTCATAATAAATAAAACATAGATACAATCAAGCAAATAAACTACAACAATAAAGTTCTTCTAAGTGATACAAAGAGAGTTATTGACATCAATAAAAATATATACGAAGAATTTTTATAACACGTATGTGTATGCCGTTTATAAAATAATAACAAAAATAATAAAAAACAAAGACAGTAATATTTATCTACAATCAATAATAATACTAACCAATCACAAGTGCATATATTTTTATATACGCAAGTTAACAAAAGATTTAATTTTTATGGCAACAAATAACAAAAGAAATAATTTAATTAAGGCAAGCTATAATTGCGTCGAGACGCTTTACAGCCCAATATGGAGGAGATCTTGTAACGTTACAAAATAATAAATAATAAAAATTTAATTATCGTTTAAAATAAATGTGGGCCAAAAAACAACCTAATATGACAGTGAGATCTTGTAAGGTTTGTTGAATAACTTTTGTTACTAACAAAATAATAAAAAATAAAAATTTTAATTATCACCCAAAATAAATGTGGCTAAACAAAAACAACCTAAAATGAGGGAGATCTTGTAACTTTTGTTACTTACAAAATAATAAAAAATAAAATTTTTAATTTCACCCAAAACAAATGTCGATTAGAAAAACAAGGAGATGTTGTAATGTTCCTACCTAACAAAACAATAAAAAAGTAAAAATTTACATATCCGAAAGAAAAAAATGTAGGTCAGAAAAAATACACAATATGGGAGAGATGTTGTAATGTTCCTATCAGAATAATAAAAAATAAAAAAATTGAATTATTCACAAAAAAAATGTTGGCCTTGCATATGATTTTCTAAATAACCCATTGTTTTATTGTACATGGTTTAGAAGGGCCTTGCACATGGTTTTAAAACAATGTGCAAGGCCTCCTAAACAACCCATGGCTTTATTGTACGTGGTTTAGGAGGGCCTTGCAAATGGTTTTAATACCATGTTTAAGGCCTCCTAAACAACCCATAGTTTTAGGAGGGCCTTGCATATGGTTTTAAACCCGTGTATGGGGAGATGTTGAAATATCAGCTCCTAACAAAATAAAAAATAATAATAAATATTATATGTCGGCCATAAATAATATTAAATATTAATAATAAAAATACTATGTAGACCTTAAATAAAAATATGTGTCTTTTGGTTTGAATCAAATCAATAACTATATAGAACACATCAAAGTTGATAATTCATTGAGTGCAATACCTAAAAAGATGTTTGCACCTGGAGAAATTGATCTCTCTCCGTCCTTGATAGAGCCTAGAACTTGGATCTACGTGATTAATAATTAACAATAACATTAGAAAACAAATCACTAAATCACTTATACTTATAGTTAAAGTTATAACACATAAACATTTGTTTAAAGTTATGTGTAAGATAAGCATAAAAGTCCACCTGACATCTTTATCCATTATTGACAAAGATGTGAATAAAAACAAAAGTTGTTCGCATGTATACATGTAGTTATGACATACAAACATGTGTGATGTGAAAGTGCCACATTTTGACTCTACACACTATTGAGATAATCGTGTAAATAAGAAAACATTAAAAGCTTAAGCAATGTTAAATTTGACACAATGTTCTTTGAGGCGTGAACAACAAATGAACTGAAGAAGAAGAAAAAAACTCTAATTAAAAGTTTCATTTTAAAAAAGCATTTTTATATGAAGAAATACCAAATGTTGAACTTGTAATCACATGAATCACTTTGAAAATAAGACATACTAAATAAATTTACATATAACATAATTAATTTTTTCCATATATATACTATAATATATAATTTTTCCCCATATATACTATACTATAATAGTAAATTTTATTTATATATATATATATAAAAGATTAAATTCAATATTTATCTATTTATAATTAATAACTTTTGATTGGTTTTATATAGTTATTACTATTAATAAAATTATAAAAAAAGACATTATTTAATTATAAAATGAAATTGAAATTATTTAATTATTGAAATTGAAATTAATATTTTTTTATCAGCTCTTGAGTGTTGATCTCATTTTAATCTCAATTTAACCTCTTCATTCGTCAAAGCTAAGAGCATTGAAAAGTTTAGGTAAAAAAATGAGTGCCTACCATATTCAAGGTATGCAAACCCTACCATTAAGGACATTGTAAAGATGAAATGATGGAATATTGAATTCTTGGTGGAAGTAGTATTCTTTTTTTTCATCAATGATTTTTTTTCCAAAAGAAAAATAGTTGTTCCTTGGTATTCATTATGAATCAAAGGTAACTGTTACATCACAATATAAGCAATATCAAATACTTGGCATACCCTGTGGGCTCAGGGTCGTATTAAGTGCCAACTAGGTACTAGCTGACCACAATAATATGGCTATATCAAAAACTTATACAACAAGTCTCAATATAGTATCAAATAACAATACATACCAGTCCTCTATGGCATAATCAAACCCTTACTAACTCCAGCCAGACCTCCAAAAATGTCTAAAGGGAAAACAAGAAGAATCCAGAGGTAGCTTATCCAGGGAAGCGCTCATGTGAATGTGCAAAATATAAAAAATCTATGAGGAGAAGCAAAGCCAACCTTAGACATCCAAAAGATTTGAAATACTCAGTCATCCATACTCAAGAGCATTACCAAGCTAGTAAGGGAGTAGGAAGAAGCTTAAAAAGCTCAAAAAAGCTCAAAAAAGCTGAAGCACGCCATTCCCTATAATTTCACCTTCATAGAATTCAAATGAAACTCAAAAGGCCGCTTCCTTGGATAAGCCATCTGCCCTCTTGTTGAATTCTCTGTAGACATGAAGGAAGTCTAGATAGAGAAAGAAAGATTTCGGTTCACTGATATTGTGACACCATCCATCCGAGTTAAGAGCTCAGAGAGCAACGCTCTCCTTGACCCAATTAATAATAGCAGATGAGTCCCCATATACAACAAGAGAAGGTATGTCAAGTTCCTTTGCAAAATATAGCAGTGCCCATAAAGTCGGGAGTTCAGATCTGGTGTTTGTACTGAGGCCACACCCCATCTTAATGCAAAATAAATGATCTTGACTGATCAGCAGATGAACGCCAGCCCCACCAATCAGATTTGTTGCAGCCCCATCGAAGAAGCCATATGGGTAAGCTAAAATAAGCGCTAGGATAATGGTTCTATGCTTGGCTTTGCTTTGTATGATCACAGGTTAAGTGTGGAATTGTTCCACAACACTGTGACAGAGAAATCACATATCATGAGGTTTATCTTCAAAAATTAGGTTGTTCCTGGTGCTCTACAAGTTCCAAATGATGAAGAAAGGTAAGTAGAGAAATTCCTTTTCTCTTTTGAACCAGTTTTCCATATTCTCCAGAAAGGAAGGATCATTCCAATTTATCACAAGGTGAAGAGTCCTACTGATGTTGTTGATAATATTCCAAGTGAATGAGCAAATGGTGAAAATATGATTTACAGATTTCTCACCATTTCTACACAGGCATCATCTGTTGGTCCCAACCCAACCTCTCCTAATTAAATTGCCCCACGTATTTATGCTATTTTCCATACACAACCAGGTAAAACAAATCAACTTAAGAGGCACATCACATGTCCAGATGTGTGAAATAGAATTGATACGAGGAACAGTGAGCAAGCACGAAGTAATGTGTTCATAGTCCAACTTTGTTGTGACCATACATGTGGATTTGTTGTACATCCACAGTAGATAATCCTTAATATCCTTCAGTATAATGCATCCATGAGATAATCCATTCACATAGTCAGTCCATTGTTCCTTCCAGCATTCACCTAAGTCCAGGTCCTCTGCAGATAACCAATAAGAATGAGAGGTTGAACCAACCCCCAAATTACGGGCTTAGTTGAGATTCGAAATGCCAAAGTTTGTCAGATAATCCCTTAGGTCCTCAGAGAGAACATAAGAGGAATTCAGGCCATCCACAAGGTCAACACCCAACCTTATTCTTCTGCCATATCCAACCTTCCATCCCAATTGCATAGTGATCCATGAAAGAGATATGATGAAGCCATTCCAAAAATATGATGAACCATGTACTGGAAAATATTGATGTTGAAGCCAGTCTTCCACATACATATCTTTTAGATATTTTTGTCTAATAATATGGCTCCAAATACCCTCACCATTAATAGAATTCCAATAGCTTTTCATTCTAAGTGAGAGACTGAACCATTCCAGATTATTAATGTTCCATCTTCCATACTCAAAGGGTTTTGAAATGGCATGCCAGTTAACTAAGTGCATCTTGTGTTTCCCACCCACATTTCCCTAGAGAAAATTAAAAATGGAGCACCTGAGACAATGTAATATGGATTTGGGAATCTGAGCTAAGGCAAACCAATACACGGCTAACCCCGTAAGAACTGATATGACAAGGATCAACCTACCTCCCATAGATAGCAGTCTATAAGCTTAGTTGTTAATTCTTCTTTCAAATTTTTTAATGATCCAGCGCCAATCATTAGTGCAATAACCCAGAGGCTTGAGACGATAGCCAAGATACTTGAAACCAACAGTGATAGGATCCATTTTGTAAGGCAGTAAGGAGTGAATATGATCTCTAGTTCCATCATAAATATCACTATATAATAAAGATTACTTCTCATCACTGATATTCATACCTGTATCCGAACAGAAGAGATCCAAAATTTCCTTATAGCCTTGCCATTCTTCATGAGTCCCCAGCCCAAACAAGATAACATCATCAACAAAGAGGAGGTGAGTTAAGTACAAGATAGAGGAAACTTTGACCTCAATGATCTTCCCTCTTCTCTGGGCATCGGTAATGAGAAGGCTAAGACTTTCAATCACCAGAATGAAAAGGAGGGGAGAAAGTGGGAAGCCTTGTCTGATACCTCGAGAGGCGGGAAAAAAACAAGAAGGGGTGTCATTGATAAGTACATCAAAGTTCAAGGAGAAAACACATCCCATGATCCAGTTAACCCCATCCACAAGTAAGCCAATTTGTAAGAGGACTAGTCTGAGAAAAGTCCAGTTTACATGGTCAAAAGCTTTGACCAGATCCAGTTTGAGGACAAAAACCTTCTTCTTTTTCCGTTTGATGAATGAAGGATTTGCTGAGTAATTCCAACAAGTTCAATAATATTTCTATTATGGAGAAATCCAAACTGTTGTGCTGAAATGGCCTTGTCTAGGAAAGGATTAAGTATAGAGGCTACAATCTTGGATATGATCTTGTAGACCAAGTTGCAAAGTGAAATAGGTCGAAAGTCAACAAAGGTGAGAGGGATTTCACACTTAGGAATCAAGGTAATGAAAGTGGCATTTAAAGAGCTGATGACTTTCCCCTCCAACTGATACTGTTATATATCCCTAAGAAGATCAGAACCCACCAAATAAAAAAAACAGAGGAAGAATTGTATTGGCCAGCCATCAAGGGCAGGGCTCTTATCCTTTTTTAAGCCTTTTAATACTTCTCCTACTTCCGAGAGATTGATTTCTGAGAATAAGCTACCCCTTTCCTCCTCCTCGACAAAAGATGGGAAGAGACTGATAAATTTAAGTTGATCCACAATATTTGTACTACCGTCGTCTTTAAAAAGGTCAGAGAAGTGTTGAACCCCCAGCTGTTTAAGATGAACATCCTCTTCTACCAATTCTCCAGCCTAATTCTGTAGCGCCCAAACAGATTTGAAGTTTCTTCGAGCAGAGGCATAGGAATGAAAGAACTTGGTATTAGCATCACCTTCGTTAATCCAATTAATTCTACTTTTGAGTCTCCAAGTTAAGACTTGGTGAGCCAAGAGAGTATCCTTCTTGCTCTTCAGTTGGGACAACTAAGCTGCTTCCCAATCAGTGAGAATGCCTGAGATCCGAGCAAAAAACAGTGATTGAATTTCAAGATCAATGTCCAAGATCTCTTTGGTCTTTGCCAAGACCTGTTTTTTTCCCCAGTCCTTCACATTACACTTTTATCTCTTAATATTGTGAGTGAGAGAAGACATAGAGTCCAAAATGGGGGAATGCAACTCAGCCGACCAAGATGAGTTAACAATACCAGGAAAGTCTTTATCCTAAATCCAGGCCCGATTGAACTTGAAGGGGTAAAGGTGTAAGGATGGAAGGATACTCCATTCCAAGCAAATGGGAAAGTGGTTGTAGATCTCAGAGGGAAAATCCCAAGTTTTGTAATGATTGAGGGAGGGCAGAAGGTGTTCAGAGGCAAGAAATCTTTCCAGGCTTTTGCTAACCCCTTCTAGTCCAACTCGACCATTTGTCCAAGTAGGACCAAGAGAGTGAGGATCCAAATCCACCATTTTTTAAGCAGTCAGAAGATGGGAGAAGAAAGGGGCAAGACTATCAATACGAGCTTCACTACCCCATATTTCAACATCTGAGATAGTGAAATTCAAATCTCCAGGTAGAATGAGATTTGGAAAGTAAAAAATTACACTAGTCATGACATTGTTCCAAAAAAAATCTCTATTGGAGTAAGGGCCATAGCAATTCAAGATAGAGAACACCGAGTCAAGACCCTTAAACCTAGATTTGACCAATATACCAACATAGGATTGGAAGAATTTACAGCGAGAAAGCTGAGGGTTCCAACCAGTAAGTATCCCTCCCGAGCGACCAAGAGAGTCAATGGCACAAAATTCCCAACCAGGTTTTATTTTAGAGAACAACCGAAGAGCAAGGTAATGATCACACATAGTTTCCTGAATCATAATCATATCAAAATTCAAAGAAGAGAAGAGAGACTTGATGGATTTTTGTTTGGTAATCCCCCCAAAGCCACGGATTTTCATGGATAGGATCTTCATGGAGAAACAAGGTCAGCAGGTGTCAATGCTCTAATTACCTTGGGAGAAGAAAGGTTTGAAGATCTTGCAACAACTTTGATCCTAATAGAAAGGGGAGTGTAGAGGTCGGAT
This sequence comes from Pseudotsuga menziesii, assembly GCA_001517045.1. Taxonomy (NCBI): domain Eukaryota; kingdom Viridiplantae; phylum Streptophyta; class Pinopsida; order Pinales; family Pinaceae; genus Pseudotsuga; species Pseudotsuga menziesii. Next base: position 30,615 of record LPNX011033469.1, on the reverse strand, counting down.
GCTCCAATATCTTCAACAGGAGCAAGAGGGGGCTTGTTTTTCCGGGACTTTCGAATAATAAAATTTTTGAACCTGATGGAGTCCAATGGAATAGTAGAGGGAGAAACATGAGACTTATCGGAGAAAATCGATAGGGATTTGAGGAGAGAAGGATCTAAGAAAGAAGGAGAAGTTGTGGGGCTAGCCAGTAAAGAGTCCTCATCAATATGAGAGGTTCTAGGAAGGGGTGGAAAATCCTCCAAAGTGAAGGGAAGGGTATATTTTGAGGAAGAGGAGGTAAAGGGAATACCAAGACAAGAGTGTAATGGGAGGGGACAAAGATTAGAAATAGGGTTATTACACACCTGTTAAGGAACCTCGGAGGTAGAAGAGTGAGGTAGCCTGGAAACATACTCAAGATATTGAATGTATAACAACTCTCCCTTCATTAGATCATCATAAAGGGTGGGTGAAGAGGACCCATACAAGCTAGCAGGAGAAGGAGCTTCTAAAGGAGCAAACGAGGGGGAGACCACAAAGGGAGAGCAAGAGGGTTGATCACAAGCCATAAAACCCTTGGACAATGGGACACCATGGAGGAGAGAAGTGTAGGTGTTCCGAAGATGACCAGTTTCATGACATAAACTGCATCTAAAGGGCACATTCAGGTAATCCAGCCTTTGGGAAATCACAAGATTATTACAAACAATACCAATCTCAGCAAGGAGACCTTTAGAGACATCCAATTCAACTAAGAACTTCACCATTCTCTTATCGAAGATAAGGTGAAATTCTTTCTCCACCATAATGAAACACCCAAGGGTGTTGGAAATACCAATCAAGAACTCCTTATTATAGAGGGGGAAGGGCAAGGCAGTCAAAAGGACCCAGAGGTGCCTCTTAACAACCCTCTCTCTGAGAGGATCGAAGCTGGAGTGCCAATGACTTAAGACCATAGATCCATTCTCGATGGTCCAAAGGGATCCCATAATGCGAGTAGAATCCTTGTCCTTAAGACATACAAAGAAAAACCATCGGTTTGCCAGCAGACTGATAGTCGAGACATACCTAAGGATGGGTTTCCAATGGAGAGTGGCCCACTCAATCCATTCTTCCTTCTTCAAAGAGAAATACTCTAGTCTGCCTATAAGAGCTCTGCTACAGAGCGATGCAGCCTTGTTCATCATAATGTCCCTACCCAATACATAGCTACACTTGGTATCAAGCGCTTTCAGTGCCTTAGATTTTATGCGGGCATGGTGAGATAAGTTGGGACTTGAGTGTGAAGAGCCTGAGCCCCCCACTGGAGGAATAGACTGGCTAGGGACAGAGGACCCAATAACAGGTGGCCAAGGAAACCCAAAGTTGGGAAGCTAACCAACCACAAGGTGAAACGATAAACCCTGTAGAAAAAAAACACCAGAAAACAGGTGAAAACGCCTACCAAGACCCCGCAATACACAACATCAAAGAACGACATTTCGAGCAATGCTCCCACAAAAAACCCTAACCAAACACCTGAGGGGAATGAAAGACCCAAAACCCAAGGAGAAAATTAACAACAACATAACCACAGTGTTGTAATGACCAGACAAATTCCTACTCGTTTTTATACATGGTTGGTACTAAGCCCTCCAAAACAGAGGGCAGACTCCACGTGGTCACCAGCTAGAAGGGGGGAGGAGCTAGAAACCCATCAACCGTACCAGCGTACAACATAATATAAAATAAATATATTGGTCACAAACAAATACCTGTTTCAAGAAAAAGAAAGAGAAAAACATCCGTGGAGGTGTGACCGGCAGGAAAACAACATCAATGTCAGAGGGTGATCCCTGTGACGAGACAACATGTTCAAGACCGACCGAAATACCAGGACTTTCAAAGATAAAGTGCACTCTGAGACAAGCACTGTGAAAACCCCAGACCCAGACAGGAAATCCGGTCTAAGTCAAACCATCCATCACTAATAACCGAGAAATCCGGAACACATAAGCCAAGAGAAACCCCCTGGGACCGAGAGACACCCAGAATGAACAAATGTGGCTAACAAAGAGGAGCTAGAAGAGTTACTAGCTGAAGAGAGCCATAAGTGTATCCCAAGGTTCACCATCCCATAGCCACTACAACCAGGAGCCGACTATGGAGACCGCCATCTAAAACCCTAGCATTTGGTCTGTAGCACATTCCCCTCTTCTTTACCGAAGCCTAAAAATTATTGAAAAGAAGTTCTTAAAAATTCTTTATCAAAGATTTTACTAAAGCGTTGTCATTCTTGATGGTTTGGAACATTTCATAAAGCCGGAAATGTATTGTTAATTTTGTTTGTGGCTTTATTAGTTTGATGTTGTTTTATGGATGTATGTACATTGTAATTATTTATTTATTGTTTCAAACTTATAATTACTCATTTTTTATAATTGGTAAATCATTATTGTTATTTTCTATGGTTTCTGATAATTTCAAAGAGTTCATAACATATGTTTTTCTAGTTATGAATGGTTTTATCCATTGTTTTTTGTTTTGTTTTGTTGAGTTAAAAGTTATGTTGATATGCTACGCACTTTTAATTTAAATACGCAAACACACACAAGAGATCCAAGAATAAAATAAAAATCCTCTTTACTTTATTAATTTGAAAAACCATGAAGAAGGGCAACACCATCAATTAATCATTATGCAAAGAATTACTCCACAAGTCGTGATTAATGTTGATGAATCTACCTTACTTTATGCTGGTTTGGATGAATCTGAGTTATTAAAGCTCGGGAGAATTTTCTCATTTTCGTTAGCTATTTTTGAGACAGGCTTAAAGTATCTTGGTTTTCATCTGAAATCTTGTAGATATTTCATTAAAAATTGGGACTGGTTGGTTGCCAAAGTTGAGAACCGGATTAAAAATTGGAGTCATCATTGGTTGTCTAAAGGTGCTCTTGGAGATCCGAGAACCTATGGAGCTGGTGGTCTTCTTTTCTTTTCTGAGGAACACTTTGTCACTTTTAAGGCTGAACTTGGACCTGGTACTAATAATTTTGCAGAACTTCTTGGTTTAAAATTGTTACTCAAGTTGGAACTGGATCTGCATTTAACGAGTTTACATGTACTTGGAGATTCATAGATTGTCAGTAATTGGATAACTAGTAAGTATAGAATTCATAATATACAGCTCTCTCCCTTGATGAATGAAGTCATTCGTTTTTCCGAGCTAATAGAATATATGGTGTTTAAGCACATCTACAGGGAAAGAAATATTGCGGCTGATGAATTAGAAAAAGTTGGTACAACTGTACATGAAGGTTTTTGGCACATCATTGATCATAATATTTCTGAAACTACTGAGTCTTTTATGTCTTTCTAGGAATTATCTGGCTTTATCAGATTGTTCTATTCCGGTGATGATATTGTTTTTGGTATTATGGTATTTTTGGACATTTTGTTTCAAACACAACGTTTTTGATGATGCCTTGGTTTAAAGGTATTTAGCAGACAATTTTACAGACTTATTGATGCTTACAAGATTTGATATAGGCTTTGATAAAGGTTTGGATAAAGGCATGCCTTTTTGCATACTATGCAGACATGAACAGTTGAAATGTATATTTATGGCTTGATATAGAATTTCTTAATTGAAGTTTTTTGTTCGATGATATTTACTGAAAATCTTTTTAAAGATTTGGGTAATGGACAATGTTGAACAGGTATTGCTTCATCTGGAGAATGTAACCTTTTACTATATAAATGAAAGATTATGTTTTTCTTCTATGCAAAAAAAGAGTCATGCTTGTTCCAAATATTACATCCAACTTCCAGTTTACCCAATACAATGATACTAATGTGTATTTATACCATCTAATGAGTATTCCTATGCCAACCACTCCTAATTATTATATTATTTCTTTTAACTATCTAGTGAGCATATTTATTATCCACCAACTACCAAGTGGGCCTCTTCACATTACATTCATTATCCCCTTGGATACCTTCCTAAGTACCCCATATTATTCTCCCTAGGTACAATACATAATAACTTGTCATTTGGGTGTTGTCATTCTCGATGTTTCAACCATGCGATTACTCATTTGGTGTTTTGGCTTCGCAATTGCTTATTTTCCATGTTTGGTAAACGAGTGTTGTCATTGTTAGTGGTTCCCAACAATTTCATATATCTTTGAAAGGAATTGGTTTATACAAGAGTGTTATGCACAATTATGTTTATAGTGAGGCATTACTAGCCTCTTTGCCTTATTGGGATGCTAATTTTGTTGAAATCCTATTATTTGGTTGTGGTCGTTCCCAATGTCCCACCTCTACATTGCATCGAGTGTAAAGAGATAAGCATATTGGGTGGTCGTTCAAGGTACCATATAATGGCAACATTCCCTAACAATTTTCAAAGGGATTGATTTATAAAAGGAGGTGATTCATCATCATTTCCATGCTTATGAAATCAACTAGTAGCATTTTCATTCTTCTTTTGAAAATTGCAATGCAACTTTGTTTTCACTAGCTTAGGTATGTGGAATTAGTCAAATTATTATTGAAATAGTTAATATTAACTTTACTAACTTGAATCTCAAGTAGAACAAAAATTAAACTTATTTTTAATGTCAATCTGAATTGTATAATGGATATTTTAAGAGTATTATGTATCTCATTTAATCTTGCCTCGCAATCACAACAAAATGCATTTAGGATAAGCATATGTATTGGAATGATATAAAAACAGTTTGGCTAAAACAAAACTTTGAACCATTAATTGTTATAACACAATAAATAATAAATAATAAATAAATAAATTTTGGAACCTCTTGTATTTGATTGCCATCAAGTTATATTCTTCTATATTTATTGTTATAATTAGATAGATAATATCTTATGCACTATATCAAAACAGAGTTCTTGAGAGACCCAGTCTCTTCTAAGCATTGGTTTCTTAAGAGACCCACTTTCTTAAATGGCATTTCCATACCATAAAATAAACTTACCTTCACATGTGATCAACAACATTTCAATTTCAATTTATAGCTGTGGTTACATGCAGAAATTTATAGAACTTTAGTGATTTGACATGTGAGCATGTTATCTCAGTATGGGGAAGATGATGTCACTTTAGTTCTCTACATTCCAGTGTAGGGAAGATGTTGTCACGTAACTTAACGTTTACAAAAAAATAAAAAGTAAAGTAGTTAAAAAAATAAATTCATGTAGGCTCATAAAATAAAATAAAAAGTAAAACGAAATGAAAAGTAATTAATCAATTCATATAGACTTATAAAATAAAAAATTAAAACCAACATAAATCCATTTAAAACCCAAATTTACTTGTAATTTTTTTCTAAACTTGTAAAAAGTTAAGTTAAAAAAATTTACACCAACAAATTGGACCCCTCTCCTTACTTGATAGATCACTCTTTAAATTTAAGATGGATGTATACTGGTTTTAATAAAAAAAGTTCCAATACCAAAAAACTTTAGTAACTACATTGATATAGACATTAAATAAAATGGCTTAGCATTCTATCACCATTACCATTTAGTACATAGTCTAGATGGGGATGGTGTACTGGTGAATCTATGTAATCAAGCGGCTCTATGCTCTATTCTCGCTAAGGTTCATAAAATAAATAATAATAAAATAAAGTAGTTAAAAAATAAATTCATGTAGGCTCATAAAATAAAATAAAGTAAAACCAAAAGAAAAGTAATTAATCAATTCATATTAACTTATAAAATTAAAAATTAAAACCAACATAAATCCATTTAAAACTCAAATTTACTTGTAATTTTTTTCTAAACTTGTAAAAAGTTAAGTTAAAAAAATTTACACCAACAAATTGGACCCCTCTCCTTACTTGATAGATCACTCTTTAAATTTAAGATGGATGTACACTGGTTTTAATAAAAGAAGTTCCAATACCAAAAAACTTTAGTAACTACATTGATATAGACATTAAACAAAATGGCTTAGCATTCTATCACCATTACCATTTAGTACATAGTCTAGATGGGGATGGTGTACTGGTGAATCTATGTAATCAAGCGGCTCTATGTTCTATTCTCGCTAAGGTTCATAAAATAAATAATAATAAAATAAAGTAGTTAAAAAATAAATTCATGTAGGCTCATAAAATAAAATAAAGTAAAACCAAAAGAAAAGTAATGAATCAATTCATATTAACTTATAAAATTAAAAATTAAAACCAACATAAATCCATTTAAAACTCAAATTTACTTGTAATTTTTTTCTAAACTTGTAAAAAGTTAAGTTAAAAAAATTACACCAACAAATTGGACCCCTCTCCTTACTTGATAGATCACTCTTTAAATTTAAGATGGATGTATACTGGTTTTAATAAAAGAAGTTCCAATACCAAAAAACTTTAGTAACGACATTGATATAGACATTAAATAAAATGGCTTAGCATTCTATCACCATTACCATTTAATACATAGTCTAGATGGGGATGGTGTACTGGTGAATCTATGTAATAGAGCAGCTCTATGTTCTATTCTCGCTGAGCCACACAAAGAGTAAGTTCAAGACTCGGACCTTCAGATGTGAAAAAAAAATGTCTTAATCTTAATATGCATCTTCTTGATTTTTTTTTTTCACGTGTCTTAGTTGCTAAATTTTCCCATCAAGTTCCTCCATAGATAAATGTTGATGGTGGTGGGTCTAGTGTACATTTCCCATTTTATGTTTAATGAAACTTGAATAACTAACCATGGGCCTGAGTATTAAAAAAAAGAGCTGTCTAAGGAGGGGACCATTTGACTTTCAAGCTGATTTTTTGCAGGAATTTGGTGAATTTAATCCACAAAATCTGTAATTTGTGTTGTTTGTGAGGTGATTTTAAGCTCAGAAATGAAGTAAGGTGACAGGAAACCCCAGACACCCACACTCTGTAAGATTTAGTAGTGTTTTTCGGCAGTTTGAAAATTCCGTTCCAATTTATAGCAAAAAACTAGAAAAAACCAACAGAAAACAGAGGTTAAAAAGTCTCCTGTTTAAACAACTAGTTAAAAAAAATCAGATATTTCAGTGACCCGGAAATCAGACCAGGCCTGCCACCAGCACCTGGAAATTGACACCGACGATCGAATAATCATAGTACGATGTGGCATGGGATGACGTGGAAAAGTCAAATTCTCTAGACGGGTCATGTCCAACGTGTCCGAAAGATGACCTGTCCTTTACATTTGCTTTTTAGTACTAAAATCGCACGGTTCCGGTATCTATTGATTGATTTTCTGTGTCTGGTCAAGTGTGGAGCCGATCGGACGGCCTCGATTCGAATTTGTAAACAGTTAAATTCGGAAGAAAAGCTTCTACTTAATTTGGGCTGGTTTTTTTTATATTTATATAGAGGGTGTTCCTGGAGGATTTGTATTTTGGTTTTGGATTTATTCTGAGCCCACTATTGAATAGATTCTCCCTAGCTACACTTTTAATCAGCTTTTACTACAAATTGAGTGGTTTCTATTTTAAAAGACAGAGTGATTTGATTAAGGAGATATTTGGTGTCTTTATTTGCCCAAATTGGATAACATAACGACATTTCTTTGTTATTTCGCTGTCAACAATTTGGTGCCTTTCAGGGCCTTTTTGGGGTCCATTTTGGTTGGATTTTTTAAGCTCTTTGACATTTGTCTATCAAAAATCTGATCATAAAGTAATTTCAATGAAAATCTGATTGAGTATTCATGGGTCTGTTGGCAGCAAATCTGTGAATTTTGGCGTGTTATGACAAGACTTAAAGGGTAAGTAATTTTTGGGATAGAAATTCTCCTAGAGGAGGTTTTGATCTTAATGAGTCACAAGTTATTGGGTTGGCCAGCTGTTAGATGTACCCTTAAGAGGTTATTATTCTCATGGTCAAAAAAAGTAATTGGATAAGAAACATTGTTTTTAGTGATCAATAAATTATTGTTTCTAATAAAAAATGGTTGGTTAATAAACTTTTATTATTAACCTTATTATCCTAAACTTATTAAGGCAAGTCAAGTAGTTGTACAATTATTAAGACAAGTCAAGTAGTTGTACAATAGTGTTGTATGTTCACCATTTAGATATTAATTTTTTTTATAAGTATACATATATGAAGGAAAAAAAAACAATCATTATCTAAAAATATTTATACATTTAAGCAAATAAAGCATAACAACAAAAGTGACACTAGAATAATATTCAAAAAAAAATTATAACATAATTATTGGTTTTTCATGATACTAACATAATACAGTATATAAAAAAAATTAGCATATTAAACCAACTAGAGACTCCAATAATTATATAAGATAAAACAAGCATACTATGGAATCTCACACACAATAAATCATAATTAACAATAGCATTAGAAAAATAAACCATTATTGTGTATAATTAGAACCATGACTTAAGGACATGCCACAAGCATAAAAGTATGTGTCAACTCTATCCAAAAAAAAATAAATTAACATATTAAAACAACTAGAGACTCCAATAATTATATAAAATCAAACAAGTATATTATCCAATCTCAAGCGCATTAAATCATAATTAACAATAACATTAAAAAAAATCATTATTGTGTATAATTAGAGCCATGACTTAAGGGCATGCCACCGGCATAAAGGTATGTGTCAACTCTATCCAAAATGGCCACTAGAATGATGGTGAATGTTGACAAGTCTAGTGTATGTTTCTTAGCGATCAAGATAAAAATCAAGTTTTACACTAGTTTCCCTTCTTTGAGGTTGAGTAACAATCATGTATCAAAAACTAATGACTACACCAAAAGAGACTGGGGTGGATGCTTTAAAAGTTTATAAAAGGGATTTCACTACGGTGTAATAGGTGGCTTCCTTTGAGGATTAGGTTGGTGTTATTGAAATTGTTGCTAGAATTTATTCATATATAATGGGTATCTTTGTCTTTTATCCCTAAAGAAATGCTAGAACATCTGAGAACACCTAGCTTTAAATTCTTATGGGTTGAAGATAATGAAAGCAATAGCTTTCCTTGGGTCTATGGGAAGAAGACTGTTGTTCCCAAAGAGATCGGGGGATGGGGTGTTGAAAATATTAATTATTTTTCCACAACCTTGGTTGCAAAATGTGTATGGAGAATTGTATTGAAGGAGGCAATTATAATGCAAGGTGGCTAAATTCTGTGGAGGATTGGATTAGATAAACTAGGAAAACTTTTCATAATGCTTAAGTTATTTGGAAGGCTATTGCTTTGGATTTTTATTTGATTGGGAAGTGGTTAGTTTAGAAGGTAGTGGTTGGAAATAATGTGATGCAATGATAACTCCTAGTTGCCTAAGTGTATGGGATGCAATAAGATAATTGAGACTTTACTACTTATATCAAATGGTTGGGCAAGAGAGATCAACAATCTTGATGGAGGAATGGGTATTTATCCGTACATTATGGTTGTAGGTGAAGAGGTGAATATATGGAATCACTATTATCATTCTTCAAAACATATCCATGCTAGAATAAAGGAGGATGATGATGAACTGGTATGATCTAGGAATCATGTTAAGGCATCATATATTCCAGATATTTCTTACACTTGAGTCCTAAGAGGGGAACAATTCCTGCAAGATCAAGAATGGTGTTACAATGGGGTTTGGAAATACAGATGTTCTCTCAAAGTTCGAATTTTTAGGTGACTGGTGCTAGGGTGAAAAGTTCCAACTTGGAATTATATGTAAAGGATAAGTTGGTACAAGCTAGGTAGATTCCCCTTATATATGGTGTGTGATGAAAACCGCGATCATGCACTTATACATTGATGTTATGCTAGGTCAATTCAGAAATCGAAGCACTAACAAGGATCAATAAAGTATGGGGTTAAAAATGTAGAACTTAAATGAGAATTCCATTATTACGCATATTGGCCCTTCCCTTAATCATTGTTCGGGGGATCTAGTTACCTATAAAATCTGGTTTGTTAGAATATAGCTTCACTCCTCCTCAAATATATGTTTCTAAAACCTATTAATATTTAAACACTTTAAATAGATTAAGAGGATCAAACCTCCATGTTTGGTGGTGCATGAAAATATTCAGATAAAACTAAAGCATTGGGCTATTTTGAGGGAGCTACATAAGGTGAACCATCTTATGGGGGAGATGGGGGGATTATTTTTCTTTCTAATTCCCATTTCTTCAAATCCAACGCTGATCCAGATGGGTATAGGTGGCCACCCACCTATTCCACTCGCTCAAAGTAGTTTTTCATTTTTGCACTTTTCTTGTAATTTTCTACGGTTTTTCGGGTCCCAAACTTTTGGGGTTGTTTTGAGGCCCTAAACGACATTTTTTTGTGATTCAGGGGGTGGGGGGAGTAATATTTAATCTCACTAAAATTTCTTTAGACCCCTCTGAAAGTTGTAAATATCATATTAACCTTTCCAACGGGTTATCGAGCACCCCAAATGGAGATCGTATGCAAAAGTTATGCCCCCGAAAAGCACCCGAAAAGTTGATTGTTCAACTAACCACCTTGGGGCCGCAAACTTTATGACGATTCATATCCTAGGGTTAGGTTTAGGGTTTTCTCCCTCTCCAAGGATTTATGATAAAAATCCATTCGACCTCCTTTTGTATTTAGCTTGTCACAAGTGAGCGTTGTTACGGAGAGAAACTTCCTATGGCTTGGGGTGTACCACAATAGACAGATAAACTACAGAAATCAATCCTTTCCCATATGCAAGAGAAACCAAATATCTAACACTAAGGGATCATGGTTCGTACCTTATTCCAGACGGTTGAAGTAGATCCCCGTTGAGATTTTTCCAATCTTGCTTGCTTTAGCAATTCACTCTCAACAACAGTAAACAAGACAAGCATGCTATATAATATGGTGTTAGATCTACTCTAGCATATATATTCATCAATGTATAAACAATTAAACATATCCATGGATTCAATATTCATTCAATTGCACATTAAATGGACAGAAAAATATATTACTATTAATCAAATCAGAGATTACATAAGTGACAACCTTTGTCGGCACGTCTGCAAACTGAAGAAACTGAGTCCTCCACCTGGGCTTCCACCACCTCAATCCTCCATCTCTCGATAGCAAGCTCACAAGCAAAGGCAAGCTTGGGAAGAACACAAAGTGCTCCAAAGGGACAAAGGGATGCAAACTTAGGTATAAGCAAGCTATGGCAATAATGGACTATAGTTTCCTTGTTCTTCAATTCCTCTTCTTCAATGTATCCAAGGGGTTCCTTATACAACATTCCAAAGGGGTAATGGAGGGTCAAATCCAAGTGATCTCGAGGCATATGGAAGGCCAAGAGTCAAGTGGTGCGGACACACATCAAGGAAAACTCCAAAAATATTTGGACTTATGCACACATCCCGATGTACGCAGGTTTGAGGTCAATATTCATATATATACACGAATATGGGATTAAAAGTTGCGTACACCAATAAACATGTGTTTTAAGGGATNATATATATATATATATATATATATATATATATATATTCTCTTTCATTTCGTTCTCACATTAATATGGATCAGTGGTATCGGAGCTTTCTATTGTTGTGGTTTCTCAGTGCATGTCCATGACAAGATCTAAATATCGAGAGTTGGGTCTTGAACTAGTTGAGCTTCGGGAAAATACCTCTCGTCATCCCAAGCAGACTCACATGGTGAGATAAGAAAAGAGAGATGACAGAGCATGAGATCTTATTAAACTGTTGTTCTAGGAATCCCTCGTGCGATAGAGGAATGAGATGATGGATAATTTCACCCAGATCCTTCGAAGAATGTCGACGACAACAAATGCACCTTCAACGAGAAGTCATTTCGGGGGTACGACTCCCTTTAAGGTACAAGTTAACTTTGACATCCCCTTATTTGAAGGAAATACAGATGCATGTGCTTTGAAAAAATGGTTGAGCCTGTTAGAGAGTTAATTCAATGCTCAAAATCTTTTCGACAGTGAAAAGATCACCTTTGCACTCCTTAAGTCCCTTCCCCATATCAAAGAATGGTGGGAGAGGTACTACGAGAGGCATGCGAGGGATGAATCTAAAATATTCAATATAGAAGCCACTTGGGAATATTTTTTCGATGTCGTCAAAGAAGAACTATACCCTGTCGAAAACTATGATGACCAATACACTCGGTGGACAACATTGCGCCAAGAAAGAGACCAAATGGTGTTAGAGTATACCAATATATTCCATACCATGCACTCAAAATTCGGTATTAAAGACTTTGAATGACACTTCGTTCTAAAGTACCGCAATGTCCTACATAGGTACATTCAATCGAAGATGGATTTCCTGGACATATCCTCACCAGGACTAGCTTATCGATATGCTGCCAAGATTGAGCAAAAGTTTAAGCAAAAGAATAAGCATGATTTTGGTTCTGCAAATCAACAGCAAAAGCCAGGAAAAGTGGCCCTAATTCACAAACCAAAGGACATAGGAAGGATGGCCAAATTATTGACAACTAGTCCAAGTCGTAGGAAAAGAAGGGTAATGGGAAATCGAAGGACATTGGCAAGTGGTGCAAGTTCCACAAAATCCCTAGGAACAACATTAATGAATGCTACTGACACATCCAGACTCTGACTCAGACACCGATACAGAGAAATAAATGGGTAAGCAGATCATTGAAGCAAAACCTAGTGCCACCATTGCAACCAAAAATATCCAACCAGAAGAGTCAGAGGAGCTAGAGGAAGAGGAGCGCCTCTTACATTTTCAACTATGGGTGCAGGGGACTCCGCTACATTTCATTGTTGATAATGGTAGTCAGAAGAACCTCATATCGTTTGAGGCCATCAAAATATTGAAGCTTCTGACATATCCACATCCCCAACCCTACAACATTTGTTGGCTGAGCCATGGAAAAGACATCCATGCCAGTCAACAGTGTCTCCTCTCCTAAAACATCAAGCCCTTTAAAGATGAGGTAATGTGTGATGTTGCCCCGCTTGAAGTTTGTGATGTTATTTTAGGACAACCATATATATGGAAACTCCATGTTGTGTATGAGTCTAGACCTCGTAGTGTTATTACCATATTAGATCCAAATCCTAGGCTCTATCAAGCGCTGAGAGGGATCAAATCTATTGATATAGGATTGAAAATGGTTTAAATCCATGGTTTTAATACATTCTTTTAAAACCATTTGTTGTTTTGGAGGTCCTTGCACATGGTTTTAAACCATGTGCATGACCCTCCTAAACCATGTACAATAAAACCATGAGTAGTTTGGGAGGCCTTGCAAATGGTTTTAAAACCATGTGCAAGGCCAACATTTTTTAACTAATAATTAATTTTTTTTATTTTTTTATTTTGTTAGGTAGGAACATTACAACATCTCCCCCATAATGGGTTGTTTTTCTGGCCGTCAGTTTTTTGGAAGATGATTACATTTTTATTTTGTATTGTTTTGTTAGGTAGGAACATTACAACATCTCCCCCATATTGGGTTGTTTTTCTGCCCGACATTTATTTTGGCAAATAATTAAAAATTTTATTTTTTATTAATTTGTTAGGAACAAACGTTACAACATATCCCCCATTATGGGATGTAGAGCACCTCTCAGCGTAATTACTTTTGGAAACAAACTCTATAGGATACCAGAGATACTTTCTGCTATTGCAGTGTCTCTCATCATAATGAAGCAATGCAGGAAGGTAATATCCCAAAGAGGGAAATTCGTAATATTCATGGTCGTTCTAAGGGTGAATTAAAGATCACAACAACATCCACCACCTCCACAAAGAACCCCTCTACGTAGCAGAAACAGGTGGAAAAGATCATGGAAGCATACAAAGACATATTCACCACACCTGTTGGGGTTCCAATACATTTCCAGGTCAAGCATTCCATTGATTTTATCCATGGTGAGCCTTTACCTAATGGGCCAATATATAGGTGTTCCCTTATGGGGAATGAAGAAATTAAACACAAGATTCAAGAGTTAATCCAAAAGGGGCACATTTGACCCAACTCCTCACCTTGTGGGAGCCCAATTATGTTGATACAAAAGAAAGATGGGACATGGCGACGATGTATTAACTATCGAGCTCTAAACAAGATCACAGCCCAGAATTGGTATCCCATTCCCCGAATCGACGACCTCCTCAACCACCTCAAGTGGGCCAAGTATTTTAGCAAGATTGACCTGAGGTCCTACTATCATCAAGTTCCAATTGAGTGGGCCAATGTCTAAAAGACTGCCTTCAAATATCGAGAATGCCTTTTTGAGTGGTTTGTCATGCCTTTCGGATTGACTAATGCTCCATTAACCTTCATGAGGATGATGGATGACATTCTATGACCATTCAATAATTCCTTTGTGGTCATATATCTAGATGATATCCTCATGTATAGTAAACCATGGGCAGAGCATTTGCATCATATCCACCAGGTCCTCAGCACCCTACGATAGAAAAAGTTATATGCCAATATAGAGAAGTTCTCATTTGGCATGGAAAGGGTTCAATATCTGGCATACATTATGGATGGACATGGTGTTCATGTAGATTCGACCAAGATCCAAGCCATTTTTTATTGGTCCACCTCGACGAATCTCACAAAGCTTCACAACTTCCTATTCCTTACAAAATTTTATCACAGATTTGTGTTGGGCTTCTCTAATATTGCTTGGTCCATTAGCCAGGTGACCAAAGGTGGATCTAAGGCCAAGTTCATCTGGTCCACGCCACAACAAAACATATTTGAGGGGCTGAAGCATCGCTTATGTTCGATGCTCGTCCTTACCTTACCACATCTGCAACAACCCTTTAAGATTGAGATATATGCTTCAAACTATGAGATTGGTGCATTCCTCACTCAACATGGCCATCTAGTGGCATATCACAGTGAGACACATTTAGATACAGTCCACAGGTACCCACCCGTGACAAGGAGATGTACTCCATTGTCCAATCCTGTTGCCAATGGAAGCTTTACATCCTTGGAAAAGAAACAGTTATCCACAATGATCACAATCCCTTGCAATTCATGCAAACCCAAGGAAAGTTACAGAATGAACACCACTACAATTGGTCCACTTACTTGCAGCAGTTCCACATGAACATTAAATATAAGAAGGGTAACACCAATCAAGTCGTTGATTTCCTTAGTCAACCTCTAATAGCAGCATTAACCACGATGCTCAACTCTTGCAACCACGAGACGTCTAGATGGCCTCAACTATATGACAATAATCTTGAGTTCGCTCACATCCATCGATCCTTGTGTGTAGGTACACCAGTGGAAGACTTTCATCTCAGGAAGGATTGCTATGTCACCTAGGTCATATTTGTGTTCCTTCAAGCAAGCGTGCAAAGATGATTTGGGAAGCGCATTATTGTTGAGTGGTAGGGAACTTTGGCACTGAGAAGACAGTGGCGGTCTTGCAGAATTATTTTTATTGGCCTAAACTATGACAAGATGTCGATCGATATATCATATCTTGCACTTCCCGCACCATCGCGAAACCAACCATTAAAAAGCAAGGGTTACACACACCCCTTCCCACTTTGAATGGGACATGGGAATCCATCTCTATGGATTAAATGTCAGGACTACCTACACATGGGATGAGATCCTTCCTTATGTTCAACATACCTATAACAGATCTCTTCATAGCTCTACTGGCCACAGCCCTTTTCAGGTGTTCCTAGGTTTCCAACCATTGGCCCCAATTCATGTAGCTTTGCCCCTTACATCCAAACATGAGGAATCTTCCCATGCTCAAGCCGAGGATGATAAGGCCACCATATTTGTTGAATGAATCTAGCACATCCTCCAACAAGTCCATGACATTTTATAAAATACCAATACTAAATACAAGTAGTGACATGACCAACATCCGGTTCCTTACAAGTTCCAAGTTGGGGATATTGTTTGGTTGCATTTGCAGAAAAAGAGGCTCATAGGACCCCATCATAAGCTTCGTCCACATCAATATGGTCCATACACCATCACCAATTCAGTTGGTGACAATGCATTCGAATTAACCATTCCTCCATTCCTTGGCCTACACCCAGTATTCAATATGGAGCTCCTTCAACCATATTTTGCACCATTGTTGGAAACCACGGAGGTGGCAGAACAATTAACACCTACATAGCTTAATCATGATTGCATGGAACAAGAAACCATTGATCATATCATGGACACATAGGTTAAGGGTGCCTGTCAATAGAATATCCAACTATATCGAGTTGTCAAAGCAGGGCAGCTCCTCCACCATGGCACGTGGCTCGCTAGGAGTCAAGTTCAACAGATGTTTCCCCATTTGATGATTGCACTCAATGAAATGGATTCCATTGCTTCCTAAGGGGGGAGGATTGATCTAGATGGGTATATGTGGCCACCCACCTATTCCACTGGCTTAAAACAATTTTTCATTTTGGCAATTTTCTTGTATTTTTTTACGATTTTTTCAGTCCCAAACTTTCGGGTCATTTTGAGGCCCTAAATGACGTTTTTTACGATTCGGGAAGGGGAGGGGGGTGGTTTTAAATAATATTCATTTTTCCTTACTCTAAATTTCTAAATCTCGGATATACCTTTCCAATGGGCTATCGAGCTCCCCAAACAAAGGTCGTATGCACAGGTTATGACCCTAAGAAGTCAATTGTTAAACTAACCACCTTGGGTCCCTAAAGTTTATGATGATTCATCTCCTATGGTTAGGTTCAAGGTTTTTCACCTCTCCAAGTCTTTATGATAAAAGTACCTTCGGACTCCTTTTGTATTCAACTTGTCACGAATGAGTGTAGCCACCACATCTCTTCTCAGAGATACAACTACCACCATTCTAGTTGCTTTTGTTTTACAATTTGTTATATTTCAATAATTTAATAGAATCTAAGTTTACTGTATCATTGTGTTTATTTCCATATATATGTGTATGTGAATATACATATGCTCTTTCATTTCGTTCTCACATAAATCCGGATCAAAAGCAGGATTGGGTAGGATCACGAATGAAAAAGCTAAGCCTTATGGTAATAAAACCAGTTCTATAGTTGGTTGTTGAGAAAGGAATTCAAAAAATACAAACTATGGGTGATTTAAAGGTGGTGATTGATTGGATGAAGGGGGCATGTGTCTTAGAAAAATATATTTTAAGACCCAACTATGAGGATATATTAAACATACAATCTATTATTAATGAGGTTATTTTTGTACATGTATACTAAGAAAAGAATATGATCTCAAATTTGTTATCAAAGGAAGTCTTGTAGATGGCTCCTAGAACTTGGAAAATATGGGAATCATAGGTGGAAAAACCTATCATAACTTAGTTGTCATTCAACAATCAGGATAACCATAACTAGTTGTTATTGTTGGTCTATAAGCCTAGTTTGAGTCATTAAAGAGTAGAAGTGTTAGCATCCCTCGCTAGGTTCAATTCTCGCAAGTAACATGTTGATATATTAAATGAGTACATTGTTGAAAATTGTTGAGCTCTTTAGTATCTAACTTATACTAGATACCATCCTAAAAATTTAGGGGAATTTCCCAACGAGTTTCCTTGGGAAATGTATTTTACACAAGAAGAAAAAATGCTAGGTTAACTAGTTCACAATATTTTAAGCAAGGTAACATTATTTTGGTTCCTTGAGCCAAGGATCATGCAAACTTATTTGTTTAATCATTTTCCTTGTTTGGACCCAATGCATTAATTTGATATTGTCAAATACTTTGAAAACACCAATTACTTTGAATCATTCTATGTAGTAAAAGGGTTTGGTTCCCTCTATATCTTTAACACACCCCTCAGAGGGCATGGTGGGGTTATTCATAGAAGCTACATGCTCAAGGCCTTTGAAAAAGTTTTTGGTGCTACCCAATTGTGTTTCAACATGAACTCTTTATATTGGGAGGGATTTATATTCTTCCAATTTTTATCCCGATGCACCTTTCCTTTAAACATGAATTCGCCACATGCCCATGCTTAAAACAAAACCTACAACAATAAAGAATACATCCATAATCCAATTGATTTTTCTAATTATGATCCTCACATTCAAAAACAATTTTGTCTGAAAACCTTTGACCCAAATCAATGTAATTACATAAACAAAAATTGTAAATGTCATTTCATTGGTCTCTAAATATATGTTAATAAACATACATGAGTTGTTACCAATAACTCCACTCTTTAAAGAGATATTAGTTTTGGATAGTACTGAACATATGATAGTGTGATTATATTCTTGTCATTCAAAGGGTTGCACAATTTCAAGGAAAACTTTAAGCAATGAAATTATATCTAGATATAATGTTCTAGGTGGATATTTTTGGTTTGGTAAAATTATACATGTATATAATGTTGGTGGAATCCAATAAAAAACATACAATTTACTATTAATTCTTGTAAACTTTGGAAAATACTATCAATATAAACATCTTATATATATAAATAAGTAAACTTTTAAACAAAAAATGGCAATTGGTGAATTTATTTTTTGAAAAAATGCCCAAAACTAGCTAATTGGAAAAAAAATTGCGAGTACATTGCCCAATTTTCATTGTTACTTTTACTTACCTAATTTACTTGGCGTAAAAGGTTGAAAAGTGGAGGATTATTGAAAACTTTTAATATGTTTTGACAAGAGAGAGTTGTTTGAGGAACAAACCACAAGGAGAAAAGACTTTGATCCATCTTACCATAACAAAGGTATGGATTTTTTAGATGTATTATTTTCTTCTTGCTCATTGAATCTCCTTTATTCCCCCATTTACTTGTGTTGATTTGATGATACTTGATTGCTTTTTATTTGTCGCATTACGATCAATCAAGTAGATTAGAAGTTTTTTGTCTCATTCATTTGAAATAGATAAAAGTTTAAGTCATCAAATAGAAGGAGGATTTTTCTTGTGTTTTGTGCAAGTTACTCAGAGCATGTTGTCCTCTTCATCTTGCTCCTCCAACTCAAGTATTACTTGGAAGACTCTTCAACGAGAGTGGTATACCAATTCTCATTCTCTTCCTCTAAATCCTATTCTATATCTTGTCTGT
Organism: Pseudotsuga menziesii; assembly: GCA_001517045.1. Taxonomy (NCBI): domain Eukaryota; kingdom Viridiplantae; phylum Streptophyta; class Pinopsida; order Pinales; family Pinaceae; genus Pseudotsuga; species Pseudotsuga menziesii. The sequence continues at coordinate 11,617 of LPNX011033469.1, read as the reverse complement.
TTTGATAATGTAAGACTCTTTATTTATTGTTCTCAATCATTGGCATACTAATATGCCACTAAGATAGATTATAACACCACATACAAAAGATCATCAATTATATCCTTTAGATTTTATACATTATTCATTTTCTTACATGATCATATTTTTGAATGATTATAAATTAATATATAACCATTCAAATACAATGATGGTTAAGACCTCGATTAATTTTCATCATATAAATGAAGACAACAAAAGTTGTAAACTATTTTACCTTATATTAGAAAAACTAATCATAGACCTCATGAAATACATTTATTAAGCTATATACATAAAAGTCATGTCATTATGTATATCACACTCCTAAAACTTTATCTTGAATGTCGCTGAAGTTTGTAAGAATGATGGATAAAGGTCACCATTAAGTTATTTGCTCGTTGTACATTTATGAAGGTTAAGCTTATTATCTGAACTCTTTATAGTGAGTGTTTGTTATTGATTAATTATAATGTTGTGGTGAATTGAATGAATTTTTCAATATAAATAAATAATTAATTATATAAAAATTATATTTGTTATGTTAATAGTGGTTTAGTTTGATTTTTTAAGAAAACGTATAATAATTTATGTTGATGATTTTTTTTTATAAATGGTATTTACATGAGGAAGTGTTTTTTTTAATTTTACATGATTTAAAAAAAGAAAATACTACATTTTTATATTATATTTTTTAGATGAGGTGATTTTAATTATCATTTTCTATTAGTTTACCTCACCATGTTAAATAAGATTTTGAGGACCTTTTTCTTTTTAATCCTATGCAAAATCCTAATGCAAATGTAGTGGAGGTGATGGTGGTGATTCCACAATTTTACCCTCACCTTTCCTCTTATGTAATAGTGATAGCGATGCCTCTAATAAGAACATAAATTAGTGTATATTTCAACATTTCATCCATGAATTCAAATCACTTAAATAATCATGCTTACAATATGCAATGTTAATAAATATAATTATTTAATAGTGCAACTTAGTTTTTTTTTAATACCAACATTTTGAACGAGAACAAGTAGAGGTTTTATGTTCACAATACTTTCTGGCATCATTCTAGTGTAGCATAACCTTGTTATGTGGTCTTTTAAAGGTTCGTATGTATAAACTTTCATTAAAAATTATAACATTGCATCATAGAAGGTGAAAATAACCTTTTTCCTCCTAAAATTTCAAAAACATTTATAAGTCACGAAAAGTGAGTTGGATTGGTGAAAGAAAAAACATTTATTTGATCTCCCAACAAAGTTTCATTCATAATAAGAAGTGGTCAATGCGCTCTTCACAAGGGGAGCATTGACTCGTTAAGAATGAAATGAACAAAGTTCATTTACTAACAATTCTCTAACATAAAAAGGATAATAGACGTAAATCCATATAGGACAAGTAAATAATAATTATATAAAAGTATCATAGATTATACAATTTACAACAATATGTGATGGTGTATTTATAGCATTTATTAGGTATAATGGTTGATCCTAGTTCATGTCCTTTAGTTAGGACGTGTCACTTCATTTATTATTATTATTGATTATTCAATGATGTTTAGTATTTATATATTTATGTTAATTACATTGCATATCCTTTTTAAAGATGCTTTGTCCTCAAAGTATTTTATATTTATGCTTGTTACACATAAGCTATTAAGTCAGGTCAAGTGGTTTACAATATTTATAAGAGATGGATGATTATCACTTAGGTACTAAATAAACATCATATTCAAAAACTTAGACACATTTATAAATACATGAGAAAAATAAAATGTCAATTATATCTAGAAGGAGAATAATGCCACAACAAAGAAAACATTGATGTAATCAAACAAAGAATGTACAACAAAAGTGATGTGAAGCACCACATTTTCAATCATAATACTAGAAAAATACATCATATAAACAAGATATATCGTCCTAACAAGAAAACATTGATGCAATCAAGCAAATAATTTACCAAAACAAAAATGATGTTAAGTACCAAACTATAATAATAAAAAACTAAATTGTAATATCATTGTTTATTTTTCATAATAGTAGAAATATACATTATATAAACAAGATAGATTATCTTGAGAATATGCACTTTTACCTATCAATCCACATTTTGAATTTGTAAATAAGTGATCAAAGAATTCAAGGCTACAAAAAAAAATATTTACCTCAAACCCTCTAACCATATTATATGTAAAAATGTTTAATTCTTATCAAAAAATAACAGAGGAATTACGCTTTCTTTTCACAAAACAAATCTAGATAGTTAGACGCTTATGCAATTAAACACTCGTGCAACTACAAGAGTATAAATTTTCCCAAAACTTGTTGACACATTTTGTAAAACAAATTAATGAGACAATTACTAAGCACTTTGTAAGCTAAATCTCAAGTACCTATGAAACTTTTGACAAACACACCAGAATTACATAACCAATGAAAACATCTTCCCTATAGAAAAGACATAACATCTTCCCTATATAAAAGACATAGAGGTTCCTAGTCAGAAGTGAATGGTTACTTGTTATATGCTTTCATATGATACCAATTACTTCTTCAGGACTTACAAAAGTCACCCCACAAACCAGTAGCAAGTAGTAACGTATCCTTACGTTATTAGACTAAACAATACACCCAAATTTTTATTATTATATATTTGTATGATAAAATCATGTGCACGATAGATGTATATTTCAATGTAGGCATAAGCATAATAACAATAATAACAAAAATACAGGCATCCCTAACAACAGTAACAAATCCTCTTCAACAGATGACCAATCTATAATATATTCGAAACGCATATAAAGACATTTAAATGATAAAATGATAACCCACAAAAGTATCAATAAAATTCATATAAATAATTTTGATAGCACGTAAGTAATTTATATAACAATAACAAAAATATAATATACTAATCATTGAGAACAATTATTATCTAAAATAAATAAAATAACAATATTAATCAATCTAGTTAAAACAAAACACATATAAATGAGCCAACAACATAATAAATGTATCAAACAATAACAATAACAGAGCCACGAGGTGGCAATGTCCTCGACATTGCCACACACTATTGCAAGAGAAGGTGCAACTTTGTTTTCAACTATTAAGTAAGTAAGTAAGTTGACTTGCTCTTCTTCTTCTTTTTTGATATTTATATAAATTTGAATATGATTTCTCTCCCTTTAATATAAACAAAAAAAAAATCATTAACATCTTTATAAAAGATATAAATGTAGTGTTTTTTTTATATTATACTAAATTTAAATATGAATTTTCTATCTTTAATATAAATAAATAAAAAACATTAACATCTTTATAAAATATATAAAGGTAGTGTTTCTTATCAGGCTTAATCGATTTGTATGAAGGAACAATCAAGCCTTATCATTTTTCATGCTTAGAAAGGTTATCTTACCGTATTCAACTACACAATTAGACACAAGAATATTGTCTTCTTAAGGTGCCTTTTATTTTAAATCTCTAGAAAACGAACCTATTTTTGTAAAGAAGTGAATTATCATAATAATATCTGGTGTCAGGATAATAATTGGTCCCAGTTCCTACGAGTAAAATCATTTTTCTTTGTTATTGATTCGAGGTTGAGGGAAGCACGTTGGGGTGCAATGGAAGATGATCGTCAAAATGGAAACAAGTACAAAGCCATTTAATGTCCCGCAAAATTTAGTCCAGGAATTCAATCAATATTTGACTGCAAGGATCCATGTACCCACACTTTCCACTTGTAGTGCTTTAGTATAGGAAAGATCTCAAATGATTTGGTTTAGTGTACAAGAGTGTTTCCACCATTTACAACTCGCTTCTTGGTTTGAGTGTTAGAGTCACTCATAGTCATTCGATCGAGTCATCGTGGTGTTATATTTTCATAATCCCTCGTAGTGTGTGAAAACCCTAGGTCATAGGTATTCTAGCATTATCAATAAAAACACAAGTTCTAGAACCTTCGTCCTCTACATAGACAAACCTCGAGCTGCGTACTAGTCCCAGAGTGAGAGGGTTCGTGTTTGAACTTTAGGCCAACATAAATCCATCTAGATATTTTAAGCTCTAAGTGTAAATCCAATTGAACTCAAACAAAAGCTGAATGATAAGAAAAAGATCTTGTGATTCCAAGATGCAATTATTTATGAAGTCCAACTTTGATGAGGAATTAAATGCATTCTTCTTCTTTTCTTACATGTTTGTTATGGTAATGGCTAGCCATTTCATTGGTGAGGTTGGGTTTCATTTCCAGGATTTGTTCATTTGCAAGAATTAAAAAATGAGAGGTTTTCTAAAATTATACCATTTTTCTAATGTAATAAAAGACATAATAATTTTATATTGTTAGGGTTTTTATATTGTTAGGGTTTTAGACGAGAGTTTGAGGGAAATCAAGAAAGATATTGATGCTTTATCTTCGTTCATTGAAGAATTTGATGGCCATTCTCCACGGTGATAAAATATCTGAAATATCTAAGCAGACAGAACCAGAAGTGGGTGAAATCCTGATACAGTGCTTTGGGCCAAAAGAGCAACCAGGTGGCTGCATAACTGATTACCTTCCTAGTGAACTTACTTGACAAAAGAATGGCTTTGCTAAAGACAATTCCAATATCAAAGAGTATTGCAATCATATAATGAGTATTTCTGAACAATATGGAAAAGAGTTTTCCTCGGGCATCTCTGAATTTATCGCCCCCAAAATATATTAGCCAGACACTCCAAAGTGGAGTGTAGATTTTCTTAGTAAAGTCCATCAAGATCGGTTTTTAACAAATAACAATTTTAGTAAATGAGGTTTAGTGGCCATGTCTCCAATTACAATGATTTGTTTATGTTTTGTCACTGTCCCCATGTTCAACCTATTTGATGGAAAGCATCAATCAGAGATTGGAACCTTTTGTTGATCCATATTCTTGAGACATGATCTTGCTGCACATCGAATTCAAGATTTTTGGAACTTTCTTATATTGTCAAAGTCACAAGGAACTTCAATGTAATAGCTTCATTTGAAAAACAGATGTTCTGGCCTCAATCCTAACATCCAGAAACCTGTTCTACTCTATCATGTTCCCTAATTGAGATAAAACACATACAGAAAGACGACACTGCAAAAAGTAAATGAATTTGGAGACTTAAACCAAAATGAGAATTGACTAGACATTTCTAGGAATTGAAACCACTAAATTCTAATCAGTAATTGAAACTGGAAGGGTACAAGTTTTCCATAGTAAATATGTTAGGGCCAATATCCAATGCACACTAAAAAATTCAAGAATCAATGGGATATATACAAAGGGTTCAGGCTAGGAAGAAGTAGAGATGTTGTAGAAAATGCTCTTCTTTAATCTAAATTTTGGTATTTACTCTTATTTTCCGAGCGATTAGGACAAACCTTTTTATATGGTGACAAGCCAAAAGCAGATAGCCATGTTACCTGGTAACATAATTTAACATGTTACATATTTGGATGTTCACTTTTTGATAGTTTCATCAATACTCAACCGCAGATGAAACCTTTCAAAGCTCTATGGTAAATAAATTAAATCTCTACATTGTAAGGTTTACAGGTTGTGTATAGCAGTAGTTACATGGCATACATGTGTTGAGTGGTCCATTGGTAAAAGCTTACAAATGAGGAAATCTAACAAATTCGCCAGAAATTAGTTTCTAATCAGTAAATTAGAAGGTTATTGAATATTGATGGGGGAACTGGGAAAGATGATATTCTTTACAATTTGTGTCGTAGTAAGGAGTGATTTATAGGAATCATCCAGAGAGTGTGAATTATATTTGTAATGAATTATATTCGTAATGAATTATATTCGTAAAGGAATATTTATGCACATAATCAACTTTTTACACATTTAAGATGAGACAAGTAGATTAGAATACATGTGCTTGTAGAGCCATGATGTAGCAAATGTGAGCAAAATCAGAAATAGAGAGCGATTTGTGAAAAATATATGCTAAATTGCAAAACTAACAATAGATAAGAACCATTCAACTTTGAGAAACAATGTAAGTGATCATACTACAATCTAAATGGATCTCAAATTACAAGAAATACACTAAAATAAGAAAATAAATATAAATGATTGCTCAAAAGTAAGCCGGAAATCATACTTCTTACACAATGATGAGTAAAAGGGATCTTAAAATGCAAGCATTTTTTGCTTAAAGTAACTAATGTCCCATTACTGTAGGGTAAGGGGCAAGAAACTGAACAACTCGAGAAAGATAACTGATTTTATCCCGCAGGGCTTTCCTAGTGCAATGAATCCAATATTGCAGCAGAATACACTACACAGTAAGATTGTAAATGTATGGATGAGTTGAAATAAGTCTACAAGCTAGATTCCTTATTGAAACAAAATATTAAAAATATAAAGTTGTTGCAGATATATGTCGGTTCTCTCAAATTCATCTTCCAGTGGCATTTCCTATTTATAATGAAAGTAACTTGAGGCTTGGAACAAAAATAAATACTAAACACATTTTCTTGGCTTGTAGGGGGATTTCAACCCTCAAGACCAGAAATCTGCTCTGAATATGACCTATAGATTTGAGCATTATCAAGCACCAAATTGACAAAATGAAGCACTTCATGTTGGATTCCAGAATACTCTTATACATTTGCACAGTTCATAATTGTTGATAATAGTCAAATTCAAGCCCACTGATGGTATACACTGGAAAATGACAGAGTAATAGCTAGTATGCTTTTCCGTATTGCCAGTACTTCAGTGAACAGACTTTGAAGGGTCTCTCATTGTCCTAAATTGATATAGTTTTAATTCTCTGTTTCATTGCTTAAGCAAGCGACTCATAATAGATAAGTACACTTGTGGACCCTGAAAATAGGTTGACAACAAATTAACTCAAGATAGTGATAAAAAACTAAAAGAAGATCAAGCATATGCTGCATGACGATGTAGTCATTCTGATGCAAACATCAATTGGAAACTATTGAATGAAATCAAACTACTGCCAACAAACAAAACGGATTTCAGTCGTTTAGCCTAAAATGATAACAATGGTTAGTGTTACAAATGACAGTTGAAGGTATCAAAAGTGACATCATTAATATGGCACACAGTAATTAAGAAACGCTTCAGAAGCTACAGCTTTTGCTATCCCACTGAAGGGAAGTCATTAAAAATAGTTTTAGTTCTATGTTTTCACTGCTTAGCCAATCTACTCAGAGTAGATAGAGTACACTTATGGATACTGAAAATAGGCTGCCAACAAATTAACTCAAGCAAGTCATAAAAAACTAGAAGAAGTCAAGCATGTTGCATGACGATGGAGTCATTCTCATGCAAACACCAAAATAACATATTGAAATTTGAATGACATCAAACTAGATCCAACTACCAACATGAATTTCAATTTTTTAGCGTAGAATAATAACTATGGTTAATTTTACAAATGACAGTTGATGGCATCATAAGTAACATCATTAATCTGGCAGGCAGTGATTGAAGAATGCTTCAAAGTTTACACCTTTTGCTAACTCAGTGATGTTATTGATGAATTCCAAAATGAGATCTGGAAAATTTTGAACAACAATACACATTCAGGATCATGTGAGTCATTAAATTTGGATCAGGTGCAAATAAGGCTATCCAAGTTAGAGTCCAACAGGTGTAATCCATAAGGTTTTTCTATAAGTGTTTACCTTCTATATCTTAAATGCTTAATTTTTTTAAATGAAATGAAAAACCTAATAGATTCAAACTTTCAGCTCACCAAAGCAACATGCACATGCACATCCTTTTTGAACTGTTATATTTATTTATGAGGCCATTATAAAAAAATTATTTCATCAGAACTAAAAAGAATTTATCACAATATCTAAAACTAGACACAAAGCTCACTAAGTTATTGTACCCATTGTTGTACCTGTCTAACCCTATCAAACCCTATCAATACTTTATCTCTCTCTCTCAGGTATGTATGTGCATACCCTCACGTAAGGGTCAATGACTTGTTCCATTTATTGACTTGCCACTGAGAGGCAAGATCTGATCTAAAAGTAACTCTAAGTATAAGAAAGGTCCTCTACCCTAACCTAATTTATCAGATCTAATTTATTTTTGTTAATTAGTCTTTAGACTTTACTTATTGTTGTTGTCCTATTATTTAAGATTTTACTTCAGTAGTACCTATTAACTGTTTATGATTTTACTATGTTCATGTGCATTATGTTAAATTTGTTTAAAAACCCAAACTTTAACAATTTTACCTTGGTAAAGATATTTTTGTAACTTAGCTTTCTTTCAGAACTTGAAATCAATGCCTATGCTTTGTTCCCTATGCAGATATATTGTGTTTCAGACTTTAATTTTTTAGATGTTTTGTCTTACAAATCACATTTGCCTTCCGTATCTCAAAGAGGAAAACAATATTTACTGTATCTTTTCCACTTTTTTTTCCTTGAAAAAAAAGCGTAATTTTATTCATCTTTCGAGATCAAAATTACATTCAGTATATTCACTTCCAGGTGAATTCCAGAGTCCATAAAACATGGATCCAATAATGAGACTGCCAGGTCTTCTGTAAAAAGAAAACAATAGCAATTTTGCTATAGATCATTAAATAGAGTCTCAGTCGATTTTCACAGTCAAAACTGAGATGACAAGCTCTGTCAATGAGAAATGCCCATATCGTTAAATATGGCATAGTGATAAACACATCCATGATGTAGTAACAACAGAAAGAATCCACAGAGGACTGCCAAAACACAAACAGCATATGTATGAACCTCCATCATACCCATCAAGCATACACATCAGGCATAAAACCCATCGTGAACACCAATACTGCCACCCAAAACAGAAGATAATATCCACTGTCATATATATTCGAGAACAAAAGTCTGATAACCTAAAACATCAACATGTTTCAGCAATATACATAGAGCAAAAACAGCCCACGACTATATACCAGCCACAATGAACCCATCAACATGCTCTGTGGCATTCAAAAGTTATCAATAAACTGCCTGTCAAATGTCTGAACATGAAACCATAATATAGTATCTCAGTCGAGATCCAGCCATATTCCCATTGTGACAACACTGGCAACTAAAAAACCGTATCGAGGAACATAACACCGCAGACATAAATATTATGGAAGAGCAGTATACCCATCAGCAGGCAACGGATCCCACCGTGAGTCCAAAATTACATACACAGCATAAATAAGAACCAACCATCATACACCTCGAGCATATACAACAGGCATAGAAAACCAACTGTGACAAAACTGCCAAAAAAAACTGATAGCATCTGTCATAAATAACATTATCTGTTAACCTGTGGCACTTCAAAAGTTATCAATGAACGGCCTATGAAAAAAAATCTGAACAATTCCTGCAATATATTCTTTCACCAGCCAAGTGCCCATTTCCATCCCGAGCCCTTCCTTGGAAGCGAGGTCCGCTTCCTGGTTAATTTCCCTGTATACATGTCGGCACGAAAAGGAATCAAAACGAAGGAGGATCTGTCGAATGGAAGATATAATGTGTGCTAATCTCAAATCCCTACATGCCTGTGTATGATTGATCCAGTTTATAACATTCAAAGAGTCCCCAAAAAAATTAAGAACAGTGCACCCTGTCTCCAATGCAAACACCAGTAGAAATTTAAGACTCATTAATTCAGCAAAATTATTAGTGCCTCCCCCCAGCCCCATGGACATAACAAAAAAATGTGAGGCAGATAAGAACAGAATTGCACCACCGCCACACATATTGTTTTGGGCAGCCCCATCAAAGAAAGCCCACGGAAGAGATTTATCTATATCCAATGTTATGATCCTTCGTTCTCTGCCAGCCCTGATATGTTCTGGAAAGGAATTATAAATACCCACTGACAGGGAACCAGTAATAGCCAGAGTGCAACAGACATCTTTGAAAATGGCCTGATTACGAGCCAGCCAAACCCCCCAAATGATCAGTAAAGGTAATTTACGTTGTTTCTGGTTAGATCTTCTCCACCAAGAAAGCCAATCTTCCCCAACAGTATCTCCTTCCCACTGACAATTAAAACCAACCATAATGGAAACTTCCTTCCAAACATCAAGAATGTAGGAACAGGAAAGAAACAAGTGCAGAGAAGATTCCAGCTCCTTTTTACATAAAACACACCATCTCGGGCCCTGAAAAGAACGCTTCTGAAGAACGTCCCACGTAGGCGCCTTATCACACAAAACACACCACATAAACATCTTGGTTTTGGCAGGGCAATGAAGCCTCCACAGAGGCCGCCACCACCAGACTGCTTCCCTTTGAGCCAAACCTGTACAAAGTACTAAGTACCCTGCCTTAGGACTATAAACCCCCCCCGGATCGGCCTCCCACACCAATGTATCTTCATTATCCGAGAGGATAATGTTAGCCCTCACCAATTCCCGAATATAATGTTCTAAAATAACAGTCTCCCTTGCCCCCAGACCAAAAGTAACAGCCCTTTTCCAAGATTGAATCCACGATTCATTGTTCCTTGGAACAGCTAGATGATTCAGCATTACTACCCCTTGAAGACTTAACAACTCAATTATATCAGGAGGAAGAAGGTGTTGATTTACACTGCCCATCCATGGATCCCTACCAATCTCAACACTTTCCCCATTGCCAACATCCCAAGCCAAATTGTTTTCAATCAAATCAAAAGAGTTAACAATTGCTTTCCAAATCACCGATCCTCCTACATGAGACTTCCGTGGATTTCTAATCCAATCCAAAAGACTTACACCATAAATATACTTTTGTTTTATCACCCTGGTCCACAAGCTGGAAGATTTCAACAATCTCCACCCTCCCTTTGCAACCAAAGCTTTTGAAAACAGAAAAATATCCTTAAGACCCCAGCCTCCTAATCCTTTTGGAACAGCGATCCTTTTCCAGTTCACCCAAGGGGTAGTCTATTCATCTTTATGTCCACTCCAGGGAAATCTGAAACAAATCCTCCTAATCCTTTCAAGGATCCCTTTCGGAATCCACAATAAAGACATCCAAAACACCGGAATTGCCTCCAGCACAGCTTTGACTAAAACTAATCTGCCAGCTCGAGAAAGCCACTTGTGACTCCAAACCATCAATCGTTTCTCAACCTTTCTAATCAACCAAAACTAGTCCTGTTTCCGATAATTGTTTGCCTTCAATGTGAAACCAAGATATTTAATTCCTACCTCCAAACCTGCAGTAGAAAAAGGAAAAGACCTCAATAATTCAGACTCCTCTTCAGGTCTTAACATATGAGTGGTCAAAGAAGATTTTTCAGCATTTATCTCCATTCCAGTGGCCTTTGAGAAAAGATCCAAGATTTCCACAAGAACCTTAGAATCTCCTTTAGTTCCAGAGCAGAAAATCAGTACATCATCCACAAAAAGTAGATGTGTAATGTTTAAATTTGGAGCTAGCTGAATCCCCGTAAAACGACCTTCCACTCGAGCTCCTCTTAAAGCCCTACTTAAACCTTCAGCTACCAAAAGAAAAAGGAGCGGAGACAAAGGACATCCTTGTCTCAACCCTCTCTCTGCATGAAAAAAGGATGAAGCCGCTCCATTGATCAAAA
>LPNX011033467.1:9286-34036 GCA_001517045.1 Pseudotsuga menziesii | reverse complement strand
TAGAATGTTTCTTGGGAAATACTCCTGCTTGAAGCTACTCAAATTTACTTCCTCACAAGCCTGGCTGGCTTAAAGGATAGTGTGCAGGATGTGTAAATGAAAGTCAGGAACAGCTCACGAAGCTCCCTGTTTGCCCCACTTTAAGTTTAAAAAACAATAAAAAATACCCCATTAAATGAGATATATAGAATATCTTGCAACTCGTTGAGAAGAAAGGGACATAATTACACTGAATTTAGAATCTTTCATTTAATAATTGAGATTCACATTATTTTCACAATATTTTTTTTTTTTAATTTCAACAAGCGTCGCTTATGCGACGCTTTTACATGTCGCTTTTCCGACGGTTTTGCTAGAGATCCGTCGCTTATGCGACGCTTTCACATGTCGCTTTTCCGACGGTTTTGCTGGAGATCCGTCACTTAAGCGACGCATTCACATGTCGCTTTTCCGACGGTTTTGCTAGAGATCCGTCGCTTATGCGACGCTTTCACATGTCGCTTTTCCGACGGTTTTGCTGGAGATCCGTCGCTTAAGCGACGCGTTCACATGTCGCTTTTCCGACGTTTGTGCTAGATATCCGTCACTTAACTTTCACTACTGTCGAAAATATGCCGTCGCTTAACCGACGCGTTAAATTTAACCGACGGTTGCTTAGGTGTCGCTTAAACGACGGTTACTCAGGTGTCGGAAACCCGACGACAAGTTTCCGACGCTTAACAAAAAATCAAAGTGTCGTACATGCGACAGGGAAGTGTCGAAAATCCGACATGACGGCCGTCGGATTTTTGGTCAAAATGTAGTAGTGAGATCTGCAATGCAGGATTCCAGGTAGGTAGATCCTCCACAAATATCTGTTAGATAGAGTGTACCACCATATAGGATTATTTATATGGCACTGATGACAGAGTTGATTAAATATGAACCTTCCAGCTTCGGGAAGGCTGCACAACATAATGTGTGGCAGGAAGCTATGGTTGAGGAGAATGACTCCATTATGAAAAACCAAGTATGGGAGGTTGTGCCGAGGACACAAGGGAAAAAGGTGGTGGGATCCAGATGGATCTACAAGGTAAAGCATGGAGCAGATGGAAGTGTAGAGAAGTACAAGGCGTGCTTCATGGAAAAGGGGTTTTCATAGAAGGAGGGTATTGATTATGAGGAGACCTTCGCCCCTATTTCTAGGTATTCTTCCATTCGTACCATTGTCTCACTAGCAGCTGAGATGGTTTGGCGTGTGCATGAGATGGACGTCAAGAATTCCTTCCTCAACGGAGTTATAGAGGAGGAGGTGTATATTGAGCAGCCAGAGGGGTTTGATGTGGAGAATAGGGAGACACATGTATGCATATTGTATCAAGCTCTTTACAAGCTCAATTAGGCACCTCGAGCATGGTACTCTAGGATTGGCAACTATCTACGGGAGATGGGATTTCAGCGGAGTGAGGCTGACCACAACCTATGCTTCTTAACAGGCCGTAAGGTGCCTCTCATACTGGTCTTATATTTGGATGATCTCTTTTTTACAAGAGATGAGAGGCTGATTGGAGACTATAAGTCCAAACTTGCAGTAGAGTTTGAGATGAAAGACCTTGGGCTAATGCATTAATTTTTGGGCTTGGAGGTTTGGCAAAGAGATGGATGCTTCTTCATCAGATAGGGGAAGTATGTAGTAGAGATCCTGAAGAGATTCAGGATGGAGGACTGCAAGCCTATGGCCATACCTCTAGTTTCCAACTAGAGGAAGATTGATGCATCATGGTCAAATGGATTTGATCCTACCTTGTATCTCCAGCTTAGCGGATCACTTATGTATATGTTCAACACTCGACCAGACATCAGTTTTGCACTCAACTCTTTGAATCAGTTCATGATGGACCCTCGAAGAGTGCATTGGACATCTGTGAAGCACATACTTTGCTACATCAGAGGTACAGTGGAGTATGGATTTGTTTATGAGCACAGGGGGAGTCTACAGTTAGCAGGATTCACAGATGCTAACTAGGTAGGATGTGTAGAGGACCGGAAGAGTACTTCGGGTTGTTGTTTTAGCATTGGATCAGGGGTTGTCTCTTGGTTCAGCAGGAGGTAGAAGTCAATTGCATTGAGCTCGGTAGAGGCTGAGTACATGGAAGCTAGCATGGCTGCTTGTGAGGGTATGTGACTGAGGAAGTTACATACAGGGTTGTTCGAGTGTGAGCTAGAGGCTAAAGTAGTACATTGTGACAATCAGAGTGGAATCATGCTATCTGAGAATCCATTGTTCCATGACTGGAGCAAACACATAGACATCAGATACCACTTCTTGAGAGATTGTGTTCAGAGGGGAACCATTCGGTTGGAGTACATACAGACAAATGAGCAGGTGATGGACATTTTCACCAAGGCACTTTACAGACAGAGTTTTGTGAAGTTTGGGGATAAGTTGGGGTTTCTACCGTATCCCTTCCTCGTTGAGAGGGTGTGTTAAACTAGTAGTAACAAGGAATGTCTTCTTGCATGTATGTGTTCTTACATGCAGAAGACTTAAATTAGGAAACCAGTTGTATTTAATTTACTTTTCCTAAGTTTACTTTGGAAAATAAATTAAAGTGATCTAAATTAACTTTAGTGAACCACTAGTTAAAGTGAAATTGAAATTAGAGTTTCGTCTTTACCACTAGTTAAAGTGAAAGTGAAATTAGGGTTTTCATTTTACCTAAAGTTATAAAAGAGAGATCAATTGGTGGAGAGAACACACACACTTGTATTCCGACAAAGACAGGATACAGACAAGGAGAGAAAGTCAGACAAAGTATTTAGCCGAGAAGACGGAGGAGCGGGCAGCAGGATCATCTAGATTTGTACAGGTGGGTCGTACACTCACATAGGAGGGTGTTAAGGTTTAGCTAGGATTTTCCCAGTGATTCTACTGGGTACTGCATTCGCCAGGTTTGGGTGAATTTGTAGTGATTGTAAAAGTTCCATATTTTCCCATAATAAAATCTATATCTGACTGTTGCACCAGTTTTCCCATATTGGGTTTTTCTGAGGGTTTCCATACCCAAAATAATAGTGTCAATATCGTGATGTGATGTTGTGATTTATTTCTCAGTTTTATATTCTACTGCATATTCTAAAAGATATTCATGTGTAGTTATCGGTTGATATTTTGCATGCACAATTTACCCCTAGTTTGGTTTTCCTCTATCTCATGTTCAGACAATTGAGCATCTAACAGTTGATTCATAACCAAATTCATTGATCGTATCCACTGCAGATAGCTATTTTTGGAATGTTTCTACTGGTGGAAAGTACAAAAATGGTGCATGCCTACCTCATTAAAATTCAGGACAGCAGAATTATACACAGGCGGTTGAGATGGTCCACTTTCTTCCCTCTTCTTGTAGTAAGGTTTGACTGTCCTCTTAGACGTGCTAGCTTCTTTGTCCTTTTCCAGGTCTACTATTTTATTCGATAACTTTTGAACCATATTAACCACGTTCTCCAACTCACTCGAATGCTCTTCCTTGGGTCTGGTTAACAACAATGGTCTTTTACCACTTGTTGGTTTAATATCTGATTTTGAAAAGTGTTTTTCTATACTATCGAGTTCGGATTCTACTTTATTAGCTTCCTCGTAATTTTCTATCGACATAAGCTTGACTGCTCTTTTCACAAACATTGCTATACGGGGATATAGTGTTGAAGTATTGTATTCTACCAATCTTCGGTTGGTTTTTTTGTAGAACTAATATTAATTAGATGAGTAGTAAACCTCTGGTTGAAATATTGAACCTTTTCTTTCTTATCCATCCTGGAAGAGAGAAATTTTTCATAAGGGCAGCGAGAGTTCATTGAATACCGAATTTGCTTTTAAACACCCTTTCAAAAGTTTCCCATTTTGGTATTGAATTGGCTTGTAAACTGAAAAACCAAGAGAATGCTTTAGCTTCAAAGGTATGTGGAAAAAGCCTGCATACAACATCTTCATGTTCAACACCTAACAGTTCCAAAGCTAAAAAAAACATTTCAAATGGTCTTGTGCGGAAATGCTTTTCCCAGGGTCAAACTTTGGTAGTGCCCTTTTTGGGTGGTTAGGAAAATCATGCAAAGGTGCGTCCAGATTAAGTGGTGGTCTATCCCTCCATGCGGATTGATTAACACCATCCATAACTTGATCAGGTGACTATGGTGGAGATTGTAGCAGAGACTAAACTATAGTGGAATCTAGTCCCAACTGATCAAGCGGTTGGATGATTTCTTGTATGGATAAATCCACCAATTCTTCCAAATTTTCGACCAGTATCGAATCTTGAGTATAAGAAACTACCTTCTTGGAAATGCAAGAATTTCTTTCAAACCTCCAATATTTTTCACGTAATATCTTGTATGTCTTCGTAAGTGATTAACTTCTTCGAACGGAACAACGTATAAGCGTTCTAAACCTTCTTCTTTAGAACCTACCTTCTCTTGTTCTTCAAGAACAAAACCTTCAAGAAACTTAGTTTTAGATGTATTACCAGTGGAATGATTCCTTGCAAACGGAGTTCCTCTTCCAGCCATGCACTGGCTTCCCTCCTTCTAGCACCAAAACTGTTGATTCCTAAAAAATTTCCCAAGTACCTAAAGTAGGGATCCTCCCTAGTAACTTATCCCAACTAGATCTCTCACCGTTTGGTGTGGGGAACCCTTCCGGTTAGCGACCCGGCTACCATAGATTTAAAATTTGTTTAATTCTTTTATCGGTTGCGGCCCGCTCCATCGTTTATGTGATTTTATGTTTTAAGGATGAAATGCAAGTGCCTAAGCTAAGTGCAAGTGACTAATAAACAAGAACCTCCGAAGAGTTGCACAGTTTCTTACCTCTCGCCTTACCTAAATATTTCTCCTCAATCACTCCTATAAAAGTAAATTAATTACCTTCTAGTCTATTCTAAATTGATCTATCCTGTCCCCTTCGGGAGCAAATTTAACAAAAAATAGAGTAATGTATTTTAAATATCCATAACGAATTTTGCAACTAACTATTCCAATTCCATATGCATAGTTACAGCAGAAATATTAACAAAGATAGCTTTGAAATAAGAAAGCATTCATTACTCCATTTATACACAAAATTTTAGATGAAAAGCAAAATCATTCATCATTACATAAATAATTCACAAAATTTAGAACAATCTCACAATATACGGAAACTCAATAGAAGTAGTTCATATTTGAAATTCCACATAATCCATGAAAACCCCGTGCAGTCCTCTCCCAACAAAATTGTCTTTCTTTATTCATAGAAAAAATAGTTCTTCTTACAAAATAAACTTAGCCTTCTTATTCCAGCAAAAGGTCCCTCTATTCTACCTTTTACATCTATTTATAATATAGAACCATGTGACTTCTTGACTCCCCCGAATTTAGAACTTCCATGTCCCTAGGACTTCCAAAATTTGTCCTTTAGTGCCTTGTACTTGGAAAAGAAAATAATAATAAATTACAAAAGGTGACAAAATATAGAAAAAACAAAAGATCTCATGTAGGCCCAACTTTTCTAGAAATGTAATAATCCTGTGCATTAGATTCTTCTAAAATGGTTCGATAATCTATTAGCTCTAACAATCTCACAGTTATTACATGTACAACCAACTCTGACTCCACTTGTGTCACTTTTGGTGGAGTCAACTTGTATAGATATTCTAAGAGATGATTGCTGATGGAGGCTTGTGCAAGCCAAGTTTTAACATCTTCTTCCTTTATGATTTCCATCTTATGAATGCATTGTTCGTCTTCAAGCAACCTATCTTGTAGGAACTTCGGATGTTGATCATCTTTGTCTGGGAAGTCCTTGATCTTTGCTACTGAAGAAGTCTGGAATTTATTATGAACGAAGGAAATTTTTTTGTAGAACTCTATACATTTTTCCAAAGTTTTCACAATTCCAGTGCTCAATCTTAAAGAATATTTCCTTTGAAATTCCAAGAGCGTTGATTCTATATTTAGGCCTCCTGTTGTCTTTTGAGGCAGGTGCTTGAGAAAATTCAAATTAGCTTCCACCCCAGTCAACTGGCTTTGAAATATCTTACTGACTTCCAGTAGTCCTTCCCTCAAACTAAGTGATTTCTCTGTTATTTCATTCAACCTTGTCTCTACATGTTTGACCTTATATATATTTCTTCTGCGAGACTCCTTTGAATTTGATAAATTTTCCTCCGGATTAAGCAATCTTGATCACAGAAAAGAGTGATCTCAGGCCTCCTTTCATTGGTTGTCTTAAGTTGAGTCTCCAGTGATCTATTATGTAGCTCCATTTCTTCTACGTGGGTTCTTATCTCCCCTGTTTATTTGTTTTTTGCATATTTATGCACTTGTAATTCCAAAATATTGTCTTAAAAATATTTTTTCACCCCCTCCATGATTGTAACTAAAACCTCCAATGCATCCTTTTCCAATTGTAAAGCATGGTATCCCTTTTGGAGCCTTTAAGATTCTGAAAGAGTTTCATCATGTTTCTTCTTAATTTCTTGGCCTTTCCCTCTTTCCTTGATCAGAGTGTCTTTCATTTTAGTCATATTTTCTTTATAATGTTTGGCATATTCCATCAATTTTTCAACATTATCAGCGTTCGCTTGAGCGGCTGCTACGCTTACCGATGCTAGGAATTTGGGGTCTTTATTGGTTTTTTAAACAATTGTTTTCTCGGTCACTGTGATCACGTCAGGTTGTGTGTTGATCTTTAAACTTTTTCCCAACCTCCTAACAATAGTTTTCTTGGACTTGTGAAAGAATATGGTGTTCAAGCAGGCCACTGCATGATTCTTGGATGGAGTGAAAGGAACCAATCCAAGTTCTGCAAGAGGAATGTGGCCTCTTGTGTTTGTGTCACTCGTTGAGGCAGGAGGGTCTATTGGATTATCTTGGGTAGTGTCGTGGTCCAAATTTTCTCTATCCTTGTCCTCTTGTTCTTTCTTTCTCATTTCTTCAGCTACTTTCTAAGCTTCTTCTCTTGCTCTCTCTTCTAATTCCTTTTGCAATCTCTCTTCCTGTTTTTTTTTCCTTTGAGCCTCTTCAACTAGTTGCTTCTCGTATTCTTCCAACATCATTCAAGCATCTTCTTCTTGTTTCCTTGCAACCTCTTCCTGATTCTTTTGTTGTTCTGTTGTGTTGCTGCTACCTTTCCCCCCAATGGTTATGTTCCTTTTCTTGAAACGCTTACTTAGAGAAGTCATGTTGCAGGCATTTATTTATGTATCTTCATCTTTCTCAAAGTGATGAGAGTATTTTAAATGAACTCCTATAGACACACAATGGGTTGCAACCTTGTCAAAGGAGTCATTCTTGTGGAAACTCTTTTCCCCAAAGAAGAAATTTTATAGATCTCTTACAAATTTAGATGCATTTTTTACCCTCGTAAATTTATAAATTTCTATGCAGAAAGGTAGTGGTGGGAAAACTGCCATCTTCATGTCGAATAGGAAATTTCCTATTCCATTTATAAACAGTTTTCGAACTACTTCCTTGTGGACTATATAGTACGTGGAATACCTAGGCACACAGGGGATTCACTTGTTGACAAATATCCTATCACGTTAGTTCATATTGTTGGTGTAATGCCCCGGTTTTGACCCCGTTGCATTAGACGTACATGATGTATATATTAAATGATCATGGTGTGGAGCTAAAGGCCAAGGCCCCACCATTGATTGGTTATGTTATGTTTGGATTTGAATTTGTCACCGATGGTATATCGAGGCATGCGGCATATATTATGATGGTCATCATGTAAATATGCATCTATAATTAATTAAATGAACCTGACCAGCTACGATCGCGGCAACTAAAATTAGAAAGGGGCATGATTTTCACAAGGATAAGGATGTGGGGGAATTTGTCAAACCTTGGCCAATGGGGTGAAAATCCATGTGTCTTCTTTTCCTTTGCCTTACCCAACCACTTTCATTGAAGAATTGCTGCTGGTGGTTGAGGCAGTTAATTGTTTGGGGAGTGGGGTGGCAGGACTGTCAGTCCTCACCCACACACATGATCCACCCATGTTGACTTCACTCACGCAGGCAATTTCGCTCTACCCACGATTTTGTCTGTTTCTCCTCACGCACAGGCTCTTGGCGGTTTTGGTCTCACGCAGACATTTTTCTGGGCTCCATGACTGTGCTGAAGGCTCACGCACTTCCCATTCGCATCCTTCCTATTGTTGTTCATCCACGGACAAAAAATGGAGCTTCTTTTCCTCACGTGGGACCTCCAAAGTCTGTTCCTTCCTCACGGTCTGCTCTTATCCACGCACAGGTATTTTTCTGTTTTGGGGCTCACACAGTGAGCTGGGAATTGTGTGTTTTTCATCCACAGTTTTCCCTATGAAGGGCCATTCGGGTGGTCTGTCATGTGTACGTTTATCCTTACCAATTTGTGGCATGTACATATGTTGCCTCTGCCCAGCTGTGAAGTTGGTTTTTCCTTCCATTTTCGGACTGTGTAAGTTCCTTGACAACTCCACTGTTCATATTGGGCCATTGACTTTCCCATGATGTTGGTTGTGGTTGCTGTGATCGTCCTTGCATTTTGGGCGCTGTTCTAAATTAGTTGGAGAGTCATTTTGGCCACGATAGGGCCAATAATGACTCAGGGAATGCTTTCCCTGTCTTAAGCTGTATCAGCTGATTGATTGCTTGAGTGCAATGGTTGGTCTTTGGACTGTGAGAGGAGCAGGGATGTTGGCTTAGATTTGCTTGATAAACCTGGTGGCTGGAAACCACACAGACAGAGCTAGAGGGCTGGCCTTCTTCTCCATCACCCCTGAATAGCACTGGAAGGGAATGCAGGGCCTGAGGGACTGTGTAGCAAAAAAGGGACTGATTCCTTGTGTTGGGTGTCTTTGGGTGTCTTAGAGGTCAGGCTAGTTCTGGTGTAGGTGTTCTTGGCTCTGTAATGAGCTCACCAGCTTAGCAATTTTCCTTCTCCATCTCCCTAATGTCCTGATAACCCAACTGTGTTGGCTTGGCTGTGTTTTGTCTATTCCTGGCTATGTGTAAGTCTGCTAGTTCCCTTATTCCTTGGAGAATCATGCCCACCTCAGGGGTGGCAGCGCTGCTGAGAGATTAAGGAGCACGCTGGCCTATGGTTGGGTGGAACGTTGCAGTGACGTAGCTAGTTGCGGATCGAGTTCATCATAAGATAAGTGATCTTGTTCATTTTACTTCTGCAACCTTATTTTCTATTAATAAAAATGATGAACAGGTTAAATGATTGCATGCATGTATGAGTGCTGATGGTTTCCGCTGTGTGTGTTGATTAAATTGCATATGTGCATGATATACTGCAACACATTTTATTTCAGCATTCTGTTATGCAAATTTTATGCATGTACATGTTCATGGGGCACCCAGCCCGGGTGGTTTAAGCCACGGGTCGCATCGTCTTCTCTGGCCGGAGGCATGGGGACGTGACAGTGGGTTTTAAAATTATTAAAAATTGAACCAACATATTGCAGGTATTGGGGGGATGAGGGGTTTAAGGTGGGGGTTGGTAGGGTGGTTTATAAGGATTGAGGTATAAAAAGGGGTGGGGAGGAGGTTTTAAGTATTGGGAGGGGGTTTCAACAAAAATATTTCGGGGTCAATATCTCTGGAAATTAAGGGTATTATTTAATATCTCACGATCGCACGTGCTATGTGAGATGTTCACTAAGTGAAGTCCCTGTGCCTAGGCATCAGTGACGAGACTCTAGAGATGTTCACTAAGTGAAGTCCACGTGCCTAGGCATCAATGCCGGGGCTCTAGATCCTCTATACATCCTTAGGTAAGTACCTTCCTTAGAGAAATAATAATCCCCATATTCACATATGATTTCTATGGCACCTTCAGACATAACTAGGTATTCTTAGTTCATGCAATCTGTGAGGAAAATTAGTTCATGCAGAGGCATCATAAATTCTTTCCATATCAGCTTGTAGAAGCTTGAGTACTTGTACGCCCAATGAATTTGATGAGCAGCATATATGGGGGCCTTGGCGTAGTCCCAAGTACAACCGAGATTCAGGAATGAGTGTAGGCATTAAATACAATCGATTAAGTAAGAGCCCATGAATAATTCTGACTTTATTTGAGTAAACCCTCCCTATGCAATAGCTATACATGATGACAAGTTCCTTCATACAATAAATACCCAGTTAAAAATGGTGCCTTCCATGGCCACATAGTATATTAATGGGATCCAACTTAACTTGTACATTTTCCTGTTTTCCCTTCCAAAGATCCTATTTAGCATTAGGGCTATGACCCTATAAGGAGGGCGTAAAATTATAGTCTCGTAATCTCGAGTAGATTTCTAGCGTAGTTGCTTTCCTGCTGCCATCATTCATTTAGCACATTCAAAAATGTCTAAATTCACACTTTTCACCCAGTCTTCCATCATCATAACCTTTGGGGTGGGTAGTTTGAAGGCCTTGGTTATATATGTCAGAGTGAAGGAAGCAAAGGCTTTCCCTTCTATGTTATAAATAATCATGGTGGTTGGGTCTGTTCGTGGTAGGATCCATCCAATTACTTCAGCACACAGGAAGAGCTCTGGGCGCGTGGCTGCCTTCATGATGCGTGATTTTATTATATTACCATATAAAGGAATGTCTTCCAAGCCTAACTAGGGAATACTCTGGTATCTAATCATTTGGTAGATTTCTCCCCACTTGAACTCTTGATCAGCCCCTGTGATGGCCTTCGTGTCCTCATAAATTATTTTTGTTCTGGATATAATTTCCACATTTGAGTCACCCTCAATGGCCTTAGCATTTTTCTTTCCGCTTTTCTTCGGCATGGTGTGAGGTCAGAAATAAAATTGTATCCATAATCATAGAAATAGGTGTCTTAGCGATAATGTGATTGAAACAAAATATATTTATATCAATAGGAAAAACCGAAATGAGAAGCTAAGATATCAATGTTGAAAATCATTGTTTCTTCCAAAGAGTAAGATTGCAATCAGTGTTTATTATGATAGAGGAGAACAAAGATATATTTAACAGTTCATCATTGCCCATTCAAAATTAACTTCGTGAGGTAGATAATTCACTCCCAAAGGTTGTCCAGTCATTTTACATTTGCAGTAAGGGTATATGTTTGGCAAACTTAAATGAAACTTGTCAACACAGGTATAGATGTTGTTTTGGGAGTTATATTACTGTTTTTTGAAAAATTAATGCTAATTGTCTGCAAAATTCACCATCTTTATTCATTTATCTTTTAAAAACACCACAACGTTGAGACCTTTTGACTTGACTTTGTGGAAATGACTCAATAAGCTTGAACATGCAGAACTATAGGGGAACAATGAAACCTTGGTTCAAACCTAAAAACCCGTGAAAACCTCTCAAATGACAGTATGGACTCGAAGGGGAAGAGTATGGAGTCAAACACAGTCCGAGCAAACACCCTAGACCAAATTTTTAAAACACAACAATATCCAAAGTGAGAATCTGCCAAGGGTTTCCCTACCATTGCACATTTATCTACCAACAAACTCAAACCAAACAAAATGCCAGCGGCGAAACACCTGGACTAGAGAAACTCTATCACATTGTTTCTAGGTTTCAAAAAGCTAAACCGGCAGCTTGAAAAACCATACAAGACTGCTTGGAAAAATACAGGAAAAGGATCTATAGTGACCAGGCAGACAAGTGCGAGGTGCTTTGGGGCATACAAATAACTCATGTGGCCATGATTTTCTCCAAGACACTCTGGGTGGCTCTAGCAGTTATCCTACTGAAAAAACCTATGTGTTGCAAATGGTTATGTTGGGGAAGATGCCACACAAAGTAAAATAGAAAGAATCAACCCAGGTGACTTTTTTGAAACCCTAAACCCCCATTGATAACATGCAGTCTTTTAACACCTTTAGAAGAAAGCAGGACAATGGATTAGTTTGAGGACCTTCCTGGAAACTGTTGATACATGTACAGTCCTTAGCGTAAAACTCACGAGCTCCAGGTGTCCAAAGGCAATTCGATGCGTCCAAAATGGGACTGTGGTAACAAACCACAAAACTTACCACATTTATATATAGAAAAACATCGAAATGACAATTAATGCAGTAGTTAGGATAATAATTCCGCAAGGTTGAAAACTCCATTTCGACACCCATCTTAAAAATCTGTTGGAAACTTTTCCTAAGTATACCAATACGTTGGTGTCGAGATCTGATTTTTTCGCGACAGTCTTGGCTGCTTAGGCTGAGTTTTGACGACACTATCTATCGCATCTCGTTAAAACCTTCCAACAAACCACTATCAGCACAAGTCGCAAAACAATTCCGATCAGAAAAGGTCGGCTACAAAATCCACATTTTTCCGAACACGTCGGCTGCAAAATCCAAGTTTCGTCGAACACGTCGGCTACAAAATCCAAGTTTCGTCGACACTGTCGGTAGAACATGGAAAGATATTTCAATACACTAAAAAAAACTCCTCCGATAAAGAGCTTCGACAAGAATAGGTATGTTTTGCCGATAATGTTGGCTCGAAAGGCTAAGTTTCGTCAACACCATCTACAAAAACTCATAAAATTTTTCCGATAAAGACTTCAGAAACGGTTTCAAAACTTGACAAACAAAGAAAAATAGACTAAAGAACGTTGGTCGAAAAGGCTGAGTTCTTCTGATGTGTCGGCTACACTCACTGAGTTCTTCTGACACGTCGGAAGAAAAAGATGAGTTGTCTAACTTAGCAAAATGACTTTCCAAGCTTGATCAAAGAAAAATCCAAGACATGGAATGAAAACTTCAAGGAGAAGAATCAGTCTAAGGAAGGCTTAAAACCAAAATTCTAAGGAGAGGCCCTAAAAATGTAAAATTTTGGGGAAATAGTTGCAGCAGCAACATCACTCCAACGCGGTTGGCAGGTGTTGAGATCCTTTAGGGGTATGAGAAAGTTCAAGAGGATGGTTGTAAGTGATTAATGGTTATTATAATGTTTTAATGTGTGTTTTCATTATGTATGTTTAATTAAGTTGATTATAATAAAAATTAAACTAGATTCAAAATTATTATATAATAAAGATACTATTTTAAAAAAATATAAAATATAGAAATGAAATGATCTTAATGTAGAAAGGTGTTTTAACTAAGTATTAATAACTCAATGAAGACAACAAAACAACAAGAATTAAGTTAATTACTTATTTTTTTTAGTGATTAAGTGCATTCAAAAGGTGACCTAGGGTTAATTTTCCTCCCAAAGTGATGAAGGGTTTTTTTTCCTCTCAAAGTTAGGTAGATGTGAATCTAACGTAACCTACTCTAGGGCACTCGTACAAATTTGGTTCCATTTTTTAGGGTCATCATAGTTTCCCGAAATCTGAATGAGTTTGTAGAATTCAATAATATAATTGCATTATGTTTACCAGGCTTGGCGCTTCTATAGCATGAGATCGATTTGAACACAATGCATATGTGTTATGTGTTATAATGCATATGTGTTTTCTTGTTTTACTAAAACGATTCACAAAGTAGCCCCTTCCATTTGGTCATAAACAACTCAACATTTTGGGAGTGTGATATAACAGGAGGGAAAAATAACACACCTTATTTCCCCATCAACTAGTAAATTGCTTTATCTAGGATCAACCATACGGTCATCTCAGCATGTTAAGGTATCTAAACATTTTAAACTTGTTTTAATTTCTTCATAAATTTATAAAATGTTATATATAATTTAAAGTGATCGTGTCTTTAAATTCTAAAATGTAAAATTTACATATAATTTTGATAATAATTCAAATCATGTATTGTTTGTTTAAACATTGGATTGATTTTTGAACCCTAAAATCAATTGTTGTCTTTATTGATTTTTGAACCCTAAAATCATTTTTGAACGCTGATTTGAATTTGGGGTCTTTATTGGTTTTTTAAACAATTGTTTTCTGAGTCACTGTGATCACGTCAGGTTGTGTGCTGATCTTTAAATTTTTTCCTGACCTCCTAACAATAGTTTTCCTAGACTTGTGAAAGAATATGGTGTTCAAGCAGGCCACTGCATGATTCTTGGATGGAGTGAAAGGAACCAATCCAAGTTCTGCAAGAGGAATGTGGCCTCTTGTGTTTGTGTCACTCGTTGAGGCAGGAGGGTCTATTGGATTATCTTGGGCAGTGTCGTGGTCCAAATTTTCTCTCTCCTTGTCCTCTTGTTCTTTCTTTCTCATTTATTCAGCTACTTTCTAAGCTTCTTCTCTCGCTCTCTCTTCTAATTCCTTTTGCAATCTCTCTTCCTGTTTTTTTTTCCTTTGAGCCTCTTCAACTAGTTGCTTCTCGTATTCTTACAACATCGTTCGACCATCTTCTTCTTGTTTCCTTGCAACCTCTTCCTGATGCTTCTGTTGTTCTATTGTGTTGCTGCTACCTTTTCCCCCAATGGTTATGTTCCTTTTCTTGAAACGCTTACTTAGAGAAGTCGTGTTGCAGGCATTTATTTATGTCTCTTCATCTTTCTCAAAGTGATGAGAGTATTTTAAATGAACTCCTATAGACACACAATGGTTTGCAGCCTTGTCAAAGGAGTCATTCTTATGGAAACTCTTTTCCCCAAAGAAGAAATTTTATATATCTCTTACAAATTCAGATGCATTTTTTACCCTCGTAAATTTATAAATTTCTATGCAGAAAGGAAATGGTGGGAAAACTTCCATCTTCATGTCGAATAGGAAATTTCCTATTCCATCTATAAACAGTTGTCACTGCTTCCTTGTGGACTATATAGTATGTGGAATACCTAGGCACACAGGGGATTCACTTGTTGACAAATATCCTATCACATTAGTTCATATTGTGGGTTTTAAAATTATTAAAAATTGAACCAACATATTGCAGGTATTGGGGGGATGAGGGGTTTAAGGTGGGGGTGGGTAGGGTGGTTTATAAGGACTGAGGTATAAAAAGGGGTGGGGAGGGGGTTTTAAGTATTGGGAGGGGGTTTCAACAAAAAGAGTTTGGGTCAATATCTCTTTAAATTAAGGGTATTATTTAATATCCCACGATCGCACGTGCTATGTGAGATGTTCACTCAGTGAAGTCCCTATGCCTAGGCATCAGTGACGGGACTCTAGAGATGTTCAATAAGTGAAGTCCCCATGCCTAGGCATCAGTGACAGGGCTCTAGATCCTCCATACATCCTTAGGTAAGTACCTTCCTTAGAGAAATAATAATCCCCATATTCACATATGATTTCTATGGCACCTTCAGACATAACTAGGTATTCTTAGTTCATTCAATCTGTGAGGAAAATTAGTTCATGCAGAGGCATCATAAATTATTTCCATATCAGCTTGTAAAAGCTTGAGTACTCATGCGCCCAATGAATTTGATGAGAAACATATATGGGGGTCTTGGCGTAGTCCCAAGTACAACCGAGTTTCAGGAATGAGTGTAGGCATTAAATACAATCGATTAAGTAAGAGCCCATGAAGAATTCTGACTTTATTTGAGTAAACCCTCCCTATGCAATAGCTATACATGATGACAAGTTCCTTCATACAATAAATGCCCAGTTAAAAATGGTGCCTTCCATGGCCACATAGTATATTAATGGGATCCAACTTAACTTGTACATTTTCCTATTTTCCCTTCCAAAGATCCCATTTAGCATTAGGGCTATGACCCTATAAGGAGGGCGTAAAATTACAGTCTCGTAATGTCAAGTGGATTTCTAGAGTAGTTACTTTCCTGCTGCCATCATTCGTTTAGCACATTCAAAAATGTCTAAATTCACACTTTTCACCCAGTCTTCCATCATCATAACCTTTGGGGTGGGTAGTTTGAAGGCCTTGGTTATATATGTCAGAGTGAAGGAAGCAAAGGCTTTCCCTTCTATGTTATAAATAATCATGTTGGTTGGGTCTGTTCATGGTAGGATCCATCCGATTACTTCAGCACACGAGAAGAGCTCTGGGCGCGTGGCTACCTTCATGATGCGTGATTTTCTTATATTACCATATAAAGGAATGTCTTCCAAGCCTGCATCGGGAATACTCTGGTATCTGATCATTTGGTATATTTCTCCCCACTTGAACTCTTGATCAGCCCCTGTGATGGCCTTCGTGTCCTCATAAATTATTTTTGTTCTGGATATAATTTCCACGTTTGAATCACCCTCAATGGCCTTAGCATTTTTCTTTCCGCTTTTCTTCGGCATGGTGTGAGGTCAGAAATAAAATTGTATCCATAATCATAGAAATAGGTGTCTTAGCGATAATGTGATTGAAACAAAATATATTTATATCAATAGGAAAAACCGAAATGAGAAGCTAATATATCAATGTTGAAAATCATTGTTTCTTCCAAAGAGTAAGATTGCAATCAGTGTTTATTATGATAGAGGAGAACAAAGATATATTTAACAGTTCATCATTGGCCATTCAAAATTAACTTTGTGAGGTAGATAATTCACTCCCAAAGGTTGTCCAGTCATTTTACACTTGCAGTAAGGGTATATGTTTGGCAAACTTAAATGAAACTTGTCAACACAGGTATAGATGTTGTTTTGGGAGTTATATTACTGTTTTTTGAAAAAATTAATGCTAAATGTCTGCAGAATTCACCATTTTTATTCATTTAGCTTTTAAAAACACCACAATGTTGAGACCTTTTGACTTGACATTGTGGAAATGACTCAATAAGCTTGAACATGCATAACTATAGGGGAACAATGAAACCTTGGTTCAAACCTAAAAACCCATGAAAACCTCTCAAACGACAGTGTGGACTCGAAGGGGAAGAGTATGGAGTCAAACACAGTCCGAGCAAACACCCTAGACCAAATTTTTAAAACACAAAAATATCCGAAGTGAGAATCTGCCAAGGGTTCCCCTACCATTGCACATTTATCTACCGACAAACTCAAACCAAACAAAATGCGAGCGGCGAAACACCTGGCCTAGAGAAACTCTATCACATTGTTTCTAGGTTTCAAAAAGCTAAACCGGCGGCTTGAAAAACCATACGAGACTGCTTGGAAAAAGACAGGAAAAGGATCCATAGTGAATATGCGGACAAGTGTGAGGTGCTTTGGGGCATACAAATAACTCATGTGGCCATGATTTTCTCCAACACACTCTCGGTGGCTCTAGCAGTTAGCCTACTAAAAAAACCTATGTGTTGCGAATGGTTATGTTGGGGAAGATGTCGCGCAAAGTAAAATATAAAGAATCAACCTAGGTGACTTTTTTGAAACCCTAAACCCCCATTGATAACATGCAGTCTTTTAACACCTTTAGAAGAAGCAGGACAATGGATTAGTTTGAGGGCCTTCCTGGAAACTGTTGATACATGTACAGTGGTTGGCGTAAAACTCACGAGCTCCAGGAGTCCAAAGGCAATTCGATGCGTTCAAAATGGGACTGTCGTAACAAACCACAAAACTTACCACATTTATATATAGAAAAACATCGAAACGACAATTAATGCGGTAGTTAGGATAATAATTCCGCAAGGTTGAAAACTCCATTTCAGCACCCATCTTAAAAATCTGTTGGAAACTTTTCCTAAGTATACCAATACGTTGGTGTCGAGATCTGATTTTTTCGCGACAGTCTTGCCTGCGTAGGCTGATTTTTGATGACACTATCGGTCGCATCTCATTAAAACCTCCCAACAAACCACTGTCAGCACAATTCGCAAAACAATTCCGACGAGAAACAGTCGGCTACAAAATCCACATTTTTCCGAACACGTTGGCTACAAAATCCAAGTTTCGTCGAACTCGTCGGCTAAGTTTCGTCGACACCGTTGGTAGAACATGGAAAGATCTTTCAATACACTAAAAAAAACTCCTCCAATAAAGAGCTTCGACAAGAATAGGTATGTTTTGCAGATAATGTCAGCTCGAAAGGCTAAGTTTCGTCAACACCATCTACAAAAACTCATA
Source organism: Pseudotsuga menziesii (assembly GCA_001517045.1). Lineage (NCBI taxonomy): Eukaryota > Viridiplantae > Streptophyta > Pinopsida > Pinales > Pinaceae > Pseudotsuga > Pseudotsuga menziesii. The sequence continues at coordinate 16,141 of LPNX011033467.1, read as the reverse complement.
AAATGTTTCCGATAAAGACTTCAGAAACAGTTTCAAAACTTGACAAACAAATAAAAATAGACTAAAGAACGTTGGTCTAAAAGGCTGAGTTCTTCTAATGTGTCGACTACACTCATTGAGTTCTTCTGACACGTCGGAAGAAAAAGATGAGTTGTCTAACTTAGCAAAATGACTTTCCAAGCTTGATCAAAGAAAAATCCAAGGCATGTAATGAAAACTTCAAGGAGAAGAATCAGTCTAAGGAAGGCTTAAAACCAAAATTCTAAGGAGAGGCCCTAAAAATGTAAAATTTTGGGGAAATAGTTGCAGCAACAACATCACTCCAACGCGGTTGGCAGGTGTTGAGATCCTTTAGGGGTATGATAAAGTTCAAGAGGATGGTTGTAAGTGATTAAGGGTTATTATAATGTTTTAATGTGTGTTTTCATTATGTATGTTTAATTAAGTTCATTATAATAAAAATTAAACTAGATTCAAAATTATTATATAATAAAGAGACTATTTTAAAAAAATATAAAATATAGAAATGAAGTTATCTTAAAGTAGAAAGGTGTTTTAACTAAGTATTAATAACTCAATGAAGACAACAAAACAACAAGAATTAAGTTAATTACTTATTTTCTTTAGTGATTAAGTGCATTCAAAAGGTGACCTAGGGTTAATTTTCCTCCCAAAGTGATGAAGGGTTTTTTTTCCTCTCAAAGTTAGGTAGATGTGAATCTAACGTAACCTACTCTAGGGCACTCGTACAAAGTTGGTTCCATTTTTTAGGGTTGTCGTAGTTTCCCAAAATCTGAATGAGTTTGTAGAATTCAATAATATAATTGCATTATGTTTACCAGGCTTGGCGCTTCTATAGCATGAGATCGATTTGAACACAATGCATGTGTGTTATGTGTTATAATGCATATGTGTTTTCTTGTTTTATTAAAACGATTCACAAAGTATCCCCTTCCATTTGGTCACAAAAAATTCAACATTTTGGGAGTGTGATATAACAGGAGGGAAAAATAACACACCTGCTTTCCCCATCAACTAGTAAGTTGCTTTATCAAGGATCAACCATACGGTCATCTCAGCATGTTAAGGTATCTAAACATTTTAAATTTGTTTTAATTTCCTCATAAATTTATAAAATGTTATATATAATTTAAAGTGATCGTGTCTTTAAATTATAAACTGTAAAATTTACATATAATTTTGATAATAATTCAAATCATGTATTGTTTGTTTAAACATTGGGTTTATTTTTGAACCCTAAAATACAAACTTTGAACACCAAACAAAATTAGCATGGAGTCCTAAGACCCAAACATGCAATCCATTGATCCTGAAAACACAGACATGCAACACATTTATCGAAGACATGGAGAAGAAGTAAACCTTGAAGGACATGAAGAAAAAGTAAACCATTAAAGATAAGAAGAACCTAGGCTAAACCATAATGTAGAAATAATAGCAGCATTAGCGTCCTTGAGACACCTAAATGATGCTTTTAAAGAGGGAGACCAATTGCATCATTCCTTAGGGCAGAAAAATTATACAAGTATTGTCATGACGAGCGATACTCAAGGGGCATTGTATAACATTGCCTCTTATAGGGAGTAAATACAGGAATTTTATGCAAATAGATTAAGCTACCAAGATGTTAAGAAGTTGAAAATTACAATTCAAGGAAGTTCTACCCTAGTGGAAGGATATGTAACAAGAAGATGCTACATGGGATTCGTTGGCAATTTTGCAACAGTTTCTCATATCGAGCCTTGAGGAAAAGGATTATTTTAAAGGGCGGTGACAAGTTGCGGTCCTACCATTACCCCAACACTTTATTAGTGTACAAGACCATCAGTCCCATTATTTATTTAGTGGGTAGTGTCTTCATGTAAAAGGCCTTCCTTGCTGAATAAAGACACCTAAATGTTTGAACCTATTAATAGTTGGACCACAAGTATTTATGGATCTATTGAAGCACTATATAGAGAGTAGTAGGATATGTAATGTTTAGTTGAAAAATTATCATTGTATTTGGATATTTTCTCTTGGATTTTTTCGAAGAGGAAATACTTGAACAAAGTTAGATATTTGATATATTATCTCTTGTGTTTTCTATCTTTTTTCTGAATCTTCGGGTCTAAGTAAGTACACATTACACTTTACCCCAATCGTCTCTTTTCCATTGGAGTGACTAAGTTTCCATGCATACTTTATACACTAGGTAGCTGCATGTTTTTTTCTCCATTACCAATTACTAGACTATGAAATCAACCAGAGAATAATGGTGGTCGTAGGTGAGCATAGAGGCTAGGCATGATAAGAAACCTTTGCCCATTGTATATTTTCTATGCATTGTATGCTTAATAATCCATGCCATGTTGGACTCTTTCTACACACACTTAATATCACTATAAGGGTTGGGTACTTTGTGGGAGCATTGAGCACATAAAGAGTAGGCCTTCCTTTTGTTATGTGGGGTAATGGAAGAGCGTTTAATGGATGGGATGGTTGAATGAGATGATTTCAGTGCTCTCTAGTGAGTAATTTGGCTAAGCATGAGAGAAAATGGCTTGGATTGAGAGAGAGTGAACCTTGTAAGGTTTCATTCCCCTTGATGGACTCACAACCCTACTTGAGGGTGGTATCTACAGTTGATACCTATGACTGGGTGCAAAATTTCTCTCACACAACCAGTTATTTGGTTCTTCTTCTTTTAAAAGATAAGCTTTCATTGTTGTTGATGAATATGCAAAATTGTATTTTCTTCTTGTTATGAACATGATTGTTATGTATGTTGACCGTGTGTGGATATAGTTTTAATTCTATTGTATTCTACATATATGCACTTTCACATGCAATTCATAAATTATGGCACTCATAGTAGGCTTAAATTAGTTTTGAATTCGATTATTAGCCTCTATGGGGTAAAATTTTGTATCAAAAGAACCATAACTACCCATTTAGAGGTTGAAATGATGGATGGGATGTTACACCACATTGCATGTTGACATGAAACAAGATTTAAAAGTTGGTATACTAACAAAAAATATCGATATTTTTGTTCTAGATACATACATCAAAGTTAATACTACATAAGATATATAACTTCAATACTATAAATACTATAAATACTCTAAGTACATGTACAAGCTTTGATGGGTTTATTTTCAACTTCCATGAAACATAAGGAAGCACCTCCCACACATTATAAAAACACACATCTTTTACATATATCTTTGTATTATGAATACCAACTAACATCTTCTATTGATATATTTCCTTTAACCATTGTAAAGATACATCTATGCCTTTAGAATATTATATCATATATTATTTTATTTTTTTATTATTAAAATCATGTTAAAAAATGAAATAATTATTCATTTATATTTTTAAAATAATAAATTAATAATTACACTCGATGAAATATTATATAGGAAGATATTAAATTATTTTATAATTTATTTATAAACAAATTATGACAATTGTTTTATATTGATATTTAATATCAAATTTTTTTTTTTAAAGAAAACATTTCAATTAAATTCACCACATTAGAGAATGATGATCTAAAGATTTTTTAGTATATAAAATTAATTTTCTTTATATAAATAAAATTATAAAGAAAAAAAATGTTTTTTTAATTTTTTAAGATACAAAAATTATGCATCATCATCAAAAATGAATAAATCATAAATACTATAATTCATCTTAAATTATATAGAAGAATAACTCAATTGTTTCTCATCATCATCATCATCATCATCATCATCATCATCATCATCATCATCAAATAAATCATAAATACCATACTTCATGTTAAATTATGTAAAACAATAACTCAATTGTTGTTCTTTATTATTAGTAAAAACACTACTAAAATAATAAATAATATAAATGTAACCAATTTCGATCATCATCATCACATCACCATCACCATCATCAATGAATACCATAATTCATCTTAAATCATCATCATTATAAAAAAAAATGAATACCACACTACATAATGTATATTATGTAACCAATTCTTTTTATAAAAAAATATTTAAAAGAAAATCAATATATCCTACTACTTTACCAATTTAAATTTAAAATTGTTTATAGATGAATTAATGATATGTCATTGTTAATGGTGCATTTGTTTTAAAACCATCATAGATCCAAATTCCAGGCTCTATCAAAACTCGAGAGGGATCAAATCTTTCCAGGTGCAAACCTCTTATGAAATATTACACCCAAGGAGCTATTGATTTTATTCAAACCAAAAGACACATCTTTTTATTTAAGGTCATATAATATTTTTATTATTAATATTTAATATTATTTATGGCTTACATATAATATTTTTTTATTATTTTTTATTTTGTTAGGAACCAACATTACAACATCTCCCTCATACATGGTTTTAAAACCATTTGCAAAGTCCTCCTAAACCATGTACAATAAAACCATGGGTTGTTTAGGAAAAGGCCAACATTTTCTCTTTTTTTTGCTCATAATTCAATTTTTTATTTTTTATTATTTTGTTAGGTAGGAACATTACAACATCTCTCCCATATTGTGTTTTTTTTACTGGCCGACATTTATTTTGGGGGATAATTAAAATTTTGTTTTTAATTATTTTCTTATTAACAAATGTTACAATAAAATACAATAAAATCTTCATACCACCTAATATAACTACCAATTTTCTTTTTCATATTTAGTATCATAAAGTTTTCATGCTACATAATATAACCAAAAAAAATCATATCACAATCTTCGTGTAAAAAGAACTTTAAAAACATGTGCATAACATATCATTGAACTACCTACATATCATACCTAATAGTAACATAATTTATAAAAAAATCATAAATATATCAATTGAATAACTTGAGTATATAGGTTTTCTTGGGGTAACATAATGTATATAATGGTTCTCAGGACTCACACTTATATGCAATATTTACAAAGAACATGTCCCCACATATATATAGAGAGAGGATTATCTTATTAAAATATCCACTCATCCAATGCCCTGCATGCATCATTTTTAGCGTGTGGTACATTCATTAGACGAACATCCAATATTAACTTGTATCCATCCATCATGTAAACAATCTCATGGATACAATTATTAAATGCACAATCCTTTCAAAGAAACCCATTTATTTTTATTTTTTTAATTTTTTTTTAATTAGGGGAATCGGCAATTGGGGATGGGCCGAGACACGGGGTCCGGGGATCCAATCTCTCTACCACTATACCCCTAGGTGCATCCACAAATCCTGAACCATGGCGCACGGGTAAATTTGGGGGGATTTGAACACGGGACCTTCCAATTACAACCAATTTCAACAATTCCACTTTACCACTTGCTCTGCCCCCCATGGACAAAGCAACCCATTTATTATATTGGCTATTTCAATTCTAATAAAATTGACGAGTGATCGTTTATTATGGTTTAGTCGCTTTGTAAACGGGAAATTATTATTATGGGCAGGTCATCGAATGACCACGAAATGCCAACCGGAAGCTACAGCGAAAGAGAAAACTCATTGTCACACCATACTTTCATTCGACTTTGCAAATTTATCACCAGATGCATCTAAGTATATTGTCGGATTGAGGAGATTGTTGTTAAATTATTACAAATCGCTAGAACCTGGTTTTATACCCTTAAACATTGACACCTCTTTATAGGGAAGCAAGCTGATATTTCATTTCATTATTTACAATTTCCATTTTAATAGTAAACTATGAAATATAATTTATTTATTTCATTTAATTGAAATAAGTTTGTATAATCCATAATATAATAAATTGATACAAGACTAGATTACACACTAGATCTATAGAGGAGTACTTTCATGTCATAAGTAGGGCTACTTAGTCTCAGCGTTGACATTCAATATTTATGTATATAACTATGGATAAATTTACACAATAATACTGCAGATTTACAGTTCGCCCATCTTTATTTTACCCAGCAATTCAAGCATATCAATGATGACATAGATTTACACACAATAAATACAAAATATTGCAAAATCGATCCACACAAATAAATACAGTGAGCCATCTGAAACGATCTATACATATCCATATCTAATACAAACATTTTACTACTTTTTACATTAGTTACTTCAATATTACAAACGTTACTACTTTTTAATTGTAATATTTGATGTCATGGATAAGCGTGTATATTTACTACTTTTTACATTAGTTACTTCAATATTACAAAGGTTACATCATGTTAGAAGATCTCTCCCATAATATTTACTATCGCTATTATTTGTTGCTAACATGTTACAAACGTTACAAAATCTCTCCCATAATATTCACTATCACTATTATTTTTTGCCGACATGTTACAAACTTTACTAACCTTACATCATGTTACAAGATCTCTCCCATAATATTCACTATTACTATTGTTTATTGCCGACATGTTACAAACGTTATTAACGTTACATCAAGTTACAAGATCTCCCCCATATTGGGTTGTAAAGCACCTATCGACGCAATTAAATTTTATATAAATTTAAATATTTTTTAATATAAAACTATATATTTTTATATAATAAAATTAATATAGATTTTTATATTATACATTTTAACAATATATTTAAAATAAAAGTATTAAGTTAAAATAATATATATATAATCTTTCTATTTCAATTTTTTATATCATCTATAAATAATTCCAAATTCATTATCCTTTTAATTTAGTATGGCCATTAATTTGATAATAATTCATTTATATAAACTAATTTTGATTACCAAACCAAATTCAATGTTCTTTCAATTTTTTATGGCCATTAATTTGATAATATTTGTTTTTTTTTGTTTATTAGAATCTTATTGACATGG
>LPNX011033459.1:0-31404 GCA_001517045.1 Pseudotsuga menziesii | reverse complement strand
ACAATAAATTATCAAGATTAAGTTTAAATTAACAAAGACACTATATAGGGTTAAACAGTTACCCAATTAGTTCACTTAAGTGAAAATGAAAAAACTAGGGTTAACAAAAAAAAGAAAAAAAAAACTATCTCTATTTCAATTAAGACCTTTTCTCTATTTTTAATTTCCAGAAATAATTTCTGATTCAATAACCATGTTACTATGTAAATATTCCACTGTCAAAAACCCTCAAATTATAATTCATTTAAAGGGAAAAAAACTAACTAATAATCTACTTAACCCTAAACCCTCGAAAGGTAATAACAACAAAAATAGATAGAATAAACAAAATATATAATATATTATCCAAACAGAGATACTGTTGATCAGCCTTAAGCTATAAGAATTCCTATAAGATCAAAAATAAAATTGAACAGACACAGTCTCGTCCTATGACCTTTTACATCACCATTCAAGGCTTAAAAATCCTGATTAAAAGTATCATAATTACAAACAGAGTTCACAATAAACAAAACATCTGTCTCGGCTATGAAAGCCCCTTTAAAAGAAACATTGCTAAAATAGCCTCTAGGCTTCATATTTTTACTGACCAATCCTCTTGTAATGGACATCAGCTTTTCCAAGCATCTACAACATAGAACTTCACGCCAAGATAAAAACATAGTAACCCAATGATCTCCATAAATCAATTTTTTTAACACCTTTCACCACGACAGGAGAAACCCCAGTGAGACCGAGGCTTACCAAGGTTTTTATGCAGTTTGGAGTCAGTGCAAGGTAATCCTTGGTGTTTTTGTGTGCACTTCCCTTTAGAAGCCAAGCACCTGCAATTTTCTAAATCTAATTAGTATATATAGAAGGAAGAACTTAGAAATATAATTATTGATGCAAACAAAAAAAAAAAACGAATACAATTCCATTTACTATAATAAGAATCGAACCTTGGGTATCATACTTGCTTACTGGTTTAAGCGACCCTGAAGAAATTTTTAAGCTCAAAAACATGGACACCTTTTTACAAGGACAATGAACTTCAGGAAGAGCTATGTCAGGAGGAAACACAACTTGCATAGCATAAGATATTTCTCCTAAAGCCATGACAAGCAGGGTATAGGCCATCAAGAAAGTTTAAACAACAAACTCAGTTAGAACCTCATCCATCAAAACCTTTCTATGACAGATCAAGAGCCACGCTCTTCTCCATAGCTTACCATTTGTACCGGGGTTTATATAGAAACACTTACAGAGCTAAGTATCAATGATGAGGAAGTTTTTGTTCCAAAAACCAGAGAAGGAAATCTGTATACCCTATACATGAAGTAGAAGGAGTCTATCAGCAAGGAGTCAGAAATAGCAAAGTAACAAATAGCCTGAGCATCCAAGAACTGGGGCTCTTCCTCCAAAAACAGTCAAAACGATAGGGTAAAATGAGTTTTTAGTGTTTTAAAAGGATTTTTATTGGAAAAAATCTATAAAGTAAAAACCCTATCCACTGAGATTCGACGACGTAGTCCAAATATTTTCTTACAAGAAGGGTTTGTAATATAGTTCAAAACTCGATTTTGGAAACCTACACATTTTAAGGTAAAACCATTACTATATTGTAAAAATGTCATCATTTCGTTGTTTTTGTGATGGTGTATGTTATTTAAAATCATAGTAATTAACATGGGGTTAACAAGTAAACTAGGTTATAATTGTAAACTATAAACCTTGAATTTGTATAAGAAACTTACATTACTCACATATTAAACAATACTATGTAATTTAAGTCTTAGGAAAATACAAATGAAAAGGAGATCATTTGTAAGTAGATATTATAACTCTAGAAAATATCTTGCTAGGATTTTATTCAAGGTATTAGAAACTTTGGACACTAAAATATGGTCTAATTAGCAAATACTGTACGAGATAAGACTATCATACAAAGAACTATAGAATAGACTCCCTCGAAGGATCATTCTTACCTTGAAACAAAAAGGTATTAATCCTATGTTTAAGAAAAACATTAGTAATAAGGCATCTCAAGTTTTGGTAGGTATCGAGTAGTCATAAACTATATTTTATACCAAGTACTAGTGTCATGTGTATTTAGTGGTCTAAATTATTTCTTTCATTTCAAATGGATCATAGATCCTTTAGGTTACTGTACTCTTTAATCATGGAAAGATATATGTTCCACAAGATGCAACCACTAGTTTTGCATACAAGTATTCAAGTGATAAACACAGAATGCTAGCTTAATAAACAAGTTCTGGGATAACAAGCATAACTCAACCTAATCTAGTTTATTAATATTTGTTACTACTAACATTTATAAAGATTTGAAACAAATAAAATCAATGATACCTCTTACTTGGCTCAAGCTGTAAAGCAAAAAATTATCTAGCAATTTTATTCTATGCTAGAGGAGATGATAAATCTTGATTTGGAAAAACTAGAAACAACGTCTTACCTATAAAAGAAGCATCACTTTCACTGCATTAGCTATAAGCTAAGTAAGCCCTGATCTCAAGTAAAGTTCATCCCACTTGTCATAAGACAGTAAAACAAACTTAGTGCTAGAATTTTAAACATATATTTTACTACAGTATTGTTGCAGCTGCAACATTTTCCCAAATTTCTAAAAAAATGGGACCCTCCTTTTAAATTTTACTTTGCCTGAATTTGTTTGAGACTCCTGAGATACTTTGATTCTGGATATTTGAGGTTAAGTTTTTGAATGACTATATTTTCCTGCTAATGCTGTTGATTTGAACTTGATACTTTGAAGTTTAGATGATTTCCTTTTTTACTATTGGAGGTCTTTTGAACTATGAGTCGAGTCCGTAGTCATCTATGCAGCCATCGTTGCAGAAAATTACTTACGATTGAACCGATCCAAAGCTTTGTTTTCCGACGATGCGCTTTTTGTTTTGTTTTATTTTATTTCGGCATTTTGTTTCATCATCGTCAGATCATTAGTGCCTTTTGTTTCCTTCGTGTCGGATGGAGAATGGAAAAGCACTACGACAAAAGCTTATATCTTGTTGATTCTATGGGTTTATTGTTTTTATTATTTTAGTTTATCGTTGTTGGAATTATGTTGAATTTGATCGGGGGATTAGTTTTTGACTTTTTCGATCGGTGATGTTTCCCGTTGTCACGGAGTTCATAGTCTATTTGTGTTCAACTGTTGTGGCTCCGGAGTAGACTAAACATCTGCCTTATAGCTTTTCCTTTCGCCGATGTTTTTGTTCTGATTTTTGCTGATGGTTTGCTTAGCGGTTGGTTCTATTTTTCTCCGATTTTGACTGGTCTGCGGAACTTTGGGTCCTTGTAAATTCCCTCGTTGTGGCTTTTCAGCATACTAGTCGCTCAATGCTATAGTCATTTTGAGCTCCAATGCTGAAGTTTCTAGTGTGTATCTCACTAACGTTTTATTGTGCTGCAAAACTCATAGTACCTTCGTTGCCCACCGTTTTAGTGTCTGATTGAATTAATCGTCGATTCCTTAGTTGTTCCGCTATCCGATATACACGTTTCCTGCCGACTGATTTTCACAGAGGTCTATATATATGGATGGGTCATTATTTTATTGTTATCCCTATGAACTCATGCTTACAGTGTCCCCGTCGATTTAAAATATTCGCTCATGCCCAGCTGTTGGGATCTCATTCATGGGTGGCGTCTCCGTGGAGTTTTTTCGTATTTCTTGGTTGACTGCACAACTCTTTTTCCAGGTAGGCCAACCATGGTTTTACCCTTTCTTTTGAGTTTTGGAACTTGGGTCTTGTCCTTTGGTTAGGTTTTCTTGTTGTGGTAGATGGTCATATATGTTTGGGTTTGTATATTATCAATGCGTAGTGTGGTCCAGTTTGACAGTTCGCAGATGGGGGCTTTTCTTTTTCCTGAGTTGTTTTGCAAAGACATTATGGGGGTTTCAACCTTGTCCGATTGTGTAGGGTGTCACGTCCCCATCCCTCAACCAGCGAAGAGGATGCGATGAACATCAAACACAGCCGGGCAAATAGCCCATGAACATAAAATAGAAATCAAATGCTGAAATTAAAACTTACAAGCATACACAGATGCATAATTCATCATACAAGGATGCACAGTCCTTCAAACAATCAGCGGAAGCAGACATAGACATTCCAGCATTTAACATCAATATAAATTACAGAGATGAAGTAACCAACAATACTTATCTTTTGATGAAGAATTCACCCGCAACCAGCTACGTCGCTGCAACGTTCCACCCAACCATAGGCCAGCGTTCTCATCAGTCTCTCAGCAATGCTGCCACCCCCGAGCTGGGCATGATTCCTCCAGAATAAGGGTCAATTGCAGGCTTATACATAGCCAAGGGGACATAAACAACAAACCAACACAGCTGGGTTTCACAGTCTTTCAACAACCAAGCCAAGCCAGCATAGTCCGAAGACTATCCATTGTACTCAGAAAACCAATCAGCTATCATAGCTTAAAATAGGACAAACGAATTCTGAAGCGGCATACCACAAATTCCCAAACGTAGCAGCAAACACACTTAGAGCAGGGGAAAATCAACAGCTCGTCGAAGGCAATGGAACCATGGGAAGACTCACACAGACCACGCTGGAAACAAATTTACAGACTCCCAGCCTGGGCGTGGGTAATAATCAACACAGAACCCACAATTCGACCCATGGGGAAAGGATTCAGCCACTCCATTCACCAATCCGTAGAGGAAAACGACGTGGGTAAAAACCAGGAAATTCCTGTGCGCAAAAATGAGAAACGGGAGGGAAATCCTCTGCGTGAGAATGCACAGTAGTCAGGAGGACGCGAATTGCAAGTGCCTGAGCGTTTACCAACTCGTGGAGAGGAAGAAAATGCCTGCGTGAGACCAAAATCGCCCAGATCCTGTGCATGAGGAGCCAACAGACCAAAATCATGGTAGAGTGAACTGACCAGGGAAGAGTGCGTGAGGGAGAAGAATGGGAAGACGTCGGTGGAGTGGGCAGGTGGGCAAAGTACTGACAGTCCTGCCACCCCACTCCCAAAGGAATTAACTTCCTCATCCACCAGCTAAAGCATTAAAGAGGTTGACAAGGTTGGATGAGACAAAAGGTGACAAAACTTGGGTTTTTCCCCTAACCAAGGTTTGACAATTCCCCACCCCTTATCCTTTGGAACCATGCCCTTTTCATTCAACGTTGCACTGCCGTAGCTGGTTGTGGTTTATTTTAATTGATGTGCATGTTTACATGATGCCAAATTATGATGTGCCATACAGCACAATATACCATCGGCAATGATCCCCATTGCCGAAACATACACAACAAAATCGATGGTGGGACTTTTGCCTTGAGCTCCTCACCACGATTAATTACAATATATACATCATGCAAACGGGGTCGAAACCGGGGACATTACATAGGGAATTGGTGCATACAAGAGTTACGTTGTCTGTACTAGTTTTTCTCTGTTTGCATATGGCCGTTCGAGGGAGAATTCCAACTCTTGTGCCATCATGGGCATTTTCCTTGTTTTGCTAGGACGTCGGGAGGTTTTAGTTTTTGGCATGACTGGTTTTTTTGGGTTTTTTTCGCATAGTGTTGATGGGGGGTTTTCCATGTTAGAAAGGAGTTATTATGAATCATGATGATCATTAGTTGTGAACATGACTTAGGATTGTTTAGACTTAATTTTTTCAAAAGTTCTTGCTAGTTATTCCTGATTTTGCATTTGCATAGATTTAGCTGTTACGAATATGGAGGAGGTAATTCCTTATACAGTTTCTTCATTATTCAAATACTAATTAATAGCTCAAATAAGCCTAAATGCATTTTGTTTTGTGACATGACAACTTTTTCAAAGGAGAGATGTTGAAAATACAAAAAAAAAGGCCCTTGTTGCTAAGGGGGAACCTGAGGTGGAAATTATTATGAAGGTTGAGTATATTTATGAAGATACTAGATCCACCACCGGCATGGAGCCTGACTACAAATGGGGTGATATCTATCAACTGATTTCAAACCAAGAAGTGCTTGATACAAGGTTTGAAGAATTAACAATGATATGCCAACATTGAGAAGTATGTCTTGATGAAGATAGCTACTAGACCAGAGCTGTTCCCATGCTCTGAAGTGATTGGATGGATTTTTCCTAGGGCAGATGTGACAACTATGATTCTAGCCAGCATTTCCAAATAGGGCTATGCTACTTACAGTCATGGTTATGTCTCATTAGCTTATCACTTACCTCCATCCTAGGTTTACCTAACTGAATATTGGTTGAAAGAAATTAACTTAGACTTGGTTGAAACAGTAAAGAGGATGATGATACGGGGTAATTAATTTTGAACCAGGCCTTTGGATGAGTATGACACAACCACTCTTAGAATCCGTTATAGGTTTATAGAATTAATGCTGAACAGTTTTGTTGGGAGAGCCCATGGTAAGAGTTTCAATTTGGGTTGGGTTCCCATTATTTTCTATGTAGCCACCCAGGGAACTGTATTCAACTAGGTGAGCATTGTGTCCAACAGTCTCTCAGCTTGCATTTCTTCAGCGGGTGTCTTAGAAGAAGTATGATTTCTACATGAGCTCCATATTAATAGATTGTATAATATGCACCCAGCCATTTCCATCCCTAAGGTGCATGTGGGATAGGGACAGAACCCCTGTGTACACAGCCTACAAGCTGTTGTGGGTACACAAATATTACAACCATTATAAAGAAATCTGTGAACATTTTATTATGCCCTTATATACTTTGATCTTCCTAACATAATGCAATTGTATGTCTGAGGAGGCCTTTAAAGCCATCGAGGAGTATACAAATTATTATTTGACTGATGAGGGGATGTACATTAGGATGTATGGTTGCTATAGGGCACCTGCTTTGCTCCCCAAGTATGTCACTAGTTTTGTGGTACATAAAGAAGCAGTCAGGCAGGTTTACCTGGATGGTGTAGGGAGTTTTCTGTTTGAACACAAAAAGGCACCTTATCCTCCCATACCTTTCAGTCTGGGAAGCTATAAATTTTCAAAGGTTAAATAAACCGTTGACTTTGTATAAGAATTGGAGCACTTTCACTTTGAGGAGATGAACTTCCACAGAAATGATTCCCAAAAGAAAGTTGTAGAACATTGCAAGGAGGCAAATGTTCACTTTGAATATACAAACTACTGGGACAAAGATAAAGAAGTTTTTAGGAATGCAAGGAACATGACTTCATTAAAGAGAAGATTCAAATAGAAGATCACCACTAAGGGCGGTAAGGGCCAAGATGAACAGAAGAAAGTTGATGAAGAGGAGGCTAGGAAAAGAGAAGAGGATGTTAGGAGGTTAGCATAGGAGGATGAGAGTTGGCTTAAGAGAGAAGAAGAATAAAGGAAGAAAGATGAACAAGAAGCAACAAAGAATGCAGAGGAAGCTGCAAAGAAGGAAGAAGAAGAAAGGAAGAAGAAAGAAGATGAAGAGTAGAAGAAGAAAGAAACTAAAAGTTTGAAGCTGACAGGATCCACAACAGACCAACAAAATTCTGACCTAGCAGACATTCAAGATGTGCAGGATCAAGATTTTCCTAATTCTCAGGAGCTCGCCACAACTTTTGGTAGAAATATAGGGCAAGTTGTTGTTTCTGAATTGAGGCTAATACCTTTTGAGCAGAAGAAAGGAGAAGAAATCCCATATTTTAGCACCATTTTTTATGATAGAGAAAAGAAGAGGATTATAAAAAGGACTAAGAAGAAGGTTGAAACAGGTGGAAAATCAAGGATGATGGTCATTGATAAAATCTTGGTGCATGGGACAAATAAAGATCCAATACTCCCAGTCAGAGCTGGAGCAACATTAATCCACTGCACTAAAGACAATGTGGATCGACTAATGATAGACCTTGAGAAATCAAGGAAATATGTAGCTCAATTAAAGGACACCCTAAGAAAGGAAAGGGAAGAAGGAAACAGATTAAAGAGAAAGTTTGAAGATATGTGAAATGAATTGAAGACTTCAAAAGTAGAGCTTCAGTCCCTCTAGGAAAACAAGATGACTTTGGAAGTTGCCACTGAAAAGACAGGAAGTGATGCTCAAAATAACCTAGCAGAATTGCAGAGGTTACAGCAAGAATATCAAGAGCCAAGGATAGAAATGGATGGACTCAAAACAACATATGAAAGTCTTAGTGTAGAAAAAGACCAGCTGTACAACAAAGTTTGGGAGTTGTAAACACAAAGGGATAGCATGGAGGATTGGAAAAAAAATTCCACGTGCAGGAAACAGATTTTGAAGGACAAATTGCTTCATTAACAGCATCATTAAAAGAGGTTGGTGAATAGCAAACTAATATTCATCCTTTCAAATAGAATGTCCTATCCCAAAGAAGAAGAATGCACTAGCTGCAGGTGTCTATTAAGGAGGAAAGATGTAACATCTTGTAGGTAGATAACAGATTGGAGGAAATTTTGGAGACTACCTTGTATTTTTTAGATAGGTCTTACGACATTTTGGAAGTCCTGACTAGAAGGATAGGAAGGATGGAAGCCAATGAAGAAATGCATGTAGATTTACCAGCCAAATATCAACAAAGCTTAAAGTAGGATTATGACTTGTTGGAATTTGTAATAAATACAACAGAGGATTTCAAGAAGGATATGAAGAAAAAAAAAGGAGCTTGCACTGAGTACTATAGAAGGGTATTGATTGCTTACAACCGATGCCAAGTGGCTGCTAAACAAAGATTATATGCACTTCTAGAGCATGATCTTTTCACAGGAATGCTACAGAGCAGATACCAGGAGGATGAGTAGAGGCTTTAGCAAGTCAAGGTCCTAGATGAGCAGATCCTGAAGAATGAAGTATCTCATTCAGCAGTCAGTGTCCACTTGCTTGAGGATCAATTATGCTTAAGCTCAGTAAGAATTGAAGTGATTAAAAATTAGGTTGCAAAGTTTGAAATCAACATTCATTTTCTTAAGCCTTCAGAATTTGAGAGCATAGCATCAGAAGCCCAAGCATGGAAAAAGTTTCTAAATAATGAAGTGGGGCCCTCTACTTAAAAGTGTTCTATTATTTTGTTTTAAATATAATATATTTTAAAATGTATGAGCACTCACTATAGGACAAATTTTTGGGAGTTGAAACATTGGGGAAGCCCAAGAGTCATTTGGGGCAGCCCAAAAGTTTTGCTTTTTGTATAAGTATAGGAGAGTTAGATAGGAAGAAGGACTTTTTCCTAGTTAGACTTGTGAGAACATGTTGTAAGAGGAACTATTTCGTTTTGCAATAGATAATTACAATTTTTCCTGTTGGAGAAAGCTTTGGTGGAATGTTCAAATGCTGTGCAATGGATGTTGTTGAAGCGGAACTATTTCATTTTCAGCTTTTATTCAGTAACTGTGATACCGTTCTAACTTGTTGAACCTATGTTCTTGTATGAATGTTCTCTAGTTTAATTTATGATAATTTCCACTATGAGTAATGAATGCTTTCATAAACAATGATCTATCTTGTTGTTCATATTTCTATTCATGTTTATGTGTTTTGAATTAAAGAACAACTACCTGTGGTTTTTCTTAATGCATGAACAGTAATACATTACTCATTTAAATGATAAACCCGCTCCCTAGGGACAGCTTTGTTAAATAGTTTTATTTCTTGATGTGTGTGATTTAGATGCGAGAGAGTTTAAGACGAGAGGTAAGAACCTGTGCATCACATTGTGACCGCTCCTTGTACTCTTGATCAATTTGCATTTTAGATAGGCACTTGCATACCATACTTAAAACTAAAAACACAAAAATATACATGGTGGACAGGGCCGCAACCGGTAAAACCTTTTATTTTTGTTACTTGACCTACTGTAGCCGGACCATAAACCAGACGAATTCCCTATACCAAATAGTCACGGGCTAGTTGGGAACATTGACTGGTGAGAATCCCTTGCTGTTGTTGCCTATGATTTTCTAGGCCTGAACAGTTTTTGGCACTAGAAGGAGGCCACTAATGCATGGCTGGCCGAGGAAACCCATTTCCTTGAAATTGCTCCACCAGTGATAGTTTTGAAAGTAGTTCATTTTCCAATCTGAATCTCGAAGTGAAGTGGAAAGAACCTTTGTTGTTTGTAAACAATGAAGTAGTTAATGATATGAGAAGACATGCTAGAGCATATGTGAAAAGTATTGGAGGATTACCAATTTTCCCTGATTTACCTATAAGAGAATTGTTAACACCCAAAAAGGGTTCACTACCTCATCTACCCCACTACATGGCTCATTTGTCCATTTTCCTACCATATTTCCATTAAAAGTCCTGAAAAGGCCTAAAATGCCACCAAAAGGACAAAAAACCGCTTTTTCCTCCAAAAATATCCAAAATTCCTCTACAAAAGCAAAATCCCCAAAAAAGGGAAGAAAAAATATAAAATAATGAGGAAAAAAGAGAAAAAGAGGAAAAAACCCTTAAAAAGCTGACCTAAACCATATGGTTTCCAAAAAACCATGGGCCAGCACTCCACCACTAAAAAACTATAAATAAGTGATGGAGACCCCTTATTTCACATCCACAATCACAAGTATCCTTACTCTACCAAAACTGCTCTTGAAACCCTAGCTCACCCTTTGAGCTATTTTCACAATTGAGAGCCCCTTTTGGCCCATTCCCACCATCGAAGAAAGAGAAGGAGCAGCTGGAGCTCAGAGCAACCTCTCGGATCAGCGCAACGGGCTTCACCAACCTCCACACCGGAGGTAATATCAATAAAAAATCATTCTTTACATTTTGTTGTCTTATTTCATGCACGTGTTTTAGATTAGTTTTGATTTTTGTTTAGCATTGTTATTTTCCACTTATTGAACTATTACTAAGGATTCCATTCTCCTTAGTAGGTGCTCATTCACACAAGCTAGGGGTAAAACCCTAGCTACAGATTGGTGACTCCGCTGTAGTTTTTTACAGTTTTTTCTGTTTTTTCCTTTCGGCTGTATTTTTCGGTCGTCGTACACCGCATTTTTTTCCTTCCGCAGTCGCGGCCCGACCGCGTGTTTCAGGAATTTACCTGTGACCAGACCGCAACTCTCAAGCTTTTTCCCATGCCCTAGCGGCGAGTTCAAGCCTGTTATCTGCGATCCAGACGCGGCTAATCAGCCTGTTTTCCGCGGTCCGAGCGCACCTGTCGACCATTTTCCTGCGTCCCAGCCGTGCCTTTGAGCCCCTTCGCTGCGACCCGACCGTGCCTTTTCCTTCTGCAGTCGTGGACCGACCGTGTCTATTGGCCAGAAACCCGCGACCTAGCCGCACCTGTTTGCTTCAAACCCACGGTCCGACCGCCCAATCCAGCCACAGACCTGCAGCCTGATTTTTGCAGTTTTTCCTGTATTTGACCCCAGCCCTTTCGCTGCCATATTTTCTGCGTCTGCACAGCCATCTGTTCTACTTACTCTCCTACAGCCTTTACTGCACTATTATTTCTGTTACCTTTTTACAGCATTGTTTTTAAAAATAAAAAATAAAAAATCAGCATTCTTATTTTCATAAAATTTTGCATGTTTAAATTTTGAATTCAATATTACTGTTAGTTCAATATTACTGTTAGTTCATCACCTCACGAGCACACACTCTGTCACCTAATTCAAGTGAGACTTAAAAATTACTTAACTCAACCAACATTCTAACCCCACTTGGGGAACACAAAAGAATCATTATAGTTAGGTAGGATCGGGGGGATAGGCTTCCAATAACACCCCTCGGTTACTTACACTTGAGACATAGCTGTTGTCCACTTAGGGAACCAAAATCCCCTAGTATTTTTTGGTATGGTCACAACCAGTTTACCAGAAGGCCTCTCCCTTAGGAGGGTTGAAGTCGTGAGATTGGTTCCGGAGGTCTGAGTGGAATACCGAACTCCATTCAGTAACTGAAGGGCTACCTTTCGCAGTTCTTGGTATATCCCTGTATAGGGGTATTGCGGTAAAAGGACCAAGTGGCAGATTTACCTTTCTAGACGTGTCATGAACGGGGTATCTTAGTTTCCATTCTTCTAGGATTGACTTCCCGGTGTCCCTCCCGGTAGGGGGATATCTCAGCCACTTGGCTTTCCTATTCATATTGTCTGACTTGGATTTCATCACCTTGCAGAGGATATGTTTAGTTGAGTCAGAATACTTTTAGTTAGGTTTTTTCATGCTCCCTTACCTCCTTTTGGTCTAGCGAGTCCACCATTTTTTATTTTGTAGGCAACCTCTTGTTTGTTGGTATTCTGACCATTTCTGTTGACACTCTGCCTATTGTAGCACACTGTTACAGTAGGTGTTTTGAGTTGGTTGTTGGCCTGAGTGCCCTATTTTTGAGCTCTCCTTCTACACACTCGGTTGCATTAGGGTTTTTGAGCTGGTTTTTGAACCCACATATATTTGACACCATTTGTCATCATTGACTTCCCGAGACATTCTTGGCACCTCAGAGGCGAACCCCCACAGCACGGTTCACTTGAAGTCACCCGTCATCGACATAGATCTCAAGCCTTGTCACTTGACTCCACTCATCAGCGAGATAGGACTCCGTCACCAGATCCTGACACTCCTTATTTTACCTCCAATTCTGAGCAAGAGTCTGAGAACCCCATTTACACTGCCCCTACTAGCCCCATAGCTAGCATGACGCCCACTCCCATCTTGGTCGGAACCGTTGGTGGTACATCCACCACTACACCCATTACCACACCTACTTTGGGTATGCCCTCCACGGGGCCCCCGTCTACCGTTCCCCTCACGGCACCTATTCCCGCAACGGGACTACCTATTCCCACTCCATCAGTGGCTCACACTACCCATGGTGGTGCAGGACCATCCTATACCACCTTAGTTCCCCCACTTGGGGGAAACCTCCCTCACATTACCCCTCCACTTGGGGGCATTGGCCCCAACTTGGCCCAACACACCACCGTGTCACATCCTTCTTCTAGTTTTCCATTCATGGCTATCCTCAACCTACCTGATCTAGCTAGATTGACGAACGACCCTATTCGACACGAACCTGCGTGGCCTCATATGCCCACCAAGCTCCCCTCCGACATCCCTAAGTTTGAGGGAAAGGCCGGGAAGACCAGCAAAACCACATTATGTCCTTCCATCTATGGTGTTCCTCCAACTCCATAGTGGACGACTCTATTCGCCTCCGTCTCTTAAAACGCACCTTCACTGGCTCTGCAGCCAAGTGGTACATCGAGCAACCCCATGGAACCCATGCCACCTTTACTTCCCTTGCCTCAACTTTCCTGCATTTCTTCCAGTTACCTGTCTGCTATGATGCAGGCGTTGAAATCCTCCTATCATGCAGACAAAGCACGGCTACCCACATCATGGACCACATTCATGAGTGGCGTCGACGCCGTAGCTTATGCAAGATTAAATTAGATGACCGGATCTTCCTAGATTGGTTCCTCAAATCCCTTCTTCCTATCATTGCTAAGGATGTGGCATCTGAAAGACCCCAGTCTAAAGAAGAGGCCATCCTTAAGGCCCAGCAATTCGACGTCATTTACGCCCAGTCAGGTTACCTCTATACCATTATACTTGACGCCCCTCGCGGCGATTCATCCCCACACGATGCACCGGGGGCATCCCACACTGCCGACGACATCATTGGCCGTGTATCTTTGCATCCTCAACCATTTTCTGTAGCATGCCCTACCCCTGGCCCTGACCTATCAGGGGCTACCTCACAGCCTGGGGCCACCAACACATATGCTCCCATGACACATCACCACCATACCCATGGACCCTCATGTCCACCTCAGTGTTTCGGTCATGCGACTCCTGCTTACGCCCCCCCAGTCGCACCTCAGCCTTACTACCACCAGCAGACTGCACCAACTCCTGTAGTTTCACAAGCCCAATCAGCTTATTACCTGCCACAGGCAGCCCCTGTGGAAAACCCACAACCTGCTCCATAGCCCTATCGGCAACCCCCCCAAGTTGCTGCACATACATAGCCTCCACCTGCATATCATCCCCTGCAGCCTGCTCCAGCACCTGCGCAACCTCAGAACCCACCTACTGCCCAAGGGCAAGTTTACGCCCAACAAAACCCGCCACAAACCCAGAACAACCAACGCAACTAGGGCCAACAAAATCAAGGCAGGGGCCAAAATCATGGGAACAACCAACCTCCAAACCAAGCTGTTCAACCCCCTAATCCCCCTGATCATAATAATGTATCCCCTACTCACCAAAACCCCGATCGCCCGCCTAAGCAGGCTAAAAACCCCAATTTGCAAACAAACCATTCTTGTTCTATTTGCGGGGTCTATGGCCACTACACACATTTTTTCCCACACATGGAGCGATTTCGGAAACTTTGGGCTGTTGATGCACAACGCCAAGGGCATGCGGCTCCTCAAGCACCACCCAACCCCCCACAACCTCAGCAACCACCTTTGGTGCTGCAAAACCCCTTACCAAACCAAGGCGTAGTAAACACTAAATCGTTGGCTCCCTCTCAAGCCAATGCGCCAAACCAACAACAAATCACTTATGCTGCTCCTGATCAACCCATGTTTGACTCAGGTACCCACCACTTGTTGATGATGTCCTCCGATGAGGTCAACCTCCAGACTCGGCGGAACCAATATGGCTCCACCCCTGAAGTCCCTCCCACCGATAAACCCACTAATGCTCATCCCACTGATCAGGCGTTACACATACCTCCACCTCAACTAGATGGTGCTCCCAAAGCACCTCGTTTCCCACTTCACCGTATCAACAATAACCCCAATGCACGGGCTGCGTCAAACTACAACATTGTCGATTACTTAGCCCAATCCCCCGCAGCCATGTCTGCGTTAGAAGTATTAAAAAACTGCCCTTCGCAGAGCAATAATTTACTCTCATCCATTGGGGCTATCGATCTAAATGATTCGAGTTTAATGGCATTCGATTTGGCCCACTCCGAACCCCACCTGCCTTCCACTTTAGCATTCCAAGTTTCTGTTTCCATTCAGAATTTTGTCATCCATCGATGCATTATTGATGAAGGTGCCTCTACATGTGTCATGCCCACCTCCATCTGGCAGAAAATGGGATCCCCCACTCTCTAGCAGTCCTCTACTGCGTTGCGAGCCTACGACGGCCATTTGGCTCAACCACAAGGCCTATTAGCTAACGTCCCCGTCCAGCTGGCGGGTAAAACCGTCCTCATAAACATCGAGGTTATTAATGCACCACTTGATTATAACCTTTTACTTGGCCACAGCTACATGTATGCCATGCGGGCGGTTGCTTCTATCATTTTTTGTACCATGATGTTCCCCCATGAGGGACGCGTGGTCAAGGTTGACCAACTCACCTACCATGATCCCAATGCCCCCGCGGCACCCGAAAATGTTCTCCCCATGATTGGACAACCTGTTTCAGGTGCCACTACCTCATTTGTTTCCTCTATGGGGCCCGGAGTTTACTCAGATGCGCCAATGACCTCGACCTTCCAATCTATTCCACCCCCGTCGCCCGACGCTGACGTGTCTAACCTATGTACCGTGTCCCATACCACGCAAACTCCTACAAATCAACCGCCCTTGTTACCTAAACCCCCTTTAGTCCCTAGTCACATTGGTGCTACACCCATCCATACCATTCCTTTCCTCTTCCCTCCCTCAGGAGTAGTTAGCGCCCCAGTCATGGCTACCCTTAGCCTCCCGGGTTTAACATTAAAATTACATGTTTGGTATCTTTCGCCTCCCGTCCCCCCGCCGACACCAAATGTCGTCCTGCAACCGATGCAACCCATTGTCACTACTAGTCAACCACCTCCCAGTATCGCTCCCCCATCGTCCTCCATGAAATCCCCCGCTCCTCTTACAAAACCCACTGGGGACAGAGGCCCCCAACCTTACACTGCTGTCCCACCTCCTAAGACAGTCAAAAAACCCCCTATGTATCGTGCTCCTCCCAAATGCACGCTGTGCGATGAGTTGGGCCATGCGACTCACCTATATCCCCAGTTACCGGCATTACAGGAGTACATGCAAATGCTTGACGACAATCCTACTATCCCAGTTGTCCATCTATATTCAACCCCCAAGCCTCGCGACAAATCCTTGCGCACTAACCAATCATGTGCGCTATGCAGTGTTTACAGGCATTACTCACATCACTGTCTAGATCCCCCCAAGTACAGAGTATCTCTCTTCGAGATGAACAATCTGGATCTCGAGACGGCACCACTCACCATTGAGGAAATCCACCCCCCAGTCTATTCCTCTTCCGAAGAGGTTAATACCATATATATGCTCTCTTCCGTCACTACTCCCTCATCAACCGGCTTGACGACACATACATTCCATACTGATGAGGATATTCTCGAGGCTCTCACTACCCTGGATTATCCCTGGGATGACATGCACCATTGTTCCTACTTCCTCCCAGAGGTATCCTTCTCCAACATTGCTACCCAATTTGCCGTTGAATCCAAAGACTTCCTTCCCCACAAGGTCGACTGGTTCAAGGACCCTATTCCTGCTCCTGACGCCTTCGAAGAGGGTAACATGGCCAACATCTCCCCTATCATCCAAATTAATATCGCGGCCCCAAGAAACACCCCTGAACTTATCACTTTAGGAGCCTCTTGCAATAAGCAAGAAATTGAGGAATACAACAAACTCTTCAGAGAATTCCGTGATGTCTTTGCATGGTCCTATACTGAAGTGCCCGGTCTTGACCCCGCCATTATAGAGCACCACATTGACACATGGCCTGATGTATGCCCCGTTCGTCAGAAACAGCGTCCCATTCATCCCTCGAAACTCCCAGCTTTCAAAGCAGAGATTGAGAAACTTCGCACGACAGGATTCATTTATCCTATTGCCTATACCACCTGGGTTTCAAACCCTGTTCCCGTTAACAAAAAACAATGCACCCTTAGAGTATGCACTGACTTCCAAGATTTAAACCGTGCCTGTCCCAAAGACAATTTCCCCACGCCATTTATTGACCAGCTCATTGATGCGTGTGCAGGGCATGAAGTCCTTTTGTTCATGGATGGTTTTTCTGGATACAATCAAATCCAAATCTGAAAGGAAGACCAGTACAAAACTGCCTTTACTACCCCATGGGGTACCTTTGCCTATCGCGTCATGCCTTTTGGCCTAAAAAATTCTGGTGCCACATTCCAGCAGGCCATGACCTATTGCTTTCATGAATTGGTCCATATCCTGCTCGTCTACCTTGATGACCTCACAGCTCGTTCCCGAAAATGGTTAGACCACCTTAACGATCTTCGGCAAGTTTTTCTGCGTTGTCGCAAATATCAGATCCATTTGAACCCACACAAGTGTGTCTTTTGCGTTTCGGTAGGCCGATTGTTGGGTTTCATTGTTTCCCAGAAAGGAATTACTGTTGATCCCCTGAAAGTCCAAGCCATCTTAGCCCTTCCCTCTCCTCGAACACTCCAGAAACTCCAAAGTCTGCAAGGGCGATCCAATTTCCTTCGATGCTTCGTTCCTGATTACGCCACTACCGTTCACAGTTTCTTGCGCCTGCTCCATTTCCACATACCCTTTGTCTGGGATGAGCAAGAAGACGTCGCATTCAAAGCCCTCAAGAAAGCTCTCGCACAATCCCCCTTGATCTCCCCTCCGGATTTCTCTCAAGACCTCATCCTCTACGTCTCGGCATCTGAGCATGCTGTGTCTGGAGTCTTGGTTCAGGAAGACCCCTCACACCAAGAGCATGTCATTTACTACATCAGCCAGACCTTTTCCAGCCCACCCCTACGTTACCCATATGAGGAGAGACTAGCCCTAGCAGTGGTCTTTTCCGTCCAAAAACTGCGACACTACATTTTACTTAGTCATACCACAATTGTCACCGATTCTAACCCCATGGTATATCTCTTAAACCGACGGCTCCTGCAAGTTCGTGTGGCTAAATGGGTGATTATCCTCTAGGAATATGACCTCACGTTCTGAACACCTAAGAGCATTAAAGCCCTCGCGCTTGCCTAGCTCATCACTGATCTCCCTTCCTTTCTCTCGGCCCCACCTATCTCCGATGAGTTACCCGACAATCACTTATTCACTATCTCATCCGATGACCCGTGGTACGGTGACATCTTGTTATACCTGTGCACGCAGAAGTTCCGACCCATAGTCACTCGTAATGAACGTCGTCGTATCCGTCACCAGGCCTCTCGCTATCTCCTCCTAGGAGACGTTCTCTACCGGAGAGGGGTCGACACAATTCTTCGTCGTTGCCTTACACACGAGGAAGTTGAACAGGTCCTTAATGATTGTCATAGCAGTGCCTGCGGCGGCCATTTCTCAGGAATGGCCACTACCCAAAAGGTCGTCTGTGCCAGCTACTTCTGGCCCACACTTTTCACGAACTGCATCACTGCGGTCAAGCATTGCCATAACTGCCAACTTTTTGCCCCCAAGGCTCAGACACCACCCGCTCCATTACACCCAGTCATCACCATTGGTCCCTTTTGTAAGTGGGCCATCGACTTCATGGAGTGTCGACCCCCATCTGCGAACGACCATAAGTACATCATTGTTTCCGTCGATTACTTCACCAAATGGGTGGAAGCCATGGCCACCTTCAACTGTACCGCTGACACTGCTGCCCGTTTCTTTTTCAACCATGTTATCACTCGATTCGGGGTCCCTAAACAGTTGGTCTCAGACCATGGATCACACTTTGAAGATTCCGTTTGGCGCGAATTATCCACCTTCCTCAAGTTCCAACACCAGTTTTCCTCGGCTTACTACCCTCAAGGAAACGGTCAAGTAGAATTTGTTAACAAAATCCTAAAAACCATACTCCAACGCACTATTGAATGGCATAAGTCTAATTGACACCATATGCTATTCCTTGCCTTATGGGCTTACCGTACCTCCACCAAGACTGCCACTAGTTTTACCCCGTTTCATTTAGTTCATGGTGTAGAGTCTGTTCTCCCCATCGAGTGTCAGATACCTGCCTTGCATATCACCGTTGAGCTTCTCCCTGATACCTCCCCCCTTGAGCAACATCTGCTATCCCTCAAACAAGCCGATGAAGATCGTCATGCCACTCTCCAGAACATCGAAGCTGCCAAAAATCGCTCCAAAGCCAGTTATGACAAATATGTTCACCCTCAAACTTTCCACGAAGGGGACCTCGTCCTCACCTATGATCAAGCCCACGACAAAACCCGTAAAGGAAAGTTTGAATCCATGTGGCAAGGCCCTTACATTGTGCAAACTTGCCTCGGTAAGGGGGCATACATTTTAGCTGACTTTGAAGGCCATCCTTTACGCAACCCCGGTAATGGGTTGTACCTTAAACGTTTTTACCCATAACCGGAACCATGACCTCATTGGTCCGCCTTGTACAGTTTTCTCTCTTTTTGTTTTTTACCATCTTTACCATAATCTGACATTCATCATTCGTGTTGCATGCCCACAGATGGACCATCTTCCGACTCATTATACTGGCTTCACTGATGGCGCAAGCCGCTGGTCTCCCAACCTGGCTTCTGCAGCATGGGTCTTATATTCCCCTTCCAATGAATTGATTCACCTTGATGGAATATGTATAGGCACTGCTACCAATAACCAGGCGGAGTATGACGCAGTGACCGGTCTCTTGACTGCTGCCCTCTAGATGGGTATATGTCACCTTCATGTGTTCTTAGACTCCCAGCTACTTGTCTCCCAGCTCAACAATTGCTACCAGGTACGTGATCCCTGCCTCTTTAGAAAATTCCTGCGTACAAAACAACTAAGCCGATAGTTTGAATCCATCACATTCACACATGTCCCAAGAGCTCAAAATAGTGTCGCAGATCAAATGGCGAATAACATCCTAGATTGGCATATCAATCACACCATGTAACATCTCCATCATGCATCATAGCATCTCATCCAACTATATAAAAAACAAAAAAGACTGCATTGCATAAACATTTACATCCATGACCATAAACCATAAAACAACATTTGCATCCATAGGGGCATCCATGTGCCTAATCATACATAAATCATGTCACATCACATAAAATACACAAGGGGCATCCACGTGCCCAACATCATAGACTACTTTCATCCACGTGCAATACAAACATATAACACATCATCAAGCGCATCCACATGCGTACAAATAACAAAACATCATAAAAAAGGTGCATCCATGTGCATATATATATATATATATATATATCAAACCAAAAAATATACATGAGCTATACATGTCCTGAGTACCCCTGTACTCAGCTATACAAAAAAATGTATGTACATCCCTAACGCCTCATAAGGTACAGGCCGTAGCTACAAAACTAGGGGGGGAGTCCCCTGCTCTCCCTAATGGGAGTCGTACCCTGCATCACTGTCAGTGTCCGCTACCTCCGACTCCTCTCCTCGCTCCTCCTCCGACGAGTCCTCATCCCGTCTGGGCCCCTGGTCCCATGCCCTGTCCGCCAATATGGCCACCCGGATCGCAATCGATCTGAAATCCCGGGGTGCCCTCAAGCACTCCTGAATCACGGCTAGATCGATATCCCGCCATCCCACATCAGTCACTCCAACCAGCAACAGGTCTAGTAGCACCCGTATGGACCCCAGTGTCCCCTCTGCATCTGAACGACGCACCTCCCCCCGCCTAGGCAAAGCTAGAACGGCCATAATCCCTCTGTGTGCCACATGCCCTGGCGGTGGCCTTGGACCCACATCTGCAAAACACCTAGTTGTCAGTCACAATATATCAACAATATATCATATACACAAAACTGGACAATGCAATCAAATCATACATACAATCTGGCCCCCATGCCTGTCCTGGTGGCTGTGGTGCATCTGGATCTCTAGTAAAGTCCATAGCTGGCCACAGCTGTCAAGCCTAAACCCGCGGTCTTGGACCGCGGTTCCCACCCGCTAAACCCGCGGTCCACCCACGTGGACCATACAAATCATCCCCTGGGACCCACTACCCACCCCCCAAACCCAAAAATAATGCAGGTATAAGTTTAACGAAATACTTGTCTCTCCCGACACTACAATCGACGAGTCAGTTCGTCCAGAAATGACACCTAAGCTCTGGTCCACTATGATTACGAATCAAAGTCCACTAGTCAAATGACACATGTCATGTTTGGCCCACTTACTTTTTATAGTCCATTGACTTTTCTCTTGTTTGGCCATTCTGAACCCATACGGAGTCCGTTTTCCGAACCGTTTCCACCATTGGAATCAGCACAATGAGACCATCACAACGGTCACCTCGTTACATCATTTTTTCTACGCCATTTTTTGCCCATTTTCAGACACCGCCAGTCATCTCGATTTACGTGCCACTTCGGCCGTTCTCCATTTTTCACACTGTTGATATCGCCGGATTCCTTTTTCCGAGCTCATGATGATGATTGAGATCATTTCTCGCTCTCACTCGGTACAATTTCAACATTGCGACCTGACACCTTGCTACCCCGATATGCGCGTCACATCAGCCGCCATCAGATTTTTCCACACTTTTTACACGAGCGATTCACTCCTGTCATACTGCAAATGTTTCGTTATTTTTCCACCATTTCATTCACCCCGCAAGGAGGCCCACCAGTGTTCCCCCCACACCCTCATTCCTGGTCATCACCAATGTTCCCTTGATTGAACACTTCCTCCTTGCCTGGCCTTTCCATTACTTCAGAGTCTTCTTATTTGCTTTCAGACTCCTTAAAATTGAAAGCAACCATGAGCATGTACTGTCCTGGGCTCGTAAAATCCACACTATAGTACCATTTCAGAGTCTTCTTATTTGCTTTCAGACTCCTTAAAATTGAAAGCAACCACGAGCATGCACTGTCCTGGGCTCGTAAAATCCACACGACAGTACCATTCCATTAATTCAGAGTCTTCTTATTTGCTTTCAGACTCCTTAAAATTGAAAGCAACCATGAGCATGTACTGTCCTGGGCTCGTAAAATCCACACGACAGTACCATTTCACCATTTTAGAGTCTTCATATTTGCTTTTAGACTCCTTAAAATTGAAAGCAACCACAAGCATGTACTGTCCTGGGCTCGTAAAATCCACACAACAGTACCATTTCACCACTTCAGAGTCTTCTTATTGCTTTCAGACTCCTTAAAATTGAAAGCAACCACGAGCATGAACTGTCCTGGGCTCGAAAAATCCACACAACAGTACCATTCCATAACTTCAGAGTCTTCTTATTTCCTTTCAGACTCCTTAAAATTGAAAGCAACCACGAGCATGAACTGTCCTGGGCTCGAAAAATCCACACAACAGTACCATCCTATATACACACTTCTTCTAGTTCCCTAACCCATGAAAAAGTCCCCCTGCACCATCTGGCACTATGATCGGTCCTCTCGGCAGCACCCCCAATCAGGTTTCCTTTGTTCAGAGTGTTCTGCAGTCCCCTGTCATTTGACCACAGCATTGAGTCTCCCTCAAAACAGTCACCCTCCCAGATCCCATACAGCTATAATCCCTTTACCACCAGTCAGTTTCATATGCTGCCTGATCACCCCCGCCATAATACTCTAAACAAAGGAAGTTTTAGTCCACCCACTCTACTTGCCCAGTTATTTACCCCAGTTTATCAACCCTACCATCAGTACTATCACATTTCGGTTTTGCACCTCGCGCTCCTGTCAAGGAAACATCATTGCCTTGATAGTTGTAGGTCTCCCTCTATCGACGACAGCCCCTCTATGCCAGAGGATAGACCCAAAGGTCCCTGCGTCTTGGACCCATCACCATCTGTGGTGAGTGCCTACGGACCATTTTGAGAGGAGTCATCATTTCCTCTCCGAATGGTTGTTTCTCACATGCTCGACTTCAGCACCTTTATCGCATCGTCGAGAATCGCGCAGGATGTACATTCCTTCCATTATGTGTTGAAGACCCTGGATTTCCCCCGACTCTAACACATTGGTGAGTCACTTTGGAACACCCAGTTATATGTTCCCATGGATGTTCGGGCTGCATTGGCGATTGTATTCGGAAGCCATCCAGTTCCATGCTTCCTTGAGTACCTAGTTCATTTCCAGTTCAGCGTACCATTGCGAGTGTGACCCTTGTCACTCTGATCCAACAACTCATCAGTTCATTTGCTACCATATTCAGTAGCACTACTATCATTCCAGTGTATCAGTTTTTCAGCTCAGACATAGTCAGCTCAGCAGTATGTCCCAGATTTGTGTCCCTTCTGGACCCTTATGATATACACAGTGGTCGTTTATGTATCCTACAGGTCCCTCGTTTCGGGCCTCACAGTGATTCTCTTGTATCTTGATACGAGCATGGGTATGCCCGCCTCGTCAACATATTGAGATTCTTCCTCATTTAGTATTTGAGGCCATGTATATGTCAGGTCCCCATATTTTGGACCCCATTGTTATTATTGTATTATATCTTGATACGAGCATGGGAATGCCCGCCTCGTCCATATGATCAGATGATTCCTCATCCCTTATTGAGGTTATGTACTTTCCAGTACTTACAAGTGGTTCGGGATCGTTGTTCTGGGCTTCAGGTTGTTTCTTCTCTTCTCCACACTCCAGGAAAACCATATATGACTTATGATGTCCATCGACCATAAGATGAGCTCCTGCCCTCACACATCAGGGGGCAATCTGTTAACACCCAAAAAGGGTTCACTACCTCATCTACCCCACTACATGCCTCATTTGTCCATTTTTCTACCATATTTCCATTAAAAGCCTGAAAAGGCCTAAAATGCCACCAAAAGGCCAAAAAACCGCTTTTTCCTCCAAAAATATCCAAAATTCCTCTACAAAAGCAAAATCCCCCAAAAAGGGAAGAAAAAATATAAAATAATGAGGAAAAAAGAGAAAAAGAGGAAAAAACCCTAAAAAAGCTGACCTAAACCATATGGTTTCCAAAAAACCATGGGCCAGCACTCCACCACTAAAAAACTATAAATAAGTGATGGAGACCCCTTATTTCACATCCACAATCGCAAGTATCCTTACTCTGCCAAAACTGCTCTTGAAACCCTAGCTCACCCTTTGAGCTATTTTCACCATTGAGAGCCCCTTTTGGCCCATTCCCACCATCGGAGAAAGAGAAGGAGCAGCTGGAGCTCGGAGGAACCTCTCGGATCAGCGCAACGGGATTCACCAACCTCCACACCGGAGGTAATATCAATAAAAAATCATTCTTGATATTTTGCTGTCTTATTTCATGCACATGTTTTAGATTAGTTTTAATTTCTGTTTAGCATTGTTATTTTCCACTTATTGAACTGCTACTAAGGAGTCCATTCTCCTTAGTAGGTGCTCATTTGCACAAGCTATGGGTAAAACCCTAGCTACAAGAATACAAGAATAAATACCATCCTGTATTGCTGCGGTGTTGTAGTATACCTCGATGACATCACGATATTCTCAAAGAAAAGAGAGGAACATGCATTTCATCTAAAGCAGATTTTTGAACGCTGCCGAAAATATGGTATCTCACTAAACCCCAAGAAGTGCGTGTTTTTCGTTACCAAAGGTAAGTTTTTGGGTCACTTGGTTTCTAAGAAGGGGATCTCCATAGACCCAGAGAGGATCAAAACTATCGAATAGATTCCCTTACCCCATAACAAAAAGGGCATGCAATCATTTATGGGGACCATAAATTTCGTGCGAAGGTTTGTGCTAGATTTCGCTCAAATTGTTATACCTTTGCAGCAAATGGTAAATAAAAGTGTACAATTCAAGTGGAATGATGTATAGAAGGATGCATTTAGTAAAATAAAGACAGTTGTTGCACATGCACCCTCCCTCAAGGGTCCAAGTTTTGAGAAAGATTTTATTTTGTACACTTTTGCATCTAACAATTCACTAGCAGTGGTGCTTACCCACAAGGAGGATGGGGGAGATGAGTTCCCCATATCATTCATGAGCACTAGTCGGTACGGGGCCGAATTGAATTACCCGGCTATAGATAAACAAGCCTACACATTGTTCAAAGCGGTAAAACAATTCAGACCATACATACTTAAGAACTGGACAAAGGTAATAGTTCCACACCCAGTTGTGAGTTCTCTTTTCATACAAAAGGAATTAGGAGAAAGAAGAGGCAACTGGGTAATAGCTCTATAGGAGTACGACCTCTAATTCAAGCCAGCCTCCATAGTTAAAGGGAAAGGATTGTGCAAACTAATTACTGTAAGTAAAGACAATGAAGAAAATGACTGGGAAGACGAAGCTGAATTACATTTGATGGATGTATGTCCTCTTTTCACAGCTCCAGACTCCTGGTATCGAGACCTTATGCATTACCTTCAGGAAGGATTATTACCAGAACATTGAAACTTTAATAAAAAAATATCATTACATCTTAAATCAGCCTCATATCAGGTTATTGAAGGAATATTATTCCGAAAGAATTATGATGGAGTTCTTCTTAGATTCCTAGAGAAAGAAGATGCGAAGAAGGTCATGATAGATTTACATGATGGGCCTGCTGGAGGACACTTCTCCAAAGATACTACAGCTCATAAAATTCTCAGATTTGGATATTATTGGCCCACACTATTTAAAGATGCACACTCCCATGTTAGAAAGTGCGACATTTGTCAAAGGTGTGGTGGAAGACAAGTTGAAGCAGAAGGACCATTAAAGCTTGTGATGATAACAGAACCTTTTGAGCAGTGGGGTATGGATATCATTGGAGAGATAAAGCCAAATTATTCCCTGCAACACAAGTATATTCTAATAGCAACTGATTACTTCACTCGTTGGGTTGAAGCCATTTCGTTACGTAAAGTGAATGAAGATGCGGTCATGGACTTCTTGCAAGAACATATTATGACTAGGTTTGGAGTTCCAATTTCTCTAGTTTTCAATAAATTTACTTATTTTTCCTCTATTATATTAAGTGCATTTGCTCATGAAAAGGGAATTAAGTTGCATTACTCTACAAATTATTATCCACAAGGAAATGGTTTGGCCAAATCTTCAAACAAGAATATGATTAGAATTTTAAAAAAGACTGTAATAGAAAACCAGAGAAGGTGGCATTCAGTAGTACCCAATGCTCTTTGGGATGATAGGCCCCCAAGAATTCATTGGGTGTGTCCCCAGATACCCTTGTTTACAAAAAAGAGGCCATTCTACCCCCCAATATCATGCTACTCTTTTCCATAATCGCTCAAAAATACAGAGGATCAGATAACGAAGTCTTGCAGATGAGGATACATAATCTTTTGAAGGCATGAGAATCTAGATCCAGGGCCAGAGAATGTTTTAAAAAACAACAGGAGGTAGTAAAAAGGTGGTTTGATAGGCACAAAGATGGAACAAAAGAATTTGAGGTGCGAGATTTGGTTCCCAAGTGGGATCACCCTCATGATGAGAAAGGAAAACACACAAAATTTCAATAGTTATGGGTAGGCCCTTTACAAATTGCAGCAAAGCTTGGCCCCTCAACCTATAAGCTGCAGGATGTACAGGGATTGGAAGAAAACTTACCAGTAAATGGTTTGGTTCTTAATCCTTATTTTTCTTGATTTTGTTTTATTTTGTTCCATTTTGTATATAAATAATTGACTTGTTTTGCTACTATGATTTGTTATTTTTGTATTTGTTTAGTGTAGTTTTTCTTCTAATTCCAATAAAGGAAGAAAAATTTTGGTCATGTGTGTTACGAAGAGAAATTCCTATGGATTGGGGTACCACAACAGACAGCTAGAATCTAGAAATCAATCTTTCCCAATATGCAATAGAAATAAGCAATCTAATACTAAAGGATCGAACCTCGTACCTTATTCCGGACGGTTGAAGTAGATCCCCGTTGAGCTTTCCAATCTTCAGCTTGAATTGTTATAGCGCATCCTCAACAACAAGTAAACAATACAACCATACTATATTTCATGGTGTTAGATCTATTCTAGCATATATAATCAATAATGTAAAAGCATTTGACATATTCCCATGGATACAATATTCATTCAAATACACATTACTGGACAGGAAAATATATTTCTATTAATAAGAATCAGAGATTACAAGTGACAACCTCTGATGGCACGTCTACGAACCAAAGAAACTAAATCCCCCACTTGGGCCTCCACCACCTCAATCCTCCATCACTTCGATAGCAAGCTTACTTAGTAAAAGGCAAGCTTGGGAAGAACACAAAAGTGCTCCAAGGGACAAAGGGATGCAGACTCAAGCATAAGTTCTGGCAACAATGGACTATAGTTTCGTTACTCTCAATTCTCTCTTATGCTTTTAATGTACCAAGGGGTTCCTTATATAGCTTTTCAAAGGGATATTCAAAGGTTGAATCCGTGCGATCTCAAGGCATATGGAAGGCCAGGAGTCATATGAGTCGGATTCAAGTCAAGGAAACTTCCAAAAGGATTTGGATTTATGCACACATCCCGATGTACGCGACTATAGGGGTCATATCCACGTATGTACGCGGTTATCAGGGAAAAAGATGTGTATATCATTATTCTTATGTTTTTAGGGATGATGAAGGTCACATAAAAAGACAAGAAGTGGTCCATAGGGGCTAATGAGTCTGCAGTGGGACAGGGGAAGGCCATACAATCTGTGATTCACCTAGTGTGGTGAAATCCGCTATAACAGATGCCCCCTAATGTATGAGATCAGAGGGGTTATACGATGGCCGAAATACATTATAATTCCATCCCAGAAAGGAAGTGATGAAGGTACCCAAATGGAAGACCAGCCACCCAATCAGCATAATACCATAATACAACTCTGCATATAACTGTGAATACATATAGCAGTCCCGGATACATAAGAGTACAATGGCCATGAATAGGCATAATACATGATAGAACATGTGTGGTCATCTCCACGTACAATATACATAGATCAAAATCTCCATGATGAAGATATACAAAGGACTATGATCTCCACAAGCGCTGAAGATATACAATAGATCAAGATCTCCATAGTGGCTGGAAATATCTGACATATACTGGAACAAGTCACGAGAGATGAAATCTCATGAACACTGGCGCGATCAAGGAGGTAGCATATAGGAGATGCCACCAATATGGAAGGTCTTCTACACAAACCTCTACGAGTACATGTCCTACTATGCGAATAGAGGTATAGAGGTGTCGAGGTCGAACATAGTAGTCCATCATCTGATTACCAGTCATTGATGTATACCATTAACAGAAGCGAGATCACCCACCAATAATGAAAATGGGAATCAAGGTACTAGAGTGCAAACTAACAAGTGTGAATAAATGTGTTGAGGTCAAACACTTAAGAGAATCCATCGATCAGGGGACTATGATGTATTCCCAAAACTGTCGATGGCGAGAGAACCTGCCACTGATGACTGCAAGTCTCAAGGCACTCAAAATGACTCTAGACTCCAATCCCAGAATAAATGATCTGAAGTCGATGGGATGAAATCCACTGGAAGGAGGGCATTAGGGAATCCCCCATCATCCAACACGAGCTACTCAGCAAAGCTGTCTAATGTGGAAGGACTCGATCATAAGGTGCACGAACCAGTAACTGTACCGGGAATGGCCGACATGCAAAGTGAAGATAACTGAGGAATGGCCGAATCAGGTTTCAACTTCCTTCGAACAAGAGCATAACGGTGTATGGTGACTGAACAAAGGCAGCATAGACTCGATATACAAACTGGGACATCTCTATGATGCAGGAGGCATCAATAGAGGCTCCATAGGGACTGGAAGCATAACCAGTCAGTGGAGATAAACTCAGATAAATGAGTACAGCTCCTAAAGTCAAGCTATAACCCAACCAACAGATGTGATATACAGTGCTCTGTTCGAAGGTGACACGACTCGACAGCTGCCAAAGATAATATCTTTTCCCGTCCGACTTTTGGTTTTTTGATTTTTTTGGTCTTTTTCAGTTATTTGAAAAGCTTGAAAAAAGAATAAATTAGATTTATAGTTACAAACTAGGAGGATACGAGTGTCATTAGGGAAAACAAACTAGTTTCCAAGCAGTGGAACATACCTATGCTCAATGCAAGGAAACATGTGTAAGATATCGACACTCGGGGGAAAATCCCCTCCCGGTAAAAGGGACATCAAGCTGCGAAGGATATAAAAAATGGCTCTTCATGGCTAGACATGAGACAAGCTCGGGCTATAAGGCTAAAACGCAATGTCAGGGGAGCCGACATAAAGCTCAATAAGACAGGAAAAGCTCATGAAAATGCATCCACAACTTGATACAAGGGAGTCTGGGGGGAACATGGCCAACATAAGATCAAGAGGAGTATGAGGCTCTTGCTAAATGTCATGGCAATACTATACAAAAGACTCCCACACCCTAAAGGGAGAAACATCAGCATGGGCACCAAATACAAATAAGGTGCTAACTAGGGTACCCATGTAAGGTGAGGCTCTACCGCTCATATCATGCCACTTCTAAAGCAGCAAGAAGGTTCTGTGACATAATAGAGTGGGTTCATACCTAAGGATATAGTGACATGGTCATAAGGTCATACAAAATGAAAATGGTGGTGATCCTAACCTACATGCCAGTGTAGACATTATACCTGAGATGGGTACGAACGAGTCAATCCAAAAGCGGAAATAGCACTGCAAATGGTCTTCTACAGCACAAATGGTGTCAAAAACGGTCCACAAAGGTTAGAAACTGTCAAAACTATAGAAAAGGGGGTAAAAATTTTCAAATATTTGAAAAAATTTCTATAAATAGTAAAAAATAGAAATCATTTGAAACTTTTACCCATTGGAGCTCTGATTTTCAACTGCAAATTCCAGGAGATCCAGCCGGCGGAATTCACAACCGTCTCTTCCAGGTACTTACTCATGTTCTCAGCTTGCAGTTCAATATAATTTTTTCAAGTTTTCATGGTCAAATGAGGTTGTTAAGGCCATTTCTACATGAGCGCTGCGGCCCACGCGGGTATTGAGGCTTTTCCCACATATAGGGCTGGCTATACGCGGAAAAGGGGCTAGAAACCGCGTACATACGCAGCTGTTTGCAAAACAACCGCGTATGACGCTATGCAAGTGGATTTACATGAATCTAATGGACATTTGGTTAAATTCTCATGCAGGATGGTGCTAGAATGGCGAGAACGCGAGCATGGTGAAGTAGAGGAAGCTGTAAGGGCCGATGTAAGGGCTCAACAAGTGCTACGTGCATGTGGACTCTATAAGTTCTGGTGCCTAGGTGGCTTGAGGGCCAAACCAGGGCTGCTACAGATGCTATTAGACTATTGGGATCCAGACTCAGAGTCTTTCCAGATAGACGGCATGACCCTCAACATTGAGGTGGAGGATATCTATTTCATCATAGGTCTATCTAGACGAGGGGAGGTGGTGAACCTTTGTTCCCGAGGCGGGCCAGGTCATGGGCTCACTATCGATGAGTACATAACAGTGTACTGCTACCCAGATACTGAGAAGGTGGGGAGTCAAGTCCCCACCAATGCTATACAGGTGCTAGGCCTAAAGTCCATAATACTGACACTAGGCAGGATAGCAGGCATAGCATCACTCCATCAGGCCTCTCGAGCACAGATGTACTATGCGGTGGAGTGTATGAGACTGACCATGTATGACTAGAGCACTACACTAATGAGCAACATGAAACATCAGCTCAGTGAGTGTAAGGCAGGTAGGATACGGAACTTTGGGTTCAGCAGCATACTGAGCATGTTCTTCTTCGAGCAGGTTCTAGGATTGAGCCCTAGAGTGGATGTTCCTCTCCACGGGGTTTGAGATCCGTCCCAACAACGTTGGGCAGATGCGATGCGCAGACTGGGGGGTGGTAGGGTGGCCAACCCCTATCCAGCTAACTTTTTTCCATGGTGGCGATGACAGATTGTTGCCATAGATGACTACCCCTATGTAGGAGTAGACTTTCGAGGAGATCCGGACATGCCATTGCCACTAGGATCAGCATTCGGAGACATAGGTAACGAATCCCAACCCCTACCCTTTTTTTAAAATTTTTTGAAATATTTAATTTTTTTTGTGTTTTCTTGATTATGTGAAATGAAAAAGACATGTTTTTGGGTGACAATACATAGTGACATCTACCATTCATGTGCAGATGTGGGACCACGGTGACTAGAGGGCTTCCCACGTCATAGACGGAGGGGAAGAGGAGACGACATCACCGGTGTGGATGCGGAGTGAACGCTCCAAAACATCCATACCGACTTCGTGCGACTGACTCATAGGGTTCCCATGGCGCAAGTCGAGGACTTGCCTAAGGCCATGCAGCGACAGGTGGTGGGCGTACCACGTGCATGGGTGCGTTTATTTCAGCGGCTAGCTAGAGCTGTGGTGACATATCATGATCACAACCCTCCTCCATAGGACTAGACACCTAGGAGTGTACTACCATGTATATGATGGAAGATTTGAAAGCTCCACTTTTGTATTATGACACTATGTATTACCACATTTTTGATGTATA
>LPNX011033402.1:105534-116205 GCA_001517045.1 Pseudotsuga menziesii | reverse complement strand
AAATGGACAAATCATAGAATGTGATGATGTGCAATTTCAAGAACAAGAGAAAAGGGATGATGATTCAACTCTTACATTAAGCGATAATTTCGAAACTCTTTTTGTTCACAAGACAATGGAAGATAAACCAAAAATTCTTAATTCTTCAACTGAACGTGCTAGTGATGATATCATTTCATCGTCGTCCTTTCATGATGAGTTAGTTCCTTTCATATCTTCACAAAATTCATTAGATCAGAGTTTTGTTAATGATGCTTCTATTAAAGTAGTGAATGAAACAAATTATAGCAACAGAGAAGCATTTGCCTTTTTATACTCTGACTCTTACTACTCTTTGTATCCTGATGTTTTTGCTGATCATAAATTACATTTACATGTTAATGATTTTCTAAGGAATACTTCATTATGGTCAGATTTTGATAGGATACAAGGAAATACATTTTTTGAAGATGAAGGATATTTTGAGATTCATTCTGATGTATTTCAAAATTGTCATGAAGAAGATCATAATTTTTCTGCTATCATTACTCATCAGACTTATGCATGTTCATCTATTTTATCTTTAGTCAGTAAGGATTATGATTCAATCTGTAATATTGAAAGGGATGCACAATTTATTCATGATATTTCGGAAATTAATTTTCTTCATTGCAACATGATATACATATCTGAAGATAATGTCATCAATTTTAATCTTCACGTTAAAAGACACAATGATGTATTTGATCTCCAAATAATACCCAAATGTCATTTTGCTCTTTTTGAATTTAGTCATGATGATATTGCATTAAAAGATACATTTTTTATTGATTCTTTTTCATGAATTTTGAATCATATTTCTGATAAGCGTCTTTTGAGTCATGGTTCTCATGGGAAATCTATCTCCTTTCGACTTGATTTTTATGATCCGATTTATACGTGGTGGGAAGAATCATTTATTAAAAGGTTTATGTGTCATACTTTGTGCTTTGTACATCTGAAATTTGACTTAGTTTGTTTTCTTCATTTTGAATTATTCCCATTTCAAATGCTGATACATGATTTGTTTTCTATGGCAGGTTTCAAACTACGCGAATGGATTCACTAGAAGTTTTCATTTACTTAGTTTGTATATATTTTATTTTATTAGTTTAGGTTAGGTCTATAATTTAGAATTATTTATGTTTGTTTACATTTGAATAAATGAAGATATATGGAGTTGCGACAACATCATTTTAAGAATGAGATGACGACATCATTATCAGGGAAGTAGTTCTTTACTTTTTCTTGTTTTCTTTAATCGTCTCATTAAAAGAAAGAACCTTTCATCCATTTATAGTTGCATACTCATTAGGATTTATTTTGTTACTTTGATTTCTGAATAAAACACATTAGATTAACATCTCATCAATAATTAAAAAACAACTTTGATTTAATTTAATCTATTTTTATCTCTCGTTTTCTTTTTCTGGTTATTAGTCATATGTTGTTAAATCTTTTTTCCATTTGATGAGATCTTGATTTAATTCATGGGTTGTGTGTATTTTCTTTGCTAAGAGTTCTCTTGTAGACTTTAAAATTCTTCGTCTTTGTAATTTGCTCAAATAAAATTCATGTATATATTGGTTGTTTTCTTTTCAGTTTATTTTTATTTTTCTTTTGATTTTTGTTGTTCTTTTGATTTTTCAAAACCAGGAGAAATAAATCAGATCTGGCAATGTTTTTATGTCATAAAATTGGAATCTGATTATATAAAACATGAAGAAAGCAAGACTTTTAGAAATTTGTTCTTATCTCCGAAATAAAAGAAAAGAAATTGAACTGTTTAAAAAAAAAATTACTAGACGAAAACTTTCACTTTATTTCGTTTATTTTATCATTATCCTTAAATTGTTGGATTTAATGAATATCGAATTCATCATTACTAGGAATTCTATTACTTATTTAAAAATCAGTTCTGGGAAATCAGTTGCAATTTAATAATAAAATCAGTTATCTATAGATCCTTTACGCTATCTTACTTGTAAAGAGTTTCCTATTACGTTCCCCCATTATAAACATACAAATATCTTATGGATGAGAACTTAAATGTTGAGTATGAAGCCTTCTTTAAACTTATTAGCTTGGGATATAAGCCGTTGGGTAGAATGGGTTAAAAGACGTACCCTTTCGAGGCTATGGACTCCTGCTGGCAGGAGTGCTCCGTCTGTGACATACTTGGATTCCAAATCATAAATTGTTATATATATAAAAATATATAATAATCCGAGGTCATCCCACACTCGTGAAGAGGTTCCAATGCAGCTTACCCATTAATAAATTCAGAAGTTCTAAATATTCATGTTTTATCTTATCTTGGGACTAGAACGGTAGGATGTATGGTTAAAAGTCAACCCTTTCGAGGCTATGGACGCCTACAGGTAGGAGGGTCATGACTATAGTATTGGGATCATATCTTTAAAAACTGGTCAAATATCAAAATTGCGTTGTATTTTCAGGACTAATTTCTTTTGGAGTCTTATGTTTTCTGAAAAAACTTAAAATTCGTATCATTTTTGAAGGTAATATCTGGATAATGATAAAAGAATCGAATCTGGTATTAGTTTGAAATCTAGTCTTATCACAAGGCACAGTTCTTTTATCTTCCAGAAAATGCTAATCTGAGAGAAAGAAAATTTCTCTTATCTTGCTACACACACACGTCAGATTTCATGTTTTCGCAGAGATAACTGTTTCGCCCAGTCAGTCGCCATCTGTTGTGCCCCTACCCAACAGCCTTTAAAAAAATATTATTTCATCAAATAAAATTGTATTTTGTTTTGATGAAATGTTTGAATTTCATATAGCAAACTTAAAGAAGTAAAAGCTACTGAAACATGAAATTCAATGTTTTTAAAGAAACCTTTAAGAACTATGGATTAGTTGACAAAATCACTATTTTGAAATTATTATTTTGAGTGGATAAGTGTTAATAATTTTTCATAACCTAGTAGTGATTTCTTATCCAAATAATTATCATTTGATTTCATTATGTGATTTTGTTGTCATAAATATTGATAAGGTTTTGAAATTGGAAGGCTGATTATTGTATTTTTGGCACCTTATAAATAGATAATTTTGATTCAATTATTCAACTTGGTAATTCTCATTCATGAAACGATTGATATTGGAGGATAAAACCATGCATTCAAGTTAAGAGTTTGAAAGATATATTACTAAGCATATCCTATTATTTTTGCTACATTATTTAAAGTGTTAAATAAATAAAGATCAAATAAGTATCTTTTCAATTAAATAGACTTTATCATTTTTTATTTATACAAAATAAATAAACCTTTTAATTATTTTGTATAAATATAATGTATAAATAAAGTTCTCTGATCTTTTTAATATTTACCTAGAATATTAGGTATAATTGACACTTTATTCTAATTCTATCATATTTGCAAAGATACTATTATCTCAAACCAGGAATCAACTTGAACTTTATCAAGGATTTTTGAAATGTTAAATATTTTAATGACTCTTTAGTCACCTTGACACATAAAAAATTATTCATTAATGGTTTTATTTAATCACTGGTTAATGTGTCTTCAAAGGGGGATAAAATACAAGTTAAAATGTTATATCCAAATAAATTTTGATAACATATATTCCATTCCACTTTGGTGTTGTATTTAAGTTTTTGCAGCATAAACCTTGTTTTACATTGCAATGTTAAAAGTGGTTTATATTTCGACTGGTTCTTATTTCATGCTCTTTGGTTTAGTTGCGCTTTTGTTGGTTTTCTAATCTGAACTTTTGGATTTAATTTATTTTTTAGTGTGGGTTGTTTTGCAGGTTAAATGAGGAAGGCAAAGCATAATCATAAGATATTTTTTTGGGTTAAATGATTGAGCATTTCCAGTTTTAAAAGGTGCATATATTCAAGAAATATATGGCAATTAATTCACTATAGATTTTAAGGAAGAAGATTTGGCGGATCCATATTTGATGAAGGTTCAAAATCAGTTAAAATCTAAGATTTCTAGGCAATGAATCTACATCTCCAATTTGCAAGTTTTACATTCAATTGATTGCCAGATGAAGTAAAGGATTTTCTCCCAGATTTCAGGCATCTAATTCATTAGTGGCAGTTGCAGATGA
Source organism: Pseudotsuga menziesii (assembly GCA_001517045.1). Lineage (NCBI taxonomy): Eukaryota > Viridiplantae > Streptophyta > Pinopsida > Pinales > Pinaceae > Pseudotsuga > Pseudotsuga menziesii. Next base: position 112,080 of record LPNX011033402.1, on the reverse strand, counting down.
TAGTAAAAAGAAAAAAATCAAATAACTTCCACGAATTTCATTTCCAGCTAGTTGCCGAAATCGCGTAGCTCAACTGACAGGCGTTTTTCTAGGCTGTATTGTGAGCAAATGAAAACAGATCTCAGAAATCCGCCACATGGGTTTTCTTCAGAATGGACCCATTTAGTTTTACTAAGATGGATTTCGCCAGAATGTAATGGATTTTGGGAGATTTTTAGGGTTATCTGAACGCGATTTCGACAGTTGCGGCCGGCAAAATTTCGCATGTGTAAAACTTAATTTGGATTCCATTTTTGTTTATTTAAGTAGACTGGGAGCAGATTGGGAGAGAGGGGGATACAACTTAAAAGATTTCTCTTTTGAAAGCTCTAGAAACACTGCTGCCAGGGAGGAGCTCTGTTTGAAGAATTATTTCTTCAAGAGGATCTCAATCCCTGACTGCTGAAATAATTGGGAGTGCTCAAAAGTATCAGAAGAGATTTATCTTCCAAATCTGATCAGACGTTGCCAGTGGGGTCAATAGTTTGGGGAAACAGATATAACAAGACTGCGGTTTGATCCTTTGTAGCTGAGGACAGCTTCCTGTTAGCAGATACAATCTTTGAACTGGTGATAAATTATATATATGTTTATGGTTTTATGCTTAACATATGTGTATGCTATCCCTAGTCTTGTCACTATTTTTCTACATTATACATGTTTGTCACAATCTCACTTATGAAATTGTGCAAGTATATTATGTTCTGACTATTGACTTATGCTGATATCGATTTGTTAATGAAGCTATGTTGTAAATTGATGAATGACATTGATACGTACATGGTTTACCATCTATTGTATGATCTTAGTGATTTTTAAATTATTTTGAAGATTTATAAGGTTATTGATAGTCTTGTTAACAGATCTGATTTCAATTTTAATTCGCTTTACTCCCGATTAGGATAGGACTTAGATTAGTTTAATGTATTTTTGTTTTTGTTAATTACATTATTTAAAAAAATCTATTTGGATCAGATCTTTATATATGTATTACATTCAGATTATTTCTTGTAATTAATGTACAAGTGTAAATAACATGTATCTGTAGAAAAATCAACTCTGTTAATATTTAGTTTCCTACTTCTGTATTTGGAATTAACTGCTTGAGTAGATCGAATCTAACAGTTTGCTCTTGTACTATATAATTAACCTTTGTAGTCATAGGTATAGGTTAGACTAACAATCAGTAGTGTTAGCTTTAACAATTAGACTTTCAGGATAACAGAGCCTTTAAACCTGTCAGAAACAACCATCCCAAACAGCTTGGAACCTGCTCTAAGGATCCCGGTCTGGGTTGTATTCCCCGTTACGTGCATAGTCATATATGCCCGTAAACACCTCCTGAACTAGTACTACCCCAATGGTTGACTCCGACGCGGCCAAATATAATATAAAATCCCTAGAATAATCTGGTGGACGTAGTAAGGGTGCCGACAACATAGCCTTTTTCAGTGCCTTGAATGCAAGTTGTACGGTTTCATCCCATAGAAATGGGGTGTCCTGTTTGAGTAGGCAGATTAAACCCTTAGTGACCTTGGCATAATTAACAATAAAACGTCGAAGGAAATTAGACTTTCCTTGCAGACTTTGAAGTTTCCTGAGAGAACGAGGAGGAGGCAGATTTACAATGGCCTCAACTTTCAGTCGATCCACCTGGATGCATCTACTAGAGACAATGAATCTAAGTAATCTTCCTGACTCAATGTAGAATACACACTTGTGGGGATTCAAGCAAATTTTATAATATCTGCATCTCTCAAATATCAACCGTAAATGATCTGGATGTGGGATCCTCTTACGAGAATGTGCAGGCATATCATCAAGGTATGGTTCGACAATGGCTTTAATGTCATGAAAAGCAAAGCTCATAGCCCATTGAAAGGTTTCCCCAACATTTTTCAATCCAAAGGGAATTTTCTTATACGCGAATGTACCCTAAGGGAAAATAAAAGCAGTTTTATGTTGGTCTTCCAGTTTGATTTGGATTTGATTGTAGCCGGAGAAGCCATCCATAAATGAAAACACCTCACTCCCCGCACATGCATCTATAATCTAGTCTATAAAAGGTGTGGGGTATTTTTCCTTAGGACAGGATTTATTGAGGTCTCTAAAGTCTGTACAAATGCGAATAGTCCCTTGATTTTTATCAACAGGAACAGGGTTGGAAACCCATTCAGTAAAAGCTATGGGATATATGAAACCATCTTTCAACAGCTTTTCAACTTCTGCCTTCACAGCTGCCGCTTTGCGTGGGTTCACGGGTCTTAATTTTTGTCGAACTCGCTTGGCATCAGGATATGTTCGGATTTCATGTTCAACAATTGATAGATCTATGCCTGGCATCTCCTCATATGACCAGGCAAAGACATCGTGAAATTCCTTAAAAAGGGCAGTATAGATGGAAATCTCTTCAGGAGAGAAGTTTGCACCTATATATATGTTTTCCATGACATTGGGGTTTACAGAGATGTTAATAGGTATAGTGGTGGAAATATTTTCCATATTCCCCCTGGCAAAGATTCCTTCCCTAGGCAAGGGATTGATAGGTATATCAACATCTTCTGACAGTCTCATGTGAAACTCTTGGTTTTCTATTCTGTTTAGTTCTGGAGGAAAATAGGATCGATGATTAAGATCCTCACAAATGTTATCACGTCCACTCATGGCTTCCAGAATAGCTTCATCGGAAGGTAAAACTGTGTCTAAACAATCTATATAATTCGAAGAGTTTTCCACCCATGCGGGAAAATATACTTATTCCAGATCGTCTGAGACTGATAGAGGATCTGGAATGGGATCAACAATGGCTTGAGTGATAGCTTGATAAGCCACCTCCACTGCTAATAAGGACACATCTGGTTCATGGGGAGTTGGGAGAACCCAAGGACCAGTCCTATCGACAACCATAGCGATGGACCTCCCCACACTAGTAGAACCAATATAGTTAACCAGGGCTAGAAGATCAAATGTGCCCATCAGTGATGCATACATTCCAACTCCCAAGCTCTATGCAGCAGGTTTGTCCTAATCAACCAATGGCACAACGAACTCATTAGACTCTAAATGACCTTTTTGGGTAAAATCAAGTTGATCAATAGTAACCAACTTGCCCTCATGTGGAAAGACCACTACACGAAAAAAGGGCTGACGCAATAGAGGACATCGCATAAGTCCAGTTTCTTCCCAGAAGCAAATTATAGTCCAAAGGAGAATCAATCACCTTCTACTTCAATAGACACTGCTTTTCCTGCCAGCTTAATTTCAAAAGCTGGAAGGATACCATGCGGACAGAAGGATCTTCCATCAAAAGCAGTAAGCAAAGTGTTTGATGGGACCAGCTCTAGGGATCCAAGAGCTTTCCAACAGGTCAAGGACATAACACATGTAGAGGCCCCCTCATCAACAACTACCCTTTCAATGGTCTTACCACCATGGATGACATCTATTGATAGGGATACATGGTAAGGCAGGTGAATTTTAACATCAGATAAATGAAATTTTTCCATGACACTTGAAGAGTCCATGCTGCCTAAAGCTGCTAAGAGTGCATCCCACTAAGCAGGACAACTCCGTAACACCTCCAGAGCTGACATTGCACACGGGGTTTGAGCTAAGTCTTCAACCACAGAGTAGTTTGAAGTAGCCCTAGCGTTAGGGTTATGCAAAGTCTTCTTGAAGACACCTTTCGGTATCTTCGGCATTATTTCAGCAGGTTACTCTATTGTGAGAGGGTTAGAAGGCTCACCTATAGTTTTACCCTTCTCAGGAGTCTCTTTCTCATAATTTGTGTTCCTTGTCTGCAACAAAGTCAAAGATCGAACCATGTTGATATAGTTTGGATCAGGGGCAGTTTGAGTGCCCCCTGCTACGTTAGAAGCTGAAGCAGAGTTCTGTCCTTGGGGAAAAGGATCCTTTAGGACATCCAGTTGTTGAGATTTAAGCAGCTTCCGAGCTTGATCCATAAGGTGAAAAAGGTGAGTAAGGTGGTCCTCTTAGTACAAATTAGAAGGGAACTTGACCTTCTTCTTCTTTTTCTTTCCCCCATCAGCATTGTTCGCGGGCTTTTGCTTGTTTTGGTTTCCCTCTCCCTTTTTTCCTTTCTTTTTCTTCTCGTCGGGCTGCTGATTGCCCTTCTAAGAGGTTTTTTCAAAAACATTTGCACTCAGGGGGGGAGGGGGCAGCCTTTGTTGCCTCCGCCGTAGACTGTTTGACAGATAACTAGTGAAGTTGTTTAGTCAAAGACTCTACGGTGGGAGAGTTAACGGATCCAACCACACCATCGGCATGGGGTCCAGGCTTAGGATTCTCTGCATCGTGTAAAGGCCTTGGTGCCTCAAGGATGATCTCATATAAGATCCCAAATTGTGAATAAATCAAATCCAGTTGCTAGGCCCTGAGAATGGCTTCTTCTTCATTTGTCACTCCTAAGGTGGACACGTCCTTATATATGTATGGTAACAGTGATTTAAGGAACCACTCGAAAAGGAACTCAGGAGGGATAGTGGCTTTTATAAGGATATTTCACCTCCTCCACTCTTGGATGTGATCCGAGATGTGGGTAGCCTTGTTTTTACTAAAGGTAGACAACAAGTCGGTTCCGAAATCATATTGGACCGGAAGCTGAAAGTGGCTAAGAAAAGCACTAGCCAAGTCCCAGAAACTACTAAAGGAAACAGAAGGAAATTCAATATACCATTTTGCCGCTGTACCTATCAAGGTTCTCTGGAGTAGCCTCAACCTAACTGAATCTTCATTCAACGAATTTGAAAAACACCATAAATGGAATGTGGTGGCATGAGCCCCAGGATCATCTCTAGTTTTGCCTTCGAACTTAAGGATGTCCGATGGCAATTTGGTGGGAATAGGTGGGCACAAGGGGTCATTCCTCACCGGGTCATTTATCAATTTTGACAAATATAGCAAGTTCAAAGTTCCCAGAAATGAAATTTTTGGTCGAACCGAGGTACTAAATGTGCCAGCTTGGGGATTGGAGGGACCTGCCCCCGAATTCCCATGGTTAAAAGTGGGGTTGCCCCCAACCACTGGTTGCAAAGTGGGAAGCTTTTTTTGAAATGGATTCCATCCATAAGCCACAAGATTGTGTGTGGGTGGTGCAGTGTAAGAAGTTCGGGCCATCCCCATAGAAGCAGGGGTCTGAAAGATAGGAGCAGATATCCCTCCGCTAAACAGGGAAAAGGGAGAGCTCATGTAAGGGACTGAAATAGGGGTTTGGAAACTTTTCCCATAAGAGGTGTTGTTCCCAAACTGCACTCCTACATAGGAAGGAGATGGACCTACGTATGGACTAGATGGGGGGATGTGCCCCCCATTCCAAGCACTAGTACAAAAGCGCATATTTTTCCACGGAGGTTTTCCACGTTTCTTACTTTTTGGTGTAAAATCGGAAGCAACAGGAACGAGGCGTCACTGTATCCACGCCTTGTCGTCACTGTATCCATGCAGGGAGTCTTATCCGTCGCTGTATCCATGGCTAAAGAGCTGGACGTCGCTGTATCCACGGCTATCCGTCGCTATAGCGACGGTACCGACAAGTTGACCTAAGGCATTGAGATTTTACTGGCTTTTTCCATTCAACCTAACCTTGTCTTACTTTAGTTTCTCCATCTCAAGTTCCTAACACATAGCTAATGTGTAAATATAATGGTATTTATTTTCCATTCAACCTAACCTTGTCTTACTTTAGTTTCTCCATCTCAAGTTCCTAACACATAGCTAATGTGTAAATATAATGGTATTTATTTTCCATTCAACCTAACCTTGTCTTACTTTAGTTTCTCCATCTCAAGTTCCTAACACATAGCTAATGTGTAAATATAATGGTAGGTTCCTACCTCTATAGCTCAAGCTTTTAAATTGGATAATTTACCAAGAAAATGGTACGAACATTTCGATTTGGAAGGCAATGGATCCTAATATTCATATCTAATTTAATTCAAGAGCTAAGAATCACTTTAGAGAGGATTTAGCATACATACCTTGATTTTGTTTCCCCTAACCTCTTCCTTTGTAATCTATAGGTCCAAAACCTTTAATTTGGCAAGTAAATAGTCAAGGGTGTGGGTGTTCATTGCAAATCATAACTGAGAAAATTGCAACGGAAAGAAGGATGTACTTTAGGAAGATCAATTGTAAATTAGCATCAATGGAGTTGAAATTATTGTAGAGTGGTCCCATTGATAGAGGTGGCTTCCACTTTGTAGCTATAAAACTAATCAATAAAAATTGATAAACTACTATTAAAAAATGCATTAAATCTTTAATTTCCTCAAATCAAACATTACACAATTAAATGTATTGGATTGTGGTTATGTATAAGTTCCTTGAGTTTTATCTATTTATTTATATTTTAGTTTAAATTAATTGAATGATGAGATACAATGTCCATCCATATAATTTGTTTTGGTTATCTAATGCGTATCCTATAGCCTTTTTACATAATGTATTCATTATTTCTGTGATACATGGAGCTCTAGACAATCTTGGGGT
>LPNX011033402.1:86362-103123 GCA_001517045.1 Pseudotsuga menziesii | reverse complement strand
AAACAATATCTTTCAAGTATAAGCTCATGCACTTGGGAAGCTTCCCTATTCTGCCACACTTCCAAAATGCGACAAACAACAGAATAGAGATCAGACCAATTAAAACCCAGATCTTGAAGAACTTTGTGTTCTACAATACCCCAGTTATGAACCCCACTAACGTCAATCTGTTGCTGAAAGAGATCAGCCATTCCATGCTCTTCTGTGACTCCCTCATTCACATTTATAACACTTTGTACCACATGATATACCCATGATTCTAAATAGCCTGTTCCTATTTTTAAATATTCTCTCCAACAAACCAAAGCCCAAGTTCAGTTTTTAAAGCAGCAGTAAGGATATGATAGCTGGTCTGGTTAAAGAGAACCCCAAAAGTCTTTGCCAATCCAGACTCTTTATATTAGCTATCTCCTTTGCAGGGTTTAAACCCTTAGGGCAAGCCTGAGTGTAGTTCATAATAGTATGGCAACGGCATAATTTGAACTCGTCAGTTACTGCATCTAGCCTCTCCTCCGTATATTCATCACGACTGTCACTTATCCACCTGCGATTAAAAACAAAATTTACATCATGTCTTATTATTCATCCTATCATCTCCAAACCAGTAGCAAATCTAGAAAACAAACAATCAACATGCAAGATTTGACCATTGCACTGCTTATGTTCACAGAAAAAAATGTTAGAAGAATGCAATAGACATTTAATTTATATAATTTTAAATTGTTCTATAACTCCACTCCCTTGTCTCCACACTTTAAAGTTTCCTGTTGGAAACTTCAACCATGCAGAATGCATATGAATTCATGTTTATATAAAGCTATACTTATGCACATGCATCAGGCAAACTTTCTGCATTTGGAATTAAGCTACAAAAAATCTGAGGGAAAACTTCAACGGACAAACTTCATCATTCACTTTTGACATGGATAACAATAAATCATGTCTCTTGTTCATACCATGTTGCACTTCCTTAACACATACATGGAGGGATTGAAATTTGTTCTAACCATGAAATTACTTCATAAAGTAAGAATTATACTCTTGAAATCAAATGTAAAGTTAAAATCTTGAACCCTTTACAATGTTTTAATGAATCTAAGCTAAGACCTTTGTTCTTATTTCTCTACAAACTTCCAACATTCAGCAATCTCTCTTCCAAGATACAATTTTGGGTGGTTGTTGCCATGTAGTGTCATTTATTAATGTTTTAATGAATCTAAGCTAAGACCTTTGTTCTTATTTCTCTACAAACTTCCAACATTCAGCAATCTCTCTTCCAAGATACAATTTTGGGTGGTTGTTGCCATGTAGTGTCATTTATTAATGTTTTAATGAATCTAAGCTAAGACCTTTGTTCTCATTTCTCTACAACCTTCCAAAATTCAGCAATCTCTCTTCCAACATACAGTTTTGGGTGGTTGTTGCCATGTAGTGTCATTTATTATGTGATGTATTTTTAAGTTCTCTCTAGTAGTACAAACTTCAGCCTCTTCTTTCTTTCCTCTAAAATGGCAATAAGGTGAAACCTTTTGTAAGCCAAATTATATCTTTATAAGATGCTTTAGCTCACATACTTAAGGGAATCACTAAATTTCTTGATGTACTTGTACTCGTGTGCCATAACCATGTCATAAACGGTTTCAAAGTATTAGATTTTTTAAACCAGAAAGGGAAATTTTCAAGTGGATCCTTGCATGCATAAGATATGAAAACTAGTTTCCAAAAATGGATAGAAATAGGGATCCTAAAAGAATTTCAGGATTACACCAAGAAGATACCAAAGAGTGGTCCAGCAGCAAGCAGCAAAGGTAATATGGATTGTATAAAACAGAGAACCAAGTTCAAAACCTGAGTTGGTGTAGATGAGGCCACATGCAAGCCCTGCCTGGTTTTGAAGCCCAAAGCAACTGCTGTCAGTTTCTATCAGTATTTACCAAAAAAAAAAGGATCACAGTGGATTTCAAATAAATCCCTTTTTTTTTCTAAAGACTTCTATGGGGTATTGTACAGATGTGGTAGGAGCAACAGAATAAGCAGTGTGGTGAAAGCACTTCCTAGATTGATACTTTAGGCCTTGTGCCTCAAGATGTTTGTCGTGAGAACTGCAAACAAAAAACAAGTCAAAATTCTAATGAAGCATTCTTGGGCAATGGACTCACTTTAAGATGCCTTCACTACTATTCAGCAAAAGAAAAATATCGATCTCATTCTGATGCCGATGCATTTTATCATTTGATAAACTACCTTACAGATAGCCATATTTTTGGCAGTATTATTTGATTAGAAGTGCAACTATCAAGATCTAATCTATGTAGAATAATGTAGATTGTGTACAGTTATGTAGACCCAGAAAACAATTTGGCATTGCTGAAGAGCAAGAGTGTGGCTTGGGGAAAACTTTGAAAATACCCAACTAGCTATCGTCACACCAACAAGTCCATCCTTGGATCTCCCACTTACATCCCACAAGCTTCTCAAGGAGATTCACAAGCTTTCATGATAAGCTGCACTTGCATCCAAGCGCTACAAATCTTTCTCTTGGGTTTCATCCTGCAAATCCTAGGTCTTGCTCACACTAAGATTTCAAGACAAGCTAATGCTGCAAGTCTTCTCTAAGTCTTACTTCACACAAACCCTAAGTATTACAACTCTTGTATTACACAAGCATAACGACTCCAAGAAAAATACATACTTTTGTGCCATGTGGGCTATATCTGTTTTAGTGGCTTTTTTTTCTAGAGGCTTTTAATGTGTACTAGCTAATCTCTTGGCTTGAAGGCAGTCAATGATGAGGTGGCTTCTGTTGTGTTTCCTTTTATGTTCCCTTTGTGTCAGCTAGAGATCCTAATGTTCTTCTATTTAATGACGTTATGAATGGCCTTATTCTCTTTATTATGTATTTTTTTCAGGTATTGTGTCAATCAGTTTGGTTTCCTGTCTCATTTGTGATGAATGTCTGTGTGTTTGGAGAAGCTGCTACTTAAATAACTGTCATTCTTTTTCAATTGTAAATAACATTTATATTTTGGTGAAAGAAGTCAGAAAGTTTTATTATCCATTTTATCATGAATATCACTTGCTTGCTTTTCAGGTGCTGCAGAAAGATAGGTACAGGATACACTGCAAGGACTAACTGGACAATCAACAGTACCCAATGTCTTCATTGGTAAGAAGAACCTCCTATATAGTATAAATTGCAATTATAGAGGCACAAGAAGTTCATATCAAGGTATAATTTTTTGGATCTGTTTGAGCATTAGATGTGTGGCATATAAGTAGAAATATATTATTTTTGTCTTAAACAAAAGTCATTCTTGTGAGTGAAAGGGGAGAGTTTCCAGATAAAGGTGAATTGGGTGGACATAAATTTAGTGGAAAGGATGACTTTCCCAAAACCTTACATAAATAGAGAGCACAAAAGAATGCTTATTGTAGCACCATTCATACGAAAGTGTGGAATGCTTTAAAAATGGTCAGGGTGGCTCCTTTCTTTCTACTTTTCAATGGGCGGGTGCATTAAAATCTTTTTCCCCTTGAATTTCATATGTCAATTCCAAATAAACATCCTATAATCCCTTTTTCCTCTGTTGTAAAGGATAGAGGGAAAATATACTATGAAGTAGCGACATTAATATGCAAGGTAATAATTGTGGATCTGAGCACTATAACCAACTGGTGCCTCTATCATGCTCAAGGAAGACATTTTTACAATCAAACATTACAATATCATTATAGTAAATGATAGTCATGGGCTTTGGAAAGTTCAGGATTTCTCAGGATCTTAGTCTGTAGGCTTGTTAATCCAAGATATGTGAAATTCTTGCTCAGTTCCAGAGAACAACAGTTCGGTTGGTTTCAGGGTACTGTTAGCCAAGGTTATTCCAAATCTTCAATCAGCAATGTGCTAGGCATCACCAAGGCGCTTAATAGTTATGGATTCCAACTCCAATAGATTATATGGATGCAATCTACTTCGACACTTCAAGATATTGTTGCATTCAAGCATTTGGAATGTCAAGATGCTTCATTATATTATGAAATTTATTAGCATAGTCTTTGGATAGATAGTCTTGTCACTGGTGCAATTTCTGCCTCTTGATATATTGATCTTAATATTGGTCAAGGCAATAAAACTCTGCATTGCCTTTGTGAACTTGGTCCATGTATCCATATGCTCTCCTTTGTTCTTGCACCATTGGACCTTGTCTACATGAGATTATTACCAGCAAAGTCTGTTATGTGCAACTTTGAGCATCGTGAAAGCCATCTTAGCTTCGTTGGTGAAGTGATACAAAGTAAGCTTCAACCTTCCGAAACAATCCCTTCCAGAGCTCCAAGATATTGGTACTAGATCTTGATGTTTACTTGGACTTGGAGTGGGCATTGGTCACCAAATAGATTGGTTTAAACTTTAATAGGTCCAAATTTCATAGCTGTAGTCTGAGGCACAAATCTATCATTAAATAGCTGTGCAAATTGGTTTTACATCTTCTCATGTTGCTTCTGCAATTCATCTTCAATGATAGATCATACTAGATTTATCTGATCAACCACCATGGAAGTTTTTGTGTTGTTCTGCGCCACCATTTGAGATTGCAATGAGTTCAGAGGAAGGTCATATGATGGAGTTGTATGTGTAATTCTGTTCTTTCTATACTTGCACATCTTCTAGGTGGGCATTCATCACGTACTGAAACACTAATACATCTCTGGTACTTGACTCGAGAGATCCAATTAAGCATTCTATCTTCTAGCTCTTATACAAGTGATGCATTTACCCCCCAAAAAGTCAGGGGTGGACAGCTATAGATCTGAGATCTATGTTATGGCGGTAGCATTATTGTTTGGCAAATAGATGTGCAGAGATTAATAACAACGAAGAGAGTTGTGCAATAGTAGAACTAAACAAGTGAGATAAATAAATGACAATCACACATAAACAGTCAAAAGAGAGTAGAGACCATGTCTCCTAACCTAACTGAAGAATTTCCCTTTCACTTATGTTACAATGTACCACAGAATGTACAACTGTAGGATGGAAACACCCTATGCAGCAGATTCTTGAGAAGGATTGTGAGGTGAGTTGCATAACAGAATATAATGCAGGTAAACCCAATTGATGCTTCACCACATTTGTGGATGGCATCTCTACTAAATCTATTGGCATAGACTAGTGTGTCTTACCCAAGTCCTATTGGCACAGAACTAGCCAAACACCCAGCAACATTGGCAACAATTGGGCTTTATTAAGATTAAACTATGGGTCTCAAATAATACTAATAAAAGGTGTTTCTAATGATCAGTAGTTCACTAATATTTTGAATTTGTTTCATCTTTGAACAATCTCAACAGAAAATATTTCTGTTTAAAATCTTGTTTGAAGTTTAAAATTTATATTGTCGGCTTGCCTTTGTTTTCTAATAACATCAAGCTTTATTTGATGGTTTGATTGCATTAGGTTCCTGAATACTCCCCTGACTTGGATGAAGAAGGAATCTGTAGAATGGCATTTGAGATAATCTTCGCATTTGATGAAGCTATTGCACTTGGGCATAATGAGAATGTGACTCTTATGCAAATTAAGCAATACTGTGAGATGGAGAGTCATGAAGAGCGACTGCACAAATTAATAATGCAAAGTAAGATAGATGAGACAAAAGATGTTATGAAACGGAAAGCAAGTGAGATTGATAAGATCAAGGTATTATATGGGCAATTGTATTTTCCTGACTTACAAGTTACTGGGCCATGTTTAGAGATGTTTCATGTTTTGTTCAGTTGTTTTACTGCATTCCTTACTGTGATGTAGATTGAAAAGACTAAGTCTGAAAGGGGAGGCTCAATGTCATTACAGTCAATAGGATCAACAAGACTTGATATTGGGTTTGGTGATATGAGTATTTCAAGTGGAGGTGGTTTTCGGAGCAACTCGAGTTTAGGCCCAAGTTTAGATCCAGATTCATTTTCTAGCAAAGCAAAAGGTTATTTATTTCAAGCATTCAGCAATTTACAAGTTCAAGCTGGCAATGAAATAAACTTGACATTCTTTCTGTTGGTTATTGATTTCTAAACCTCTATTCAAATCAACAAATTTTGAACTGTTGTATGTGGTTTAGTTCGGGCATCTGCACCTGCCACTATTCCTTCTAAAGGTATGGGCATGCAACTAGGAAAGATAAAGAAAACAAACCAGTTTTTGGAGTCTCTGAAAGCAGAAGGAGAGGTGATCGTTGAGGATGTGCAACCAGTTGCTGGGCAATCAAAATCAACTCTTCCTACAGCAACAGACCCTATCACAATAACTATTGAAGAGAAGCTTAATGTTGTTCTTAAGCGTGATGGTGGGCTAACTAACTTAGAAGTACAGGGTACTTTCGCCCTTCTCATTCTGAAAAAGGAAGATGGATTTGTAAAGGTCCAGGTAATATGAAGCTTCTTATCTGCACTACATTTGCCCTTAAGTTTCTAAATGAGTGTCATATGAAATGTCTGCGTTAAGGTCTATGCCAGACTGTATTATTTTTTATACTACATATTTGGAATAAGCATTGGTAGGTTGATGTATAGAGCTCTAATTTGAAATATCTATCATGCTAGATTGAGATAGGCGGAAATGAAAGTTTCCAATTTAAGACACATCCAAACATCAACAAGGATCTCTATTTGAGGGAGAACCTCTTGGGCCTTAAGGATCCTAACAAGCCATTCCCAGCAGGCCAACTGGGTGATCCATTGGGTCTAGGTTTGCTTAAATGGAGAATGCAAAGTGCCCAAGAATCTGTGGTTCCTTTGAGTAGTAAGTCCACATTTATTGCACAGTCTTTTACACAAATTTATGGAATTCTTGTTGTTCTTTATGCTTCTAAGCATAGCTGGCTCATCATGTCACAGGCTTATGGTAGGATGGGATTGCAGCACTGTATTTTATTATTCACATAGACATTTATTATTATTCAAGATGGCAGTGAAATAAACTTGACATTCTTTCTGTTGGTTATTGCTTTCTAAACCTCTATTCAAATGAACAAATTTTGAACTGTTGTATGTGGTTTAGGTCAGGAATCTGCACCTGCCACTGTTCCTTCTAAAGGTATGGGCATGCAACTAGGAAAGATACAGAAAACAAACCAGTTTTTGGAGTATCTGAAAGCAAAAGGAGAGGTGATCGTTGAGGATGTGCAACCAGTTGCTGGACAATCAAAATCAACTCTTCCTACAGCAACAGACCCTATCACAATAACTATTGAAGAGAAGCTTAATGTTGTTCTTAAGCGTGATGGTGGGCTAAGTAACTTAGAAGTACAGGGTACTTTCGCCCTTCTCATTCTGAAAAAGGAAGATGGATTTGTAAAGGTCCAGGTAATATGAAGCTTCTTATCTGCACTATGTTTGCCCTTAAGTTTCTAAATGAGTGTCATATGAAATGTCTGCCTTAAGGTCTATTTCAGACTGTATTATTTTTTATACTACATATTTGGAGTAAGCATTGGTAAGTTGATGTATAGAGCTCTAATTTGAAATATCTATCATGCTAGATTGAGACAGGCGGAAATGAAAGTTTCCAATTTAAGACACATCCAAACATCAACAAGGATCTCTATTTGAGGGAGAACCTCTTGGGACTTAAGGATCCTAACAAGCCATTCCCAACAGGCCAACTGGGTGATCCATTGGGTCTGGGTTTGCTTAAATGGAGAATGCAAAGTGCCCAAGAATCTGTGGTTCCTTTGAGCAGTAAGTCCACATTTCTTGCATAGTCTTTTACACAAATTTATGGAATTCTTGTTGTTCTTTATGCTTCTGAGCATAGCTGGCTCATCATGTCCCAGGCTTATGGTAGGATGGGATTGTAGCACTGTATTTTATTATTCACATAGACATTTATTATTATTCAAGCTGGTAGTGAAATAAACTTGACATTCTTTTTGTTGGTTATTGCTTTCTAAACCTCTATTCAAATGAACAAATTTTGAACTGTTGTACGTGGTTTAGGTCGGGCATCTGCACCTGCCACTGTTCCTTCTAAAGGTATGGGCATGCAACTAGGAAAGACACATAAAACAAACTAGTTTTTGGAGTCTCTGAAAGCAAAAGGAGAGGTGATCGTTGAGGATGTGCAACCAGTTGCTGGGCAATCAAAATCAACTCTTCCTACAGCAACAGACCCTATCAAAATAACTATTGAAGAGAATATTAATGTTGTTCTTAAGCGTGTTGGTGGGATAAGTAACTTAGAAGTACAGGGTACTTTCGCCCTTCTCATTCTGAAAAAGGAAGATGGATTTGTAAAGGTCTAGGTAATATGAAGCTTCTTATCTGCACTACGTTTGCCCTTAAGTTTCTAAATGAGTGTCATATGAAATTTCTGCCTTAAGGTCTATGCCAGACTGTATTATTTTTTATACTACATATTTGGAATAAGCATTGGTAAGTTGATGTATAGAGCTCTAATTTAAAATATCTATCATGCTAGATTGAGACAGGAGGAAATGAAAGTTTCCAATTTAAGACACATCCAAACATCAACAAGGATCTCTATTTGAGGGATAACCTCTTGGGCCTAAAGGATCCTAACAAGCCATTCCCAGCAGGCCAACTGGGTGATCCATTGGGTCTGGGTTTGCTTAAATGGAGAATGCAAAGTGCCCAAGAATCTGTGGTTCCTTTGAGCAGTAAGTCCACATTTCTTGCACAGTCTTTTACACAAATTTATGGAATTCTTGTTGTTCTTTATGCTTCTGAGCATATCTGGCTCATCATGTCCCAGGCTTATGGTAGGATGGGATTGCAGCACTGTATTTTATTATTCACATAGACATTTATTATTATTCAAGCTGGCAGTGAAATAAACTTGACATTCTAATTTTTGTTGGTTATTGCTTTCTAAACCTCTATTCAAATGAACAAATTTTGAACTGTTGTATGTGGTTTAGGTCAGGCATCTGCACCTGCCACTATTCCTTCTAAAGGTATGGGCATGCAACTAGGAAAGATACAGAAACAAACCAGTTTTTGGAGTCTCTGAAAGCAAAAGGAGAGGTGATCGTTGAGGATGTGCAACCAGTTGCTGGGCAATCAAAATCAACTCTTCCTACAGCAACAGACCCTATCACAATAACTATTGAAGAGAAGCTTAATGTTGTTCTTAAGCGTGATGGTGGGCTAAGTAACTTAGAAGTACAGGGTACTTTCGCCCTTCTCATTCTGAAAAAGGAAGATGGATTTGTAAAGGTCCAGGTAATATGAAGCTTCTTATCTACACTACGTTTGCCCTTAACTTTCTAAATGAGTGTCATATGAAATGTCTGCCTTAAGGTCTATGCCAGACTGTATTATTTTTTATACTACATATTTGGAATAAGCATTGGTAAGTTGATGTATAGAGCTCTAATTTGAAATATCTATCATGCTAGATTGAGACAGGCGGAAATGAAAGTTTTCAATTTAAGACACATCCAAACATCAACAAGGATCTCTATTTGAGGGAGAACCTCTTGGGCCTTAAGGATCCTAACAAGCCATTCCTAGCAGGTCAACTGGGTGATCCATTGGGTCTAGGTTTGCTTAAATGGAGAATGCAAAGTGCCCAAGAATCTGTGGTTCCTTTGAGAAGTAAGTCCACATTTCTTACACAGTCTTTTACACAAATTTATGGAATTCTTGTTGTTCTTTATGCTTCTGAGCATAGATGGCTCATCATGTCACAGGCTTATGGTAGGATGGGATTGTAGCACTGTATTTTATTATGGTAGGATGGGATTGCAGCACTGTATTTTATTATGATTTATGTCGCTATTGTGCTATTGTGTTCAATTCAGTTTTACGTATGACCATCATGTTCCCTTTTATTATCTTTGTTTTAGTAAAGGGTTGATTGGCTTCTATGCATCAATATACAAATACCAACAAAGTTTTCTGCAGCAAAGACCTTTTGTTATTCCAAAGCTTCAATCAGCATTCAAATATTACATTGTCTAATGACTGTAGGTCCAAATTACTAATCTCTAATGACTAAATCTTCCAGATTGCCACAATAGAAGCACATAACATACCATCTTGTCAAGCGTTTTATTCTTCTTTTTTTGGTGGATGCTGTGGAAAATTAAAATTAAAGACCTGCCTGGAGCAATGATAAAATTAAAGATAGCCATGCACTATGCCTTAAGAATAACCAACCCCTTTCCTTCACACTATGCTCTTTGTATAATGTTTGAAGCTGAGAGAGTATATCTAGAATGATATTTTCCAGCTGTGATAGCTCCTATTACAAAATCAGTCCCTTTATAAAAGATTGTCCAGAAATTAAGGCCTCCAAAACCGCCAGAAACAATCCACCAGATCTTCCGAAACAAAATAGACTTAGAAATCACACAGGTTCCCTAAGGATACCTGTACAGACTCATTTACATTGTGAACTAGGACATAAGCTCCAGCTTGAATTTCAAGACTTTGTTTGGATAGAATATCGGCCTCTTCATTTAGTTCCCGAAAAATATGATGAGCACGAACTTGATCAAAAAGGGGAAGAATATCCTGGATCTTCTGCGCCAAAGGAGAGAGTGACCAGTTTGTAATCTTGACCCTGCCTTGTACATGCTGAATAACCATAGAGTAGTCTCCATATAAATTTAGAGATCCCACTCCCAAGAAAAATGCCCATTTTAGGAGGTAGAAAAGAGCGAAGAGCTCACCTCTGTTGTTTGTGCCAACTCCAACATGAGCTTTGAACTGATAAAAATTTACATCTGATAATTTCAGGACAAAAATAGTACCACATTTATTGCTATCATCTTGGCTTGCCCCCTGAAACATAAATGTCCTTTCCTGTGAATGTTGACTATCCTTTTTAGCATATCAAGGATGTGTAATGCTAATTATGTCATAATAGTAGCTCTGATAGCTGGTGTTGTAGCAGGAAGTCTGTAAATCTATGTCTTCAAGGGGATCCGGAATGTCCTCAACATTCTTCAAAAGAAATGCAAGGAAGCTAAGTGTTGGGACTGAAATATAGTGATACTCCTTTTTAGACTTTTGGTCCACCAATTATTCTTTTTGTTTTTGAAGACTGGGTTTATTCAGTGGTTAATGTTCATATAAGATTTAGGTGTATGAGAAGCCTCAGACCTATTTCCACATGAAATTGGTCTTATGGCATTTGTATATTTTTTTTTAAAACAGTTATAGCCTTGGATACAGCGACGACAATTTTTTAAAAATTTCACAGCCGTGGATACAGCGATGGAGAGACGTGGATATAGCGACGCCCAGGCGTGGATATAGCGACGGCCAGGTATAGCATCCCGTCACCATACCTGGAGTTTTGTCATCGCTATAGCGACGGCTTAGACATCTAAATAAATATAGAACATTGTCGCTGTATCCACGGAAAATTAGGGGTCGTTGCTATTGCGACGAAAAAAGTGCCATGGCAAAAAAAACACTTAGACGTGGCAATATCCACACTTATCCATGGATATTGCCACGTTTTTGCCGTGGAAAAATTGATCACTTGTACTAGTCAAGGAAATCCTTGGACAAAGGCCGAGGATCATGCCGAACCACTCTGGGTAGTATATGGAAAGGAAGAAGGAATAGTAGGGATACTGGGGATCCTAGCAACCATGTCACCAGAAGTACCTGCTATGTTTGAGTGAACCGGTGGTTGAACCACCCGGCTCGTCGGATTCAAAGGTGTAGAAGGTAAACTAGATCTAGGGGCACTTACCGGGGGAGGTAGTAACCCTTCAACTGGAAGGGTTGAGGTGAACACAAAAGGAGTTTCTTCCACAGAAGACATCATCCTACCCACAGGGACACCTAATATAGGTGAATCAAAAGGTCTAACCTGAACGATCATAGGATCGTTTAAATCAGTCAAGGGGGTGTTAAAGTTTCTTGCAAACTCGTCAGTCTGCAATTCTTCTATCTCAACTGTATCAAGATCAAAACGGTTAGCTATCAGTTCTGGTTCACTAAGATCTTCACTTATTCTTACCAGTTCAAATGAACCGTCTGTGTCTAATCTCCGCCTTTGGGGTAGAGGTTGAGGCTTCAATGTGGTGATAGGAGGAAGCTTTCTCAACCTTCTTGACCTTCTAGGAGGTTGGTTCTCCAGAATTGAAAATTTAACAAATGACACCCTAAGGCCAACTAAACACAGGCAAAACCACAGAGCATACACTATAAAAATCCTAAAGTCTCGAGCAATCAAAAAAGGGTAAAAGATATACTTTCCCAAAGAAAGCTGATGAATGATTACTTGGCATCCTTGAAGTGGTTCTTAGGCACAAGCAGAGGAATCACCCAACTTCCCTTCTACACTTTCAACGAGGGTTACCTTCGACATGCATTCAAGGTGAACCAGAAATAACCTTTCGGTTTACCTAGGTATGAACCCTAAAAGACAAGAGACTAAAGGCTACCTTGTCTATACCAACAGTTTGGTGGCATAGTCGCAAGCCAGAATCGTACGCATGGGCAGGGTAGCTGAGCCTGAAACTCTGTCTAGGACAGAATCCCCAGATCTGTAAAAATCTTGATCTACACTTTGACAAGGATTCAGAGGGTTATCTCTTATGTCCAAGCCTCCACATGACCTCGTGCTTAACTTCGATTTGAGAGGAGCTTCCCAGATACAGTCGATAAATTCAAGGATTTACCTAAAGAAAGGTCCACTATGTCTTAGTTTTATAACTTGTGGGAAGTTTACACTTCCTAGCCAACAAGTCTAGCCTAAGCTAGTAGGTGGAAGGCCCCTAAAAACAAAACTTAAAAGTAAATTTTAATTTATGCGTTTATTTTAAAGGGTTGTTTCTTACTCAAAAGGAAATGGAGTGGTGTACTTGTGGTGTTTTTGACTCAATAAGAAATAAATGAAAAAAGGTGTATTTTTCAAACCAAATTACCACTATAAAAGAAAACTTATTTTTCTTTTTTTGCAAATATATATTGATGAACTGAATGCAATGATAAAAGAAACTAATCCTATGTTTTTTGTAGCTTTTGAGATTAATATTTTTAAACTGAAATAAACACTACCTATGCAACAGCAAAATGCAAAAGCTTAACTATGTTTTCTTTTCACTTTTAAAAATACTCAAAATTCTACCATGCACCTAAAATGCACTGTACTTGAGTAAACTTGGATCTAATAAACTGTATAAAAGCAACAAACTGAAGCAAACAGGCTGACAGAACAAAAAAACAACCGACAAAGGAAGGCTAGGAACCCTAGCTTGGGTGCAATCAATGATAAAAATCACTGTAGACTTATAAAGGCAAGTGACAACCAGCCACTGTCAAAAGATAGACTGGAAAAATAGAGTCCAAGACCCTGATCACTGATCTGGACAAAGACACTTTAACCTACAACCCAAACAGGCCAAGCTACTTCAACATGCAACATAAAATAAGCCAAGCAAAAGAAACTCAAGGGATTTCGAAAAAGAACAAAGTGTTGTCACCAAAGGTATTTAGATAAGCAACACAACATTCATAAAGAAAATCAACTGACAAACGGGGATTACACAAAGAAAGGAACAAGCAAACCTTAATTTAAAAAAATCCCTACTTCCAGGCATATACGCGATTGTATAGAAGGGAAAGCCACGTATGATACACGACTGTCCAGAAGAGAAACTCGCGTTTGCAAGCCTCTATACGTGATTGTGCAAAAGAGCAACCCGCAGATAGGTACAAAATTTTTCTAAAAAAAAACAAGAAAAATTCACAAGATTTTCAAACAATGAGGCAATTATGAAACAAGATAAAATACCACACACCAACTTCCAAGCAAAGACTAGTCAGGGGTGACAAAAACATCCTACAACAGTCTGGGATCCCCAGCGGAGTTGCCAGTTCTATTGTACAGGAATAAACACCTTATAACTGAAGGTCTAGGCTTACCAACATGCTCAATAAACTTGCAAACAATTGACTTTGGAGTGCAGTAAAGGAAACAGGAGTATTGAAAAGACTCACCCAATATACGACGGTTGATCCTAGCTTGTCCTCTTCCACTCTGCTCCTCCTCCAAAGTCTTCAGGGATGCTTTCTCCTTCACCTGTAAAAGGTCAGTGTCGCAAATATAAGATGATTCATATATATAACAGGGTTAGATAAATCATATACAGAATGTTGAAACATAAACATTTATCAAACCACAATACATGAAACACATATGGAAGAAGGATTCTCTTTATTAACAATAATGAAAGAGTTCAGATTACAACCCAACGCCTGAGACAAGGAATCCTCTGCAGCCAAAGGATTCTGAGTTCCACTGCTCCAAAGACTTCTGTATAAACTCCACCAGCATAACTTTGCTCTCAAAGTGTAAGTACCAAACACCCTCCCCAAGGCCTGTATTTATATGGATGAAATAAGGTGGTTTTGAAGGTTGAGGAGGTTGATACAGTTAAGGTGATTAAGGTAAATGGATTAACTAATCTCAAATAAACATAAGATTTTATTTTAAATGTCAAAGGGACATATCTGTGGGTATCAAGAATGACAACTCGTGTATGATCCGTTATTTTTGCACCAAGAGGTGCTCTACATCCCAGTATGGAGTAGATCTTGTAACGTTACGTAACGTTGTAGCCTTATGTAACGTTACGTAACGTTGTAACGTTACATATTGTTATGTTGTCTATAAAAAAAATAGAAGAAAACAAAACAACAACTATATAAATAGCAAGAAGTATCACAAACTACGTCATAACTAGCTACCTTGATCCAGCAAAAACCACTGCGACATCAACAATAAACCCAGGTAAGAATTTTAAATTTGCAGATCGACAATCTATTCAGATATTCTTTTTGCAAATAGTATTTGTATTATTTAGATATTTAGAGTAGTATACCCGTAGTGTGAAATGAGCAGTATACCCGTCATTGTTTTGGAATTTTGATTGGTACCCAATACCCATTGCGAGTCTTCAGTCTTTTGTATTTACTTGCCCAATAATTCACTTCACTTCACTGCAATCTTCTTCACTGTATTCACCTGCACTGCACTGAATGGACGCCAATCGATTTTCACATACAATTAGATCCAAACGTATTTTGCTTTCTCAGCTGAATCCTACAAATTCCAGAATGCTTAGGACAAGTTACAACACGAGCAGTGCAGTGAATGCACACCATTCAAAATCCACTTAGTGTGAAATGAGTAGTATGCCCATCATTGTTTTGGAATTTTGATTGGTACCCAATACCCATTGCGAGTCTTCAGTCTTTTGTATTCTCTTGCCCAATAATTCACTTCACAGTTGGTGTTTATATAGTCTGCATTTTTATTTATATATATATAGTTTGGAAATTTGTGTCTGAATGGTTATGTGGTGATGCAGGATGCTTGCGATCTAAAATTTTGTATATAATAACCATTATGGAGTTGTGATTAGAACTTTTGATCAGTGGATTGTATGAGACCGGAACTCTGTATGAGATCTCCTTTTTCTGGATATGAACAGTTGAGAAGTAATAGGGCCAATCAATGCATTTGATGTCGAATTTGAATACTTTCAAGTCTTCTGCAGAAATCTTTCTCAATAACGATTCAGTATTAGTTATATCAAAATCTGGAAGACTCAACCACGACAGCTATCATAGCTCTATTGTATGTTTAACGAGTTCTGCAGGGCTTTGCTCACTACACCCACTACCTGCTTTCCAACCACAAAACCTGGTGAGTAAGCTCTGAAATATTAGATCTGTGAGATCCATGAGATGTAATTCCATTTAACCACTAAACATTTCTTTATTAATATTCACAATCTACAATATTTTTTAATAAAATCATTTAATTTTATAACATTCATACAATTTATAACTAAAATTTCTTTTTACTTATATTAAACAAAAACCTTCATTGTCCTCATTGGCAATAGTAGCGTTGAAGTGGTGAATGAGCTTTAGTTTTGTTAATTTGTATGAATGAGCTTTCAATGGAAGGTTTCATCGAGGAATATAATAACGTATACGATCGAGAATAGGAAGGGGAATCACAGCTCGGATTGAGGTGGCGCACTGTACAAAAAGAAGAGTCATTGTTCAGCCACCTCTAATTAGGGTTTCAAGCATTTTGGATGTTTCGACGCGTACCAATTTTCGCAAGGAAATACAATATCTACTGGTTAAGATCGACCCAATCATAGATGGCACCGCAGTTAACTAAATCATATGATTGGCACCGCAGTTAACTAAATCATTTTCATTGTTTGTGGCTAAACTTATTTATAAGATGTGATTTCTAAGAATTGAAACCTTTAGTAAAATCTAAAGACCAATTGGAAGTTTACAAGCCTCAAAATCGAAAATTTGTCTCCAGTCCTGAAAGTCTTAAAAGTAATAATTTTATAATCCTTATGCTTCAGCTCTTGTCATATTAATATTGCATGACAACCCAACATTTAATCCATTTGTAGTTAAAAACAATCTTTAAATAAAGATTCAATAATTATTTTGTTTATTAATATTAATTGAATTTTAATATGAAATTATTTTAGTGGTAAGACGCGGGGATATATATACTTCTACTATAAACTGTCCATATGAAGATTACCTCCAGAGTTACTTTGTAACGTGGATGCATGTGTCCGCGAAAGCTCCTCATGGTTTTTATAAAGCTAGGTTTTTTAACCTTAACTATCTTTCCATCGTTGCCAACACATTTTATAAAAAACATAGAAATGCAATTCAGACAGATGATGCAGCCTGAAACATATAAATGCAATTCAGGGAGATGATGCGGCCTGA
>LPNX011033402.1:69876-85737 GCA_001517045.1 Pseudotsuga menziesii | reverse complement strand
GCATATATACAGAGTCCCATATATGACTTGACATAGTTAAAAAGTCAAAGTAACCAGCTGGATGGATGATGAATGTAGTTTATAATCAGCCCATCTATAGTGTTTTGGGCAAACCTCAATCCATAGATTTCCTTTTGTGTGCCAACATGAGGGATGTCGGCACTCGGGCGGAGAGGTGCCATTCAGGTGGATAACACTCCCAATAGGTAATTTCAAGACTTCTACAATGCATTTACCATTTCCAACCCTTCCCTCTCCATCATAGTGTTATTTTTCTTAGCAGAAGACAACTTCTAACTAGAAAAAGCAATTGGGTGATCAATGTAACCTTTACTTTGTTGTTCCAGTACTACTCATAATGTAGTGGACAATGCATGAACATGAACATGGAAATCCTTTGTGCAATATGAAAAAATGTGTATTGGTACAGAATGCATCTTTTCCTTTACTGTTTCAAAACTTCCCTGACACTCCTGACTCCATACGAACAATGCATCCTTCTTTAACAACTTATCCATAAGGGATGTGATCGCAGCATAAACTTAGACCAACTTGCAGTAGTATCCTATATGGACTAATGTTTCTTTAATTTTATTTACAATTGTAGGGGGTGGAAATCTCAAATCAGCGCAATCTTGGCTGGGTTGACCGGGAGTCCTTCCTTGCAAACAATATGCCCTAGCAACAGCCCAAACGGTTCACAAAAAATGCACTTCTTCAAATTTATTGCGATCTTATGTTGTCGACATCACTCTAGTATCTATCACAGGTTCACTGTTAGAATAATCAACCCATAGTTACCTGTCTTTGACATTAATTAATCAGTTTTGTCTTATTCCTAGATTCCTATATTCTTCTCTATGCTAGTTGGATTCCACATCCACCTAGAAGTCAATACTTGATAAACTAGTTCATCAAGCACTTTGGAATCATATTGGAAACTATTTTAGCAAGTCTACTTTTATTCTTGGTTCCTAAAAGCACATTTCTTCTTTTTTTGAAAGATGCCTTGCTTTACAACAGTTTTAAGGCATAAAGGAAAATCTAGTCATAGAGAACTTGCCTTGTTTTTTTCCTGCACCATCCTCCTTCCTTTTCTCCAAAAAAAAACATGAATGAGTTTTCTTTCCATCACTTATTATCTTGACCACTTTTTTTATCCAATTCATGAGCATCTTCATATATTTGGAAAGTCTTTCTTGCACCTATGGGGGATTCGACTAGTTTTAGTAAGCCTGCTTTTTCACTGATTCGAATAGAAACCTTGTGCTTTCAAATATGTGGTGTAATTATATATTTGTGCATCCTATTACTTCATATGGTTGGATGATTCAATACAATATTAAGTTATGCTCCAATTTCAGTCTCCTTTTGTATGAATTTTTCATGTTTGTTATCCACCTGAATGGCACCTCTCTATCCGAGTGCCGACATTCCTTATGTTGGCACACAAAAGGACATTTATGTATTGAGGGTTGCCTAAAACACTATAGATGGGCATATTATGAACTACATTTATCATCCATCCAGATGGTTATTTTTACTTTTAAATATGTCATGTCATGTACGTGACTCTTCCTATATACAACTCACGTGTTGTACGTGAGTATTGGTTATTGCATCTAACGTAAATATTTTTACGCGGGTTACCCTTAGAGAAACTCATGTGTCATAAGCGAGTTTCCAGTATTGATACCCGCGTACACCTTCCTTCAACATTAAAAATAATAAATCACGATTATCTGGGATTTGTTAAGCCATTAACCATAATCACCTTAACTATCTCAACCTCCTCCACCCTTGAACCTGCCTTATTTCACCAAGTATAAATAAAGGCATTGGGGAGGGTGTTAATCACATATAATTGAGAGCAAAGTTATGCTGGTGGAGTCTATTCAGAAGTCTTTGGAGCAGTGGAACTCATAATCCTTTGGTTGCAGAGGAGTCCTTGTATCAGGTGTTGGGTGGTAATCTGAACTCATTCATTATTGTTAATAAAGAGAATCCTTCTTCCATATGTGTCTTGAATTTATTTCATGTATCATGGTTTGATGAATACTTATGATTAAGAACTCTGTATATGATTTATCTAACCTGTTTTATATACATGTGTCATCTTGTATTTGGAGGATTTTCTCTTGACAGGTGAAGGAGAAGCATCCCAGAAAGCTTTGGAGGAGAAGAAGAGCGGAAGAGGACAAAGATAGGATCAACCGTCATGTATCAAGTGAGTCTTTCTATCCTCCTATTTTCTTTTCTATACTATAGAGTTGATTACCTACAAGTTTTATGAGTATGTTGGTGACCCCAAACCTTCGGTTATAAGGTGTTTATTCCTGTACAACAAAACTGGTGACTCTGCTGGGGAGCCCAGACTGCTGTAGGTTGTTTCTGTCACCCTTGACCAGCCTTGGCCTTGAATTTTTTGTGTGGTATTTTACCCTAGTTCGTTCTTACAATAGTGTTTGAAAGCCTTGTGAATTTTTCTTATTTTTTGAGAAAACTTTTGTACCTATACGCGGGTTGCTCTGCTACACAGTCGCGTATGGAGGCCTGCATACACAGGTTTCTCTCTTGGATAGTCATGTATAGTACACAAGTTTCCCTTCTACACAGTTGCGTACAATCCTGGAAATAGGAATTTTTGGGATAGGGTTTGCTTGTCCCTCTCTTTGTGTAATTCCTATTTGTTAGTTGGCTTTATGTATGGATACTGTGTTGTTTGTCTGAAGACCTTGGTGACCACACTTTGTGCTTTTTCTTAAAGCTCGTGGGTTTCATTTGTTTGGATTGTATTCTATTTTCATGTTGAATTAGCTTGGCCTATTTGGGTTATAAGGTGAAGTGTCTCTGTCTAGATCAGTGATCAGGGTTTTGGGCATTGTTTTTCCAGTCTATGTTTTTGATAGTGGTTAGTTTCTCACTTACCTTTATGAGTTTGCCATGATATTTTGTCATTGTGTACACCCAAGATAGGGTTCCCAGTATCCCTTTGTTGGTTGATTCTTGGTTCTTTTGACCTGTTTACTTCAGTTTGTTTGTTTTATACAGTTGATTAGATCCAAGTATACTCAAGTTTAGTGCATTTTAAGTGCATGGTAGAGTTTGAGCATTTTAAAAAGTGAAAAGAAAAACATTGTCAAGATTTTGCATAAGAAGTTTTCCTTTTAATTTTAAAATATAATTTCAAAAACTACAAAAAACATAGGCTTAGTTTCTTTTTATCATTTGCATTTGTTCATCAATTTACAAAAAGAAAAAGAAGTTTTCTTTAATAGTGGTAATTTGCTTTGAAAAAATACACCTTTACCTTTTTATTTCTTCTCGAGTCAAAAACACCATAGTTCATCATTCCATTTACTTCTAAGTAAGAAACAATGCTTTAAAATGAACGCAATAATTAAAATTTACAAGTAATTTTTGTTTTTAGGGGCCTTTCACCTACTAGCTAAGGCTAGACTTGTGGGATAGGAAGTTCCCATAAGTTTTAAAATTCAGACGTAGTCGACCTTTCTTTAGGTAAATCCTTGACTTTATCAATTGTATCTGGGAAGCTCCTCTCAAATGGGAGTCAAGCACGAGGCCATGTGGAGGCATTGGAATGAGGAGATAACCCTCTGATTCCTTGTTGAAACATAAATTAAGACTTTTACGCATCTAGGGATTCTGTCCTAGATAGAGTTTCAGGCTCAACTACCCTGCCCATGCATACAAGTCAGGCTTGCGACTGTCCCCCCAGACTATTGGTATAGCTAAGGTAGCCCTTAGTCTCTTGACATTTAGTGTTCATACCTAGGTAAACCGGAAGGCTATTTCTAGTTCACCTTGGACGAGCTTGGAAGGTAACCCTTTTTGTAAGTGTAGGAGGGTGGTTGGGTGATTTATTCTCTTGTGCCTAAGAACCACTTCAAGGATGCCAAGTAATCATTTTTCAGCTTTCTTTGGGAAAGTACATCTTTCACCCTTGATTAATTGTTTGAGGCTTTAGGATTTTTATAGTGTATGCTCTGTGGTTTTCCCTATGTATAGTTGGCCTTAGGGTTTGATTTTTCAAATTTTCAATCACGGAGGACCAACCTATTAGAAGGTCAAGAAGGTTGAGAAACCTTCCTCCTCTCATCACATTGGAGCCTCCACATCCACCCCAAAGGCGGAGATTGGACATGGATGGTTCATTTTAACCGGTAGGGATAAATGAAGTTCTAGGTGAACCAAAACTTATAGCTAACCATTTTTATCTTGATACAGTTGAGATAGAAGACTTGTAGACTGACGAGTTTGCAAGAAACTATAACAAACCCTTGACTGATTTAAACGATCCTGTGATCGTTCAGGTTAGACCTTTTGATTCACCTGTTTTAGGTGTCCATATGGGTAGAATTATGTCTTCTGTGAGAGAAAGTTCTTTTGTGTTCTCCTCAACTGTTCCGGTTGAAGGGGTACTACCTCCCTCGGTAAGTGTCCCTAGATCTAGTATACCTTCTACACCTTTGACTCCAGTGAGCCGGGTGGGTCAACCACAGGTTCACTCAAACCTAGCAGGTACTTTTGGTGACATGGTTACTGGGATCCCTAGTATACCTACTATGCCTTCTTCCTTTCCATATACTACCCACAGTGGTCCGATAGGATCCTCAGTATTTGACCAAGGATTTCCTTGGAATGGGGGGCACATTCCCCCATCCACTCCATATGTGGGCCCATCACCTTAATATGTAGGAGTGAAATTTGTGAATAATACCTCTGATGGGAAAAGTTTCCAAACTCTGATTTTGGTTCTGTTTATGAGCTCTCCCTTTTCGTTGTTTAGTGGAGGGATATCGGCTACTATCTTTCAGACCCCTTTTTCTATGGGGACGGCCCGAACTTCTTATACTACACCTCCCACACATAATCCTATGGCTTACAGATGGAATCCATTTCAGAGTACTCTACCCACTTCGCAACCGGTGGTAGGGGGCAAGACCACTTTTACCTATGGGCATTCGGGGGTAGGTCCCTCTAATCCCTAGGCTGGCACATTTACCACCTCGATTTGACGTAAAATTTCATTCTTGGCAACCTTAAATTTACCAGATTTGTCAAAATTGATGAATGAACCAGTGAGGAATGACCCCTTATGGCCACCTGTTCCCACCAAATTGCCATTGTACATCCCTAAATTTGACGGCAAAGTTGGTGAAGATCCTGGGGCTCATGCCGCCACATTCCATTTATGGTGTTCTTCAAATTCACTGAATGAAGATTCAGTAAGGTTGAGGCTGTTCCAGAGAACCTTAATAGGTACTGCGACAAAATTGTATATTGAATTTCCTTCTGCTGCTTTCAGTAGTTTCTGGGACTTGGCTAGTGCATTTCTTAGCCACTTCCATCTTCCCATCTGATATGATTTCAGAATGGACTTGTTGTCTACCTTTAGGCAGAAAAAGGCTACCCACATCTTGGATCACATCCAAGAGTGGAGGAAGCGAAGAGCCTTATAAAAGCCACTATCCCTCCTAAGTTTCTTCTAGAGTGGTTCCTTAAATCCCTGTTACCCTACATATCTAAGGACGTATCCACCTCAGGAGTGACGAATGAAGAAGAAGCCATTCTCAAGGCCCAACAATTGGATTTGATTTATTCACAATCTGGGACCTTGTATGATATTATCCCTGAGGTACCGAGGCCTACTCACAATGCAGAGAAGCCTAAGCCTGGACCCCATGCCGATGGTGTGGTTGGGTCCGTTAACTCTCCCACTGTAGAATCTTTGTCTAAGCAAATTCATCAATTGTTTGTCAAGCAGCCTACAGCGGAGGCAGCAAAGGTTTTCCCCTCCCCCTAGAGTTCCAATGTTTTTGCACAAACCTCTCAAAAGGGAAATCAGCAGCCCAGTGGGGAGAAAAAGAAAGGAAAGAAGGGAGAGGGAAACCAAAACAAGCAAAAGCCCACAAACAATGCTGATGGGTCCAAGAAAGAAAAGAAGATGGTCAAGTTCCGATGTAAGTTGTGCCACAAGGACCACCTTACTCACCTTTGTCCCCTTATGGATCAAGCCCAGAAGCTACTTAAAGCTCAACAACCGGTTGTCCTAAAGGATCCTTTTCCCCAAGGACAGAACTCTGCTTCAGCTTCTGATGTAGCAGTGGGCACTCAAAGTGCCCCTGACCCAAACTATATCAACATGGTTCGATCTTCGACTTTGTTGCAGACAAGGAACCAAAATGATGAGAAAGAGACTCCTAATAAGGGTAAAGCTATCGGTGAAACTTATAACCCTCTCACAATAGAGAAGCCTACTGAAACTATGTCGAAGATACCAAAAGGTGTCTTCAGGAAGACCTTGCCTAACACTAATGCTAGGGCTGCTTCAAACTAATCCATGGTTGAATATTTAGCTCAAACCCCGTGTGCAATGTCAGCGTTAGAGGTGTTATAGAGTTTTCCTACCTAGCGGGATGCTCTCTTAGCAGCTTTAGGCAGCATGGATTCATCGAGTCTCATGGTGAAATTTCATTTGTCTGATGTTAAAATTCACCTACCTTACCATGTAGCCTTATCAATAGATGTAATCCATGGCGGAAAGACCATTGGAAGGGCAATTGTTGATGAGGGTGCTTCTACATGTGTTATGTCCTTAACCTGTTGGAAAGCTCTTGGATCCCCAGAGCTGGTCCCATCAAACACTCTGCTTACTACTTTTGATCAAAGGTCCTTCCGTCCACATGGTATCCTACTGGATTTTGAAATTAAGTTGGCAAGAAAAGCAGTGTCTATTGAGGTAGAAGTGATTGATGCTCATTTGGACTACAATCTGCTTCTAGGAAGGAACTGGACTTATGCGATGTCCGCTATTGCATCGGCCATTTTTCGTGTAGTGGTTTTTCCACATGAGGGAAATTTGGTTACTATTGATCAACTTGATTATACTCGAAAAGTTCATTTAGAGTCTAATGAGTCCACTGTGCCATTGGTTGATTAGGTCAAACCTACTGCACAGAGCTTGGGGGATGGAATGTACACATCACTGATGGGCATGTTTGATCTTCCAACCCCAGTTAATTATATTGGTTCTACTAGTGTGGGGAAGTCCATATCTATGGTTGTTTATAGGACTGATCCTTGGGTTCTCCCATCCCTTCATGAACTGGAAGTGCCCTTATCGACAGTGGAGGTAGCTTATCAAGCTATCACGCAAGCCACTATTGATTCCATTCCAGATCCTCTAACAGTCTCAGAAGATCTGGAAGAATCCTATTTTCCCGCATGGGTGGAAAACTCTTCGCACTCTATAGATTGTTTAGACATAGTTTTACCTTCTGACGAAGCCATTTTGGAAGCCATGAGTGGACATGGTAAGATTTGTGACGATCTTCATCATCGTTCCTATTTTCTTCCAGAACTAAGCATAATAGAAAACCAAGAGTTTCGGTTGAGACTATCAGAAGATGTTGATATACCTATCAATCCCTTGCCTAGGGAAGGAATGTTTGTTGAGGGGAATATGTCAAATATTTCCACCACCATATCTATTAACATCTCTGTGAACCCTGATGTTGTGGAAAACATATATATAGGTGCAAATTGCTCTCCTGAAGAGATTGCCATCTATACTGCCCTGTTTAAGGAATTATGCAATGTCTTTGCCTAGTCATATGAGGAGATGCCAGGCATAGATCCATCGATTGTTGAACATGAAATCCAAACATATCCTAATGCCAAACCGGTTTGACAAAAGTTAAGACCTGTTAACCCGCACAAAGCGGCGGCTGTGAAGGCGGAAGTTGAAAAGCTATTGAAGTCTGGTTTTATCTATCCCATAGCTTTGACAGAATGGGTATCCAACCCTGTTCCTATTGATAAAAAGCAAGGGACTATTCACGTTTGTACATACTTTAGAGACCTAAATAAATCATGTCCTAAGGACAACTATCCCACGCCATTTATAGACCATATTCTAGATGTTTTTGCGGGAAGTGAGGTGTTTCCGTTTATGGATGGTTTCTCTGGATACAATCAAATTCAAATAAAACCGGAAGACCAACATAAAACTGCTTTCATTTGTCCTTGGGGTACCTTCGCGTACAAGAAAATTCCCTTTGGATTGAAAAATGCTGGGGCAACCTTTCAATGGGCTATGAACTTTGCTTTCCATGATATTAAAGCCATTGTCAAACCATACCTTGACATTCTGTAGTAAATAGAGGAAGTTTTTACAACCTTATGATAGGTTGGTCCTCCATGATTGAATATTTGAGTCAATAAATCACACACCCTAAGGTAGGATAAACACAAACAAACCACACAGAAATCACTACAAAATTTCTGAAAGTCACAGCAGACACAAGGGGTAAAGATATGATTTCTAGAAGAAATTTGAGAGATAGTTACTTGACCTCCTTATAGATTTTCTTAGGCACAAGCAGAGGAATCACCCACCACCCTCCCACACCTTCTACTAGGTTTACCCTCCAATCCCATCCAAGGTCAACTAGAAATAGCCTTTTGGTGTACCTAGGTATGAACCCTAGATGTCAAGGAGACTAAAGGGTACCTCAACTATATTGACAGTCTAGGGGGACAATCACAAAGTTGCTTCATACACATGGGTAGGGTATAAAATCATGAAACAATGTCAACAACAGGCAGCACACGGGGTCGGGAAGGTGGTATTGACAGAAGTCCCTAGATGTGCAAAAACCTTGGTCTACACTTTGAAAAGGAATCGAAGGGTTATCTCCTCAGTCCAAGCCTCTACGCGGCCTTGTGATTAACTCCCATTTGAGAGGAGATTCCCAGATACAATCAACATAGAAGAGGGTTTACCTATTGATTGGCCAACTACGTCTGAATTTAAACACTTGTGGAGAGTTTAAACTCCCTATTCCACAAGTCTAGCCTAAGCTAGTTGGTGTATGAGCCTATAAAATAAAACTTACTAATAATTTTTAAATTATATCGTTCATTTTAAGGGTTGTTCTTAGTCAGAAGGTAGATGGCATGAAAGACTGTGATGTTATAGAATCGATAAGGAAAAGTAAAATGATGTATAAAGCAAATTCCAAAGCAAATTGAAACTACTTAAACCAAATTTATTTTTCTTTTTGCAAATATAAGCTAATGAAATTGAAACTAAGTGCAAGAACACTAAGACTTATTTTTACATTTTTTGAAATTTTACTTGAAAAATACTGGAAAGAAAATGACTAAATGAAACTAAATGCAAAATGTTTTGAGCAAGTTTGAATAATCGGAGCATATAGTAACTAAAATGAAGTATAAATAACCCAAAATAACCAACTTCAACCAATTAAGAACAAGACTCAGAGAAAATCTAAATTGGAGAAACTATTGAACTCGAAAAGTACACTAAATTCACAAAAGAACAAATGCCACACTGACACTACAAAATGCTGTACAGAGTATAAAGTATCCAAAGCCCTAATCACTAACCTAGACACAAATCACTAAACTTATCAACCAAGCAGGAGGACAAACTTCAAATCACTAGATGAAAGAAAATTCAAACAAAAAAAGCTCAAAGCCTTGAAAACAAGTAAAACATGTGACATGAAAGACTTTAGACTCACAGGTTCATGCCAACAATAGAAGACCCCCAAGAAAACAAAAATTCAAACAAGACAGGGACAAGCAAACCCTACCCAAATTTTATGCTACTACAGGATATACGCAACTGTGTATGTAGGAAACCCGTGTACCATATGCCACTGTCTTATAAAGAAACCTGTATATACAAGGTGTTATACATGACTGTGTATAACAACAACCCGCATATACAAGGTGCTATACGCGACTGTGTATAACACCAACCTACGTATACAACTAATTTTTTTTTTAAAAGAAAAAATGAAATAGTAAAGGCTTCTAGGAACAATACACTGTAAATAAAAAAGAAAGATAAAAATACCACACTCAGAATACGAACAAAGACTGGTAAAGAACCTACAGGATAAACCGATAGTAGGCTGGGCTCCCCAGTGGAGTTGCCAGTTCTATTGTGTAAGACATTTTTCCCTTGTAATGTAGGGTCTAGGGTTACCCACTTACTATTAGACTTGCAGGAATCCTCTTTTATAGAAACTGGGATGAGAATAGGAAGATATCTTGGCTTACCCAGTTTATGACGGTTGATCCAAGCTTGGTCTTCTCTCACTCCAATTCTCTCGAAATATTTTAAGGATGATTCTTTTCACCTGCAAAGAGACAATTCTTCAAGCAATATATATATACATATATATATACCGGAGCTTAGATGAAAAGCATATTAATAACGTCATTGAACATATTCATTAAACCAATATACATGAGAAAAGCGTAATACAAGATTGGAAGAAGAATTCTCTTTATTAACAAAAGGTGAATAGGCAAGAATACAACCGAGCTTCTAAAACAAGGAATCCTCTACAACTGAGGACTCTAAGTTTTGATGCTCCAATACTTGGAAGGTATACCGCTAGCATAACTTTTCTCTCCAAAAATTGATTCATTAGCCCCATCCCAAGGCCTCTATTTATAATTAGGAAATAGAGAGGTTTCAAAGGTTAGGATGGATGAGATGGTTGGGATAGTTATGGATTAGGGCCCAACTAATATCATCTAATCATGATTTATATTTTTTAAGTTCGAGTTAAGGTATATGCGAGTATTAATATAGGCAATTCGCGTATGATATGCATGTTTCTCAAAGGGAACTCATGTATGCAAGTTATAAGCAGGTTGCAATGCATATAATCATGTATGATACGTGAGTTGCAATGCACATTGTAGTGTATGCAACCCAAAACTCAGAATAAAATTATATAAGGCTGGTTTGAAGATAATGCATCAAAGGTCATGCACATCTATAGTGGTTTGGCCACTTCAATCCAAATTGTCCTTTTGTGTACCGACATGGGGAATGTCAGCATTGGGATGGAGAAGAGACATTTTGGATGATAACAACCACTGTATCACAAGAGATGATGTTACTTCACGAGGAATTAGTTTGTTATTGAAAATGACAGTGTTTCTATCCCACCAAATTCCATAAGAGAAAAGGGATGGGAAAGCACTGTATAGACATACCGATCTTTCTTTCCACCATGATTTAGCTTTGTGTTCAAGAGAGATCCCTGATGTCCTTTGATACTTTAATTCCTTGCATGCCACCTTCCACATAGATTCTGCATAAGAATAGAAATTAAAGAAATGATAGACATTTTCCTCATATGAATAACAAAGTGTACATCGATTTGGACTAATCCATCCTCTTTTCTGCAAGTTATCCCAAGTTAAAACCCTTTTATTGAGTGTCAACCACAAGGTTAATTTGGCCTTGAATGGTCCTTTAGATTTCAATAATTTCTTCCACCAATACACATTCTCTCCCTAATGTTGCTCCCATGCCCAAGTATTGTAGCCTAGTTTAGCTATGAAATCCCCATTAACAGGATTTTTGGTCCAAACCAATTTATCATCTTTCTCGTCCTCTAAATGAATAAAACTATATTTGAGAAATGAAACACATTCCTCCCATTCCTCCTTTAGTCCTTCCTCTAGACCTAAGTCCTATGAATTCTTCCTGAGATTTTCCCTTTATAGTGACAGAGAGAAAGCTTGGCTTAGCTTGAATATCCCTAAGCTTATTAGTTTTAAGACCAGGCCTTCTGAAAGTTTAAATATCTCCCCTACTCTTGACCATAGATATTATCCTACCCCTACTTATCTTCCATTGACAACTAGCCATGCCAACCAGTTCCCTACTTGAGGGAAGGCTAAACCTAGTGCCTTCCATCCTATAGACCCGTTCTTGAAGGATTTTTCCGGTTTGCTTATCCAATCTTGAATGGGCCCATTTGGACAATATGAAGATATATATATATTACTAGATGAAGATATGAGATCAAGATATATCTTCATCTCATAATATATATATATATAAGCCACAGTGGAAATAGGCGGTAACTCAGACCTTCAACCAATAGTCCTAATAGTTAGAACACCAAAGTTCAAACCTTCCTCACCCTTTAAATTTAAACCATAATGGCTAGCATAAGAGGAGTATCAAAATATCATACTAGAAACATGGGGACCTTTGCAGGAAGCACATAACCATTCTTTAATGCAAAAATTCATGGAAAAATTGGCCAGAGCTAAGAGGATCTCAAAAGAGTGGGATGCGAAGTTTAGATGAATACAACAAGAAGAAATGAGATAGGTAGGAAACTAGATCAAAGATTTATATGAGACTAATGAAGCAGGAGTGTTCACAGAAGCATAATTATGGGTGATAAAAGAGCTGGAATGTAAGAAGGACTCACTACGTTTGTAGGAAGAGAACAAATGGAGGCTTAAGAGAAGAGCCTTGTGGTTGGGGGAAGGGGACCAAAATACAAATTATTCTCATAGATATGCCTCCCAAAGGAAGAGTACTAACACAATCCATGAAATCAGGACAAATTATGGATACTGGAACAGGTCTTTCTCAGAAAAGACCCAAGCAGCAGTAGAACATTTTCATGGGATTTTCAAAGAGCCAGAAGGGTTTTCAATTGTTGATATTCTTGAGGTTTTAGAACCGCTTCCAATGACAATCACAGAATAAATGAATAAAGAATTAACTAACGAGATACTGGAGGAGGATATTCAACAGTTTCTACTTTCCTTTCAAAAAGCCAAAATCCTGGGTGCTGACGGGTTTACCTTAGAGTTCTTCCTAGGGTTTTATGAAAAGATAAAGGCATACCTACTGGTAGTAGTCAAAGAATCACAAAAGGCTGGGAAGGTGCTAGGGAGCATCAATTCCACCTTCATAACATTGATCCCAAAGAAGAATAAGGTAGAATCCTTTAAATAATTTATACCAATTTGATGTTGTAACATAATCTACAAAGTCACAGAGAAGGTGATTGCACAAAGAATTAAACCAATTCTGAGGAAGGTAGTATTAGAATAACAATTTGGCTTCTTACACAACAGGAAAATCCTTGATGCGGTCTCTATGGATCAGTAAGCAATACATTCCATCAAGAAGGAGAAGTAGAGTGCCTTTTCCTTGAAACTAGATTTGTAAGAGGCCTACGATACAATAAGATGGACATTTGTCAGGCTGATCCTTATTCAGTTAGGGATGGACATGGAAATGGTAGAGTGGATAATGGGGTGCATTCAATCCATGGTATTTGTAGTCCTTATCAATGGCTCACCATCTAGTTTCTTCAGACCTACTAGGGGAATACGATAGGGATGTCCTCCATCCCCTTCTATTTTTCTTCTTATGGATGATGCACTGATCAGGCTAATATTGAAAGTAAGAAAGGAAGGACAAATTGAAGGATTCAAGGTGTCAAGCTCAGAATAAATTACACATGCTTTGTTTGTGGATGACGTTTTGTTATTCGGGATAGGACCAGAGGATAATATGAAGGAATATGCATCCTTGATAGAGAAGTATAAGAAGTCCATAGGAATGTTGATAATCACAAATAAATATTTGCTAGCTCACAAAAAATTCTCAGAGGAACTAGTTCAACAATCAGAAGAGATACTCTCCTATCCTACAAATCTGATGTCTACGGGATTTAATTATCTAGGTTTTTCTCTTGAATCCAATAGTTATGCCTTTTAAGATTAGGTGTGGCTTTATCAAAAGGTAGGAGCACGAGTCTCAACCTTGGAAAATAGGTTCCTATTTAGAGGGGGAATATTGGTTCTGATCAAGACAATTTTACAAAGAATTCCAGTATACTAGAAATCCATAGCTTATATACCCAAGGGAATACTAACAAAAATAAGGAAAAATTGCTTCTCCTTCTTATGGAAAGAAAGCAAGCAAAATGAAGGCATACGCATCGCTAAATGGACAAACATTTCTCTACCAAAGGAACTTGGAGGATGGAGAATTAAGAATCTAATGCTCTTTTGTAGAGCCCTTGCAGCCAAATCTTTATGGCGACTTGTCCAAAATATAGAAACCTTGTGGGGAAGAATCTCATGCTCTAAATACTACCCAGACATGTCCTTGATCGACTCAATCAAAAACTACAACAAGTCTTTCAAAAATGGGTATGTGGGATGGAAATCTATGGTATTGGCCTTCCCACTCATTGGTACTTAGACAACTAGGAAAATAGGAAATGGGAGGAGTGTCAGGATAGGATAAGATCCATGGGAAGGGATATGGGAGGAATATAAGCTGCCTATCTCTGTCATAACCAAGCTAAGAGAGAAAACATATTTCAAGATTTTGGATGTGCAAATATAGTAGCCCATTCGTACATGAATAACAAGATGGAAAAATTCCCTTGAGTTGCAAATGGAGGGAGATGTTGTTGAGAGATGGAACAATTATCTAAATATGTTAGAGATAAACTTTGTTTACCTTGATGAGGATGACCAAGATAAACTGATTTGGACCAAGAATGATATAAATGGAGACTACATAGCTAGAAAGGTTTATGAAGTGGCAATCATAGAACGATGTGAAGGAGAAAAATATTGGTGGTGGGGGTGTTATAGCTGATTTTACCACACATGGTGAATCACACATGTATGGCCTCCCCCTGTCCCTCTGCAGACTCTTTAGACCCCATGGACCATTTTTGTGCCTTTTATGTTTCTTCGATCATCCCTAAAAACATGCTTAAATTACCATATGCGACTTTTAAACCCTTTCTCGTGTATATACACAGGTTTGACCCCTAAAGCCGTGTACATCGAGATGTGTGCAAAAGGCCAAATTCTTTTGGAGTTTTCCTTAACATGGATCCGACTCACTTGTCTCCTAGCCTTCCATATGCCTTGAGATCACTCAAATTCGACCCTTCATTGCCCCATTGAAGAGATATATAAGGAACCCTTTGGATACATTGAAGCATATGAGAGTTGAGAGCAAAGAAACTATAGTCCATTGTTGCCAGAGCTTATACTTGAGTCTGCATCCCATTGTCCCTTGGAGCACTTTTGTGTTCTTCCCAAGATTTCCTTTTGCTTGTGAGATTTCTATCAAGAGATGGAGGATTGAAGTGGTGGAGGCCTAAGTGGGGGACTCAGTTTCCCCAATTCGTAGACGTGCCGACAGAGGTTGTCACTCTTGTAATATTTTTTCTTATATTAATAGAAATATCTTTTTATGTCGAATATTGTGTATTTGAATTAGTATTTTATCGATGGATGATTTAAAATGCTTATATGTTATCGATTATATATGCTAGAGTAGATCTAACACACACACACACACACACATATATAGCATGCTTGTCTAGTTTACTGATTGTTGAGGAAGTAATTTATCAATACAAGTCGGAGTTGGAAAGATCAACGGGAATCTACATCAACCATCTGGAATAAGGTACGAATCGATATCCTTAAGTGTTATATATTTGATTTCTCTTGCATATTCGAAAGGATTGATTTATGGAGTCAACCTGTCTATTGTGGTACCCCAAGCCATAGGAATTTCTCTCCATAACAGAATTGGTGACTTGGATGGGGATTTCCTATTAGTTGTCCTTTGGGGCTTTCTATTGGCATTCAATGATTTTGAATTGCTCTTATTTCTCTATTTCTGTGTTGGGTCTGGGGGCATGTTTTCCTGGTAGTGTCTGATTGGTGTGAAGTTTGTCTCAACTTGTCTACTTTCCTTTATTTTTATGCACTTTTCTTCCTGTACCCAAGTTTTTAAATCTATCGAGTATATACGCGGTTTTGACTGCTATATTTTCATACATATGCTATTTTACTGTGAATAGTCGCATATGCCCTTAGTTTTTCCTTCTAGAGGAAGATTGATTGTTGCTAGGTGAATTTTGATCATTGGTGAGTCTCCTTTGATACTGCTAGAGTCTGTACACACCTCTGTTTCTTAGCAGAGACACCTTT
>LPNX011033402.1:33384-69789 GCA_001517045.1 Pseudotsuga menziesii | reverse complement strand
TTTTTAAGAATGTTATTGTCCTTTCATTATCGATTTTTTGTTTTGGGATTAGTGCATTAGGTCTCTTTTACCTTGGTACTTTGTGTGAGTGTTGTTGATTGTGCTTGCATAGTATGGGGATTGTAGAGTCATTATTTTGCTTCACTATCTCATTTTATTCAAAAAATAAAAAAATATTTGCTTCTTTGCATCATTATGCATTGCACTTTACATTTTGCATGGTACTTGCACTAGGTTTGCTTTGAAGTATTAGTCAGGATTTCATATAGGAACGATTTCATTTTTTATTTGAAGAAATTTTTTGCATTTAATTAGTAGCATACCCTATTTTTCATTGGACACAATGCATTTGCATTGATTGTTAGGTGTGCATTTTTCTTCATGTTGCATCATAACACCATTGGTTGCACGACCATCTACCTCTTTTGAGTAATAAATCCAAATAAAATCAACACTTAATTAAAATGGATTACACTATTTTATTTGATAGGGTACACCAACAAGATTAGGTTTTAGGGTCTTGGAATAGTTCATTGTGAGTAAATTATCCAAGACCACTAAACAACAACATGTATGTGTCTGTCCAGGTGAGAGTGTGAAATTCCTTGGTATAATTAGTGTTTCTCAGGATCCTCCTCTTACAAGGGAGTTAAGCATGAGGTAGTGTGAGCAGTTATTGATTGGGATGACCCCTAGTCATAACTGAGTAGCACTGGAGATATTTCCAGGATTGTACTCGTATATGGGGGCTCTTTCAAGAGTTTTGGGCTTTGCTACCCTACCCATACGGTCAATCCCACTTGCAACTGTCTACCTAAATATTGATTATATTGAGGTGACCTTATTTTCCTTACCTAGGATATTGAGGGGTACTTTATAGGGGTTATTCTACAGGTGTTCCAGCTAGGTTGGGGTCGAACAACACAGTTGTTTTATGCATTGAAGCTAAGAGCCACAATAATTGGTTATGAACCTTTTCTTATTGTGTATGGGAGTCTCAAGCCTCTCCTAAGCGAGACATACCTTCTTCATTCAGGAGCTAGGCTTATCCTACCCTTGATTTCTTGTGTTTGGATTTAGATTTTATTAGTGTATGCTATGTGCACGTTAGATTTCCTAGGGTTTGCGTAATTAGAGAGTCTTTTGCATTTTTTGAGTCATTGTGGATTCAGGTGTGGCTCCTTGCCATTCTCATTGTTTAGTAGGAATTTTGCCTTCTACATCTCCTCATCCTTTGGGAGAGATAAGTAGATGATCCAAGCGAACTAATTCACACATTGATTCACACACAATGGGAGATCATGAAGATGACATTCCTGAGTTTCCTTCTCCACTTCGTGATGTGGAGGACGAAGAATCTACTACTACATATGACCCTTCACCTAATATGCCTACACATTCTGGGTTTGATCCTTCACATGATAGGCCTACTCACTCTAGCTATGATCCATCATTCACGAGTCACCGGTATTGGATGCAGGGCGACAAGACTCATAATGAACCCATAAGCACTAGTTATGGTAGTTATGGTATGTCTGGTATCTCCACACATGATCCGGTATTTCATGTCGAGTTGGAGTTTGAGCTTAACACTACACCTGGGGGCACTCCTATTCCTTACCATGTAGAGAGGTTTGGGAGAACGAGTCACATTGCACCTTCCATCCCGGCAGTGGAAGCTACATCACACATTCATCCTAGACCTAGTGTTAGTAATCCTATTAGGATACCAGATCCAAGATGAGTGACTATAGGGAACACCACGTACATAATTTCACATGTCCCCTCATCCTCTATTCCTTGTTCTTTGAATGTTATTCCTCCACCTCATTCACATGGTTCTTCGGGCTGGAATGTTGCTATGAGTCATGTCCGTACTGCTGCTACTCGCATAGTTGTGTCTCAAAGTTAAGTACCTCCTGTTGTTTTGGGAGGTCATATTCCTACTTCTGTAGGTCATGTTACTACTTCTGGAGTGTATATTCCTACTTATGGAGTGTCTCATGGGATGTCTTATGGACCTTATTATGGGATGCAGTATGGACAGGGTTATTCACCTTATGGGTATCGGTATCAACAACCCACTTACTCTCCAAATTATGTCTTTGTAGCCCCACATAGTCAAGGTACACCACA
Organism: Pseudotsuga menziesii; assembly: GCA_001517045.1. Classification (NCBI taxonomy): domain Eukaryota; kingdom Viridiplantae; phylum Streptophyta; class Pinopsida; order Pinales; family Pinaceae; genus Pseudotsuga; species Pseudotsuga menziesii. The sequence continues at coordinate 67,653 of LPNX011033402.1, read as the reverse complement.
TTATGGTACTTCCATGCCACCCTACAAGGGTCAAATGGGAGGAGGGAACTATGGCCAAGGCCATGGTGGTTACGGTAATCAACCTCATGTGAATGAAAACTATCAGGGAGGGTGGCATCAACCTGCTCAACCTAGGCTCCCTTTCTTCGCAATTCTAAATCTTCCTGACTTGGTGAGACTAACGAATGATCCCATATCTCATGACCCAGCTTGGGAGACTGTCCCTAATAAGCTTCCCTCAGACATTCCCAAATTCGAGGGCAAACCAGGAGAATATCGGAGTGAACATGTTACTACATTTCACCTATGGTGCTCTTCAAATTCCTTACATGAATATTCAATCTGTTTAAGGATGTTTCAACGTACCCTTATAGGGCCTACTGTGAAATGGTACATAGAGTTACCTAGGGGGGCATTTGCTTTGTTCAATGACCTAGCTATGAATTTTCTCAACCAATTCTAGCTAACAGTGTGTTATGACGTTGGTATGAAACTCTTGTCGAAATTTCAGTAGGATAAAGCCATGCATATCTCGGAGCATATCCAAGAGTGGTGTAGACGGAAGCGATTGATTAAAGCCTTCATACCGCCGGAGTTTCTCCTCAAGTGGTTCCTTAAATCGTTACTTCCTTATATAATGAAGGCTGTTTCTACATCCATAGTTTAGAACGAGGAATAAGACATTTTTAGGGTGCAGAAATTGGACTTGATTTATGCTCTATCCAGTTTGTTATATGAGATCATTCCTAATGCTCCACGTTCTAGTTTCAACCCTAAGGTTAAACCTGGACCACATGCCGATGCTATTGTTGGTTGTATGAGTGCCAAGCATACCGATTCGGTTATGCAATAGGTCAGTTAATTGTCTATCAACCAATCTGCCTTTAGACAAGCCATGGCTTTGTCTCAACCCACCCAAATGATGAGTGTGATTTCGGTATAATCGTCGGACTAGAAGGGTAACCAGAAACCCGGAAGGAATAGGAAGAAGGGAAAGAACAATTGTAAGGGTGGGAATAGGAATGAAAATTCCAATCCTAATGACAAGAATGACTGAAATGTGGGGGGGGGGACACGCAACCTAAACGTAAGGTTAAATTCCCTTGCAAGTTGTGTAAGGAAGATCACCTTACTCACTTGTGCCCCCATATCAAAGATGCCTCGAGATTCATAGTGCAGGGCCCAGCTGTGCTGAACAACCCTTTACCTCATAATCAAAACATGAACTCGAGGACCCATGATTAGTCTGGTGGTGATCAATATCCACCAGAGTCTGGTGGTCATGGTTGCATCAATATGGTGTGTGCTACGAAAGTTGTGACTCATGTGAAGGACTATGGTTCATCACAACCCGACCTTGAAAAGGAACTTGATCTACCAGGGACCCATTTGTGTATTGAAAACCTGTGGATAAACCTAAAGTTGCACCTCACATTCCTAAGAGATTCCTTAAGCATTCAGGGCACAATCCTAGTGCCCGAGCCGCCCAAAATTATTCTGTTGTCGAGGATTTGGGCCATACTCATTGTGCGATCTTTGCACTATAAGTACTTCAGAGTTGTCCTTTGCAAAGGAAGGCTTTGCTTTCTTCCCTTGGTGTTAATGATGATAATTCTAACTCCGTGATCAAATTTGAAAAAGTGGGATTGTATCCTCGCTTGCCTTATTATGTGTCTCTCTTAATTCATGTACAATGTCTTAACATGACCATCAAGCACACTGTGATTGACGAAGGCACTACTACTTCTATGATGTCTTTGTCATGTTGGAAGGGTTTGGGTTCCCTTGAGTTGTCTAAATCTTCTACCATGTTTACTGATTTTGATGGGAGATCGTTTAGGCCACACAGAATTCTTCCTTCTCTTAAGGTCCATTTGGGAGGGAAGACCATTGCAATAGAGGTCGAGGTGGTTGATGCGCCCCTTGACCACAATCTCTTGATGGGTAGAAATTGGATGTACAGTATGCAAGCCACAGCTTCTTCTCTATTTCAAGTTGTGTGCTTTCCATTTAATGGGAATATAGTTACGATTCATCAAACATCATTCAAGAATCTGGCAGTTACCACATCTTTGGGAGCTTCCATCCCGATTGTAGAGCACTCTCAGTTGGCAACTGGGAGTGTGGGTGTTGGCATGTATCCATCCCTTATGGGAAGCTTTAGTTATCCTGCACCTGTCCTTATGATAGGGTATAGTTTCAGTGAGGCTTCATCATTAGTGAGATCACTATCTTTTTGCATGATCACCAATTCCTTTGAGTGAGCCCATCGAGGTGAACATGCCATTGCTTGCGACTATGATAGCTTATCAAGCTAATATTTCATGTATTGCGGAGCCTAGTCCTCCCTCTTCGTGGATGGAGGAGGAGGAACCGTATGTGCTTCCTACATGGGAAGTTCAATATTCTCATGCACATGACTTCCTTGATAGTGTTTTCCCTCAGACGAAGCTATTATTGAGGCCATGTCTAGGGCTGAGCCACCTTGGGAAGAGTTGCATCATAGATCTTAGTTTCTTCCCGATCTTGACCGTTTAGAGCGTAAGGACTTTAGGGAGGTTCTTAATGAGAGAATTGGTAGTCCCATGGTTCCATTAAGCTCTCATGGTATGATGGGTGATTGAAACATGACAAATATATATGCTACCATTCCTATCAATATCTCTCGTGATCCTGGAAATATTGAGAATGTCTATATCGGGGTAGAATGTTCCCATGTTGAGATTCAAGAGTACACCAAGCTGTTTAAAGAATTTCATGATATCTTTGCTTGGTCTTATGATGAAATGCTAGGTCTCGACCCTTGTATTGTTGAACATGAGATTAAAACTTATCCCAATGCTAAGCCTATTCGATAATGCTTGCATGTAGTGAATAGAAAAACTGTTGAATGTTGGTTTAATCTATCCCGTTCCCTTGATGGAGTGGGTTTCAAAACCTATTTTGGTTGATAAGAAGCAGGGAACGATCCACATATGCACTAATTTCTATGACTTGAATCATGCCTGTCCTAAGGACAATTTCCCCACACCATTTATTGATTAGATTTTGGATGAGTGTGCAAGAAGCGAGGTATTTTCCTTTATGGACGGATTTTCCGGATACAATCAAATACAGATTAAACTTGAGGACCAACATAAGACTTCCTTTATTGGTCCTTAGGGAACCTTTGCATATTGGAAGATGCCTTTTGGCCTTAAGAATGCGAGAGCCACTTTTCAGCGGACTATGACCTTGATCTTCCATGATCTCAAATTGATTATTAAAGTTTTTTTGGATGACCTTGCTGCTCATTCTCATATGAGAATGCCTCATTCCTACCATTTGAGATTAATGTTTGAAAGGTGTTGCCATTACTTGGTCAGGTTAAATCCTCATAAGTGCATCTTTTCTATGAATTCTTGTTGCTTATTAGGGTTCATTGTCTCCAAGGAGGGTATAAGAGTCGACCCTTTGAAGGTAGAGGCAATACTTCAGTTGTCTCCCCCAAAAAACATGAGATATCTTCAATGTTTGCAAGGAATATAAAACTTCTTATGGATATTCATTGTTAACTTTTCCAATTTGACTAGAGGCTCTATGCATCTTTTGAAGAAGGACACTACCTTTTGTTGGGATGAGCAAGCCCAGCAGTCCTTTGATGCACTTAAGCAAGCCTTAGCATCGGCCCCAGTGATTAGTCCACCAGACTATAGCCGTGACTTCCTACTTTATGTGGCCACGTCCATGGAGATGATTTGTATGGTCTTGGTTCAAGAGGATGAGGAGCTCCAAGAGAATGCCATATACTATCTGAGCCAAAACCTTATTGACGTGGAGATCTGTTATTCCCATGTTGACAAGCTTCCCTTAGCTACCGTACATGCGGTTCAAATATTGAGACACTATATTCTCCTTCGCCAGACCTTGGTTGTCGCCCATGTCAATCCGTTTCAATTCATCTTCACTAGAAGGATCATTGGGGAAAAGTATAATACATGGATTGTCATCTTGCAAGAATTTGATATCGAGTTTGTTTCGAAAAAATTGAAGAAATCGTTGATTTTTGTGGAGCTTATATCAGATTTCCCAAGTGAGGAGGGGGAGAAGGTTTGTGAAGATACATTTTTCGATGAGCACATCTTCTTAATCTCAACTTTGGATCCATGGTATGGGGATATTATCATATATTTACAAACATTGAAGGTCCCTACTCACCTCTGAACGACAATAGTTACATCCCGTATCCAATTATTACCTCATAGTGGATAACACATTGTACCGCCATGGGGTAGATTCCATTTTATGTCATTGTTTAACTCATGAGGAGGCTGAGCTTGTGCTGAATCATTACCACAGAGGGGCATGGGGTGGTCATTTATTTGGCCTTTCTATAGCCCAAAAAATCTTGAGAGTGGGTTATTTATAGCCATCTATCTTTAAACATTGTGTTAATGTGGTAAAGAAGTGCCACACTTGCCAGGTTTTTGCACGTAATATGTGCTCATGACCTGCCCCGTTACATCCCATTATAACCATCGGTCCCTTCACTAAGTGGGGGCTTGATTTTATGGATTGCAACCTAGCTTCAGCTGGGGGGAATCATCATATTATAGTGGCTATTGACTACTTCATGAGATGCACTGAGGCTATGCCTACAGTTAAATCCAATGGTGATACAGCTGCACACTTTGTATTCAACCAGATTATTACTTGGTTCGGTATTTCTAAGGAGCTTGTCACTGACCATGGCAGGCACTTTCAGAATCGTATGATGGAAGAGTTGTCCTTGAAGTTAGGGTATAAGAAAGATCATTCCTCTTCTTACTACCCCCAATCACATGGAAAGGTTGAAGAAGTGAACAAATCACTCAAATTCATTCTCCAACGAACCATCACACAAAGCAAGACTAATTGGCATATCATGTTATATCCTGCTTTGTGGGCTTATAGAACCATTGTTAAGACTCCCACGGGTTTTTCTCCATATTAGCTTATACATGGAGTGGAGTCAGTATTGTCGGTTGAGTGTGAGATCCCTTCTTTGAAGCTAGCTGTAAAGATCTTACCAGACACTTCCCCATTGGAGGAGCATTTGGTCCACCTAGAGCAACTTGATGAGCAGCGTCGAGATGCCTTAGTGTCTCTAGAAGTGAATAAGCATCACGTTAAGGTCTAGTACAATAAGTCTGTCCATCCTAGGAAGTTTAGTGAGGGATATTTGGTCCTTTTGTGGGATCAACCAAAAGAACCCTTAGGGGCAGGAAAGTTTAACCCCATGTGGCATGGTAATTACATTGTTAAGCGTGTCTTAGAGAAGGGTTCTTATGAGCTAGTATATTATGAGGGGATAGCCTTGGCGGAGCCTAGAAATGGGCTCTATCTTAAAAATTACTATGCATGATTTTCAGCCAGGGTCGACTATTGTATATTATTGTACAGTTTGGCATGGTTAGGTCTTTTTTATGGTGATCAGGTTTGTAGATAGCTTCCATTTCTTATGGCAGATGTCAATGGAATATTCCATCTTTGTAGGATTTGTGGATGGTGTGACCCATCACACTCAACACTCAACCTCTACTACTTGGGTGATTTATACTCCTGCGGGTCAGGTATTGTCCTTAGGAGGTGTATGTTTATGGCCCTCTTCAAACAATGTTGCTGAGTATAGTGCCATTATTGAGATTCTACGGGATGCCATTTCACATGGTACTCTCTCTCTTGAGGTACATCTTGATTTGAAGTTAGTTTTTTCATAGCTTAATGGCTTGTATCATGTTAGGGATTCCACATTGTTAAGAATATTCTTACATGTGAGATTGTTAGAATGACAATTTGACAATATAACATACATACATGTTTCAAGAATTAATAATCAAATTGCTGACTCATATGCTAACTATGTGTTAGATTGGCAATTGTTTCACAGACAATAAGCTCATCACAAACATACATTTTTACACATGTAAATAAGTAAATCGATCATCATAAAGGTTTTTCATAAACATCCAAAATGTGGTAATACATAACTGTCATAATACAAAAATGGGGCTTTTGAGTCACCAAAATATATATGGTAGTACAAAATGTATCACTCCCAAGTATCTAAGCCTGTGGAGGAGGAGGGGGGTTTTGATCATGTAATGTAACCACGGCTATAGCTAGCCATCGAAATAGCTGCACCCAGGCTCATGGTACACCCACCACCTGTCGCTGCATGGCCTTAGGCAAGTCCTCGACTTGCACCATCGGTACTCTATGTGTCAGCCTCACAAAGTTTGTATGAATGCTTTAGAGCGTCCGCTCCACATCCACACCCATAATGTCATCTCCTCTTCCCCTCCGTCTATGATGAGGGAATCCTTCAGGCCACCATGGTCCTACGTCTGCATGCATATGACAGGATGTCACTATGTATTGTCACCCAAAAACATGTCTTTTGATTTCATATAATAAAAAAACAAAACAAAAGAATAAATAACTCAAATTTTTTTAAAACGAGGGTTAGGATTCGTTACCAATGTCACCGTATGCCGATCCTAGTGGTAGCGGCATGTCGGGGTCTCCCTAAAAATCTATCCCTATATAGGGGTAATCATCGATGGCAACTATCTGTCGCCGCCACCATGGAAAGAAATAAGTTGGATAGGGTTTGGACACCCTACATCCACCTACTCTTCACATCGCATCTTCCCAATGTCAATGGGCCGGATCCCAAACCCCGTGAAGAGGAACGTAAACTCTAAGGCTCAATCCCAGAACACTCTCGAAGAAGAACTTGCTCAGTATGCTGCTAAAACTAAAGTTTTGCACCCTGCCCATCTTGCAGTCGCTGAGTTGTTGCTTCATATTCCCCAATAGTATAGTACTCCAGTCATAAACTATGGGCCTCATGCACTCCATTGCATAGAACATCAATGGCCACGAGGCCTGGTGGGGTGAGGCTAGCCTCGCTATCCTACCGAGTGTCAGTAGTATGGCCATTAGGCCTAGCACCTATATGGAGCTTGTCAAGATCTAAATCCCAACCTTCTCCCTTTCCAGATAATAGTACACTGCTATGTACTCATCTATGGTTAGGCCACCTCCAGGCCCGTGAGAGCGTAGGTTCACCACTTCCCCCCATCGAGACAGTCCAGTAATAAAATATATGTCCTCCACTTCTATGGTGTGGGACATCACATCTATCTGGAAAGACTCCGAGTCTAGATCCTAGTAGTCTACTAGCATCTGCAACAGTCTTGGTTTGGCCCTTAAGCCACCAAGACACCAAAACTTGTAGAGCCCGCACACATGAAGCACTTGTTGATCAATTAGATCTGCCCATACTACTTCTTCTACAACCCCATGCTCATGTTATTTCCATTCCAGAACCATCTTGCACATTGAATTCAAGTTTGAGTCATTTGAACACTTAAAAAACCTTGAACGCGGCCTCATACGCGACTGTTTGCTAAACAGTTGCGCATGTACGTGACTTTGAGGGCTTTTTCTGCGTATCTCTAGCCCTATACGTGGAAAATTCCTTGATTTCTGTGTGGGTCATGGAACGCACTTTAGGATGGCCTATAATTCTTATTTGACCATGGAAAATTGAAAAATTTGCATGAAAATGAAAGAGCAGGGCATGGGTAGTTACTTGGAAAAAACGGTAGTGGATTCCACCGGCTGGATCTCTCAGAATTTGCTGTTGAAGTTCTGAGTTCAATTGGGTAAAAATTTCAAATGTTATATAATGTTTTGAATTTTTTACTATTTATAGAAACTTTTTAAATTTTTGAAAATTTTTAGCCCCTTTTCTATTGTTTGGACCGTTTCTAATCCTATTGGACCATTTTTTACTAATATATGATGTAGGAAACAGTTTTGAGCATTGTTTCGACCATTATTTTTACCCATTCATGCTGATTTCAGGTATGATGTTTAAACTTGCATATAGGTTAGATTTCAGCCCCATTTTCATTTTGCATGATCTTATGACTGTTTCATTATAACCTTAGGTACGAACCCATTCTATCATGTTATGGAACCTTCTTGTTGTTTTAGAAGTGGGATGATGTGAATGGTAGAGCTTGACCTTACATGGGTATCCTATTTAGAGCCTTATTTGCATTTGGTGCCCATGCCAACAGTCTGTCTTTTAGGGTGTGGGAGTCCATTGTATACTATTGCCATGACATTTCGCAAGAGCCTCATACTCCTCTTGATCCTTTGCTGGCCTATTCCCTCAGGACTCCCTTATTTCAAGTTGTAATTGCATTATCATGTGCTTTGCTTTCCTTTTTGAGCCTTATGTCGGCTTCCCTAACTTTGATTTTCAACCATATATCCTGAGCTTATCTCATGTCTAGCCACATAGAGCCATTTTTTATATCCTTTGCATCTTGATTCCCTATTTTATTGGGAGGGGACTTTCCCCCAAGTGTCATTATCCTACACATGTATCCTTGCATTGAAAATAGGTATGTTCCATTGCTTGGAACTAGTTTGTTCACCAATATGACACTCGTCTCCTTCTAGTCTGTAACTTTAAAGCAGCTTTATTCTTTTTCAAGATTTTTGAATATTTGAAAAATTCCAAAAAAATTAAAAAACCAAAAAGCCAGACAAGGAAAGATTTTATCTGTGGCAGTTGGTGAGTCGTGTCTCCTTCAAAAAAAGCACTGTATATCACATCCTTTGGTTTGGTTTATATTTTGACTTTAGGAGTTGTACTCGTTCATCTGAGTTTATCTCCACCGTCTGGTTAAGCTTCCAGTCCCTATGGACCCTTTGTCGATGCCTCCTGTGTCATAGAGATGTCCCAATTTTGTATATCAAGTCTATGTTGCCTACATTCAGTCACCATTCGTTGTTATGCTCTTGTTCGAAGGAAGTTGAAACCCAAGTCAACCATTCCTCATTTATCTTGACTGTGCATGTTGGCCATTCCTAGTATAGTTATTGGTTCATGCACCTTATGATCGAGTCCTTCCACATTATACAACTTTACTGAGTACCTCATGTTGGATGATGGTGGATGCCTTAATGCCCTCCTTACAAAGGATTCATCCCATCAACTTCATATCATTTATTCTGGGGTTGGAATCTAGAGTAATTTTTGAGTGCCTTGAGACTTGCAATCATCAATGGCAGGTTCTCTTGCCATTGACAGTTTTTGGGAATACATCAATGTCCCCTAATCGACAGATCCTTGGTAAGTGTTCGATCTCAACACATTTATTCACACTTTTTAGTTTGCACTCTAGTACCTTGATTCCCATTATCATTATCTATGGGTGATCTCGCGTCCGTTAATGATATACATCAATGACCGGTAATGAAATGATGGACTACTATGTTCGACCTCGACACCTCTATTCACATAGTAAGACATGTACTCGTAGTGGTTTGTGTTGAATACCTTCTATATTGGTGGCATCTCTTATATGCTACCTCCTTGATCGTGCCAGTGTTCATGAGATTTCAGCTCTCATGACTTGATTCCAATATATGTCAGACATTTCCAACCGTTATGGAGATCTTGATCCATTGTATATCTTCAGCCATTATGGAGATCATGATCCTTTGTATATCTTCATCATGTATATTTTGATCTATGTATATTGTATGTGGTGATGACCACTTATGTCATATATTGTATCATGCCTATTCATGGCCATTGTACTCTTATGTATACGGGACTTCTATATGTACTTGCAGTTATATGCAGAGTTGCATCATTGTACTATGATGATTGGGTGGATGGTATTCCACTGGGTTCTTCATCACTCCACTTCTGTGATGGACATATAATGTATTTTAGCCATCGTATGACCCCTATGGCCTCACACATTAGGGGGCATCTGTTATAGATGATTTTACTACACATGGTGAATCACACTTGTATGGCTTCCCCCTGTCCCTCTACAGACTCTTTAGACCCTATGGACCATTTTTGTGCCTTTGATATTTCCTATATCATCCCTAAAAACATGCTTAAATTACCATACATGACTTTTAAACCCTTTCTCGCGTATATGCGCGGGTTTGACCCCTAAAACTGCGTACATCGGGATGTGTGCAAAAGGCCAAATTCTTTTCGAGTTTTCCTTGACATGGATCTGACTCACTTCTCTCCTGGCCTTCCAATGCCTTGAGATCACTCGGATTCGACCCTTCATTACCCCATGGAAGAGCTATATAAGGAAACCTTTGGATACATTGAAGTATATGAGAATGCAGAGCAAAGAAACTATAGTCCATTGTTGCCAAAGCTTATACTTGAGTCTACATCCCTTTGTCCCTTTGAGCACTTTTGTGTTCTTTCCAAGCTTGCCTTTTGCTTGTGAGCTTGCTATCGAGAGATGGAGGATTGAAGTGGTGGAGGCCCAAGTGGGGGACTTAGTTTCTCCAATTCGCAGACATGTCGACAGAGGTTGTCACTCTTGTAATCTCTATTTTTATATGAATAGAAATATCTTTTCTTTTCCAATAATGTGTATTTGAATGATTATTTTATCCATGGATGATTTCAAATGCTTATATGTTATTGATTATATATGCTAGAGTAGATCTGACACATATATATACAACATTCTTGTCTTGTTTACTTATTGGTGTGGAAGTAATTTATCAATACAAGCTAGAGTTGGAAAGCTCAACGGGGATCTACAACAACTATCCGGAACAAGGTATGAATCGAGATCCTTTAGTGTTAGATATTTGATTTCTCTTGCATATTGGAAATGATTGATTTCTGGAGTCAAGCTATCTGTTGTGGTACCCCAAGCCATAGGAATTTCACTCTAGAATAGGGGGGTTTGTGGGCCTCCACTAGCCCTCAGGAAAACCATTCTCACCTTCTAGTTGGAAATAAATAATAAACTATTGACTTGGGAAAATTTGAGGAAAAGGGGATTTGAAGGTCCATGAATTTTATTTCTCGGGGGAAGAACTTACCTCACATATCTTTGGTTTCTGTCCCTATGCAGGTCAACTATGGACCAGTACATCAAGGGCCATCACCTAAGAAAGGATGAACAACATGGAAGGGACTTGGGAGCAGAGAACCCAAGCATGGTGGAACAATGGAGCGGTATGTAATTTTGTTGCTTTCCCTGTACTCTTTTTCTACACCATATGGGATGTGCGTAATAGAGAAAATTTCAATCATCTCCGGACCCCTATTAACATCACATCAGCTTTTCTAGTGCAAAAGGTTCAAGGACACAAATCCTTTCGTAAAAGCGAAAAAAAAAGAGTTGTCAGGATACCAGAATTTGACAAAATTTATCCTTGGGTGTTCTTTGATGGTGCTAGTCAGGGTGACCTACCCATAGGTGCTGCAAGTCATGTTATTTTTCTAGATGAGACAAAAAAAAATTATTTCAAACTTGGACTGGGAAGGGCAACAAATACCGAACTGGATCTCTTAGCACTTTGGGAAACTATGAAGATTGCAAAGGAAAAACATATAACAAGGTTGCACATTTACGGAGACTTAGAATATGTAATTGATTGGGAAACAGGGAAGAATATCATTAGAGCTTTAGATATGCACAACTTGCTGAAGGAAATTCGTGTGCTACAACTAGCATTTGAAGAAGTCCTTGTCAATCACATTTATAGAGAGCATAAAACAGAAGCTGATACACTATCAAAGCAGGATTTATCCATACAACCAGAGATCATATAAGGAGAGGTCATCACAGGAGGAGAAACCACTATGTTTTACACTTCAATATGACTATGACAAGAATAATGGTTTTAATAGGGCTCATAGTTCAAATGATCATGTGGACATATATGGAGAAGTCACAAACAGAAGAAAACATTTCAAGAAAAGGTTGTTTTGGGTGAGAGAGATGTAGTACCCTTTTCTAAGAAGCACATGAGCGAAAAAATCTGTGTAGAACAAGGGGTATGAAGGATGACTGTAAAAGGAAACAAGTCGCCTGATTAGAAACCGAACTTTTTATGTGTTGTTTTTTTGTTATCTATTTTTGATATAAATATTAAGAACATTTTTGTGCTACAGATATGCAAAGGAGCTATAAAGGCTAAGCAATGTTGTAATCTCTACGAGCAATTTTTGCAAAGTAAAGTTGTAAAGGCTGAGCATTGTTGTAAGATGTATGAACAATGAGGTAGTGTAAGATCTTTTGAGCAGTTCATGTTATTCGATGAACAAAGGATTTTTTCTCTGGAATATATATATATATATATATATATATACTATGAATTAAATGATTTTTTTATACATTAAAACTAGTATGAAATGAAGGGATATATATATATATATATATATATATATATATATATATACTCTAAAGAGAGATGAATTATATGGTGAATCATAACCGAAATACTAAAAAATAAGCATTGAATGGTTTTGAAACATGACATATGAAATATGGGAGCTATTTTGGAAGTGAAACATGTAAGTAGGTTGAGGCCAGTTGTATCCTTAAACACCAAAGAGTTGGTGTATATAAACATTTTATATTATGCATGTGGGAGGGTGCACATTATCAAGGAGAAAAGGGAACAGAGGTGTGGCACCAACGAGTATAATTCGCTTAAGAGGAGAAAGGAAGGGTTCGAGGGAAGGAAAAAGGGGGTTTCATGATTTTGACTATGATCTGGAAGGTATGCTACAATTTTTCACTATTGATGGATCTCCATTTTATATGCTTTGGTTTAGTTTGACAACTATTCATTTCATTTGAAGTCTGTGAATTGATTTAAGTTCTACACAGGGATGTTTGCAATTTAGTTTGACAATATTTTATTTCATTTGATGCCTGCGACTTGATTATGAAATAATTTTCCTTGAATATCTATGTTTTGGAGAAAAAAATGATGGTAAGAACCAGATCCTTTTAGATATCTATGTTGTAAACCTCCACAATGGTATGAAATCGTTAGTGTAAATTTTAAGAACCAGATCTACATCTAGTGACGAATCTATGATTTATTTTACTTAATGTTGTAAAGAGATATGTTTTTATCTTTGAACAATGTTGGATTGGATCCAATGTTTGTTTGTTGTAATTATATTGGGTATCATACGAATGGAAGGATCCTTGAAATGTGACTTAAATAAAATCTATAGTTAAATCAAATTGTTGGATAAGATACAAGTAATCCTTATGATGTGCAATCAGGTGCAATACTACATGCTAAAGACTCATGTTGTGTGTAGTAGAGTGATGAGGGTATTTTAGGGTTGATCGTATTACATCCGAGTGACAAGTAACTCGCTATGGAAGGAGAGAGTAAGTAGGAAAGACACCAAAACTTTATGACCACCCACTTCTTGCACATGTGTATCCTTGCCCATTTTTCCATGATTAAAAACCTTAACCACATCTTCCTTCACTTTGAGGAATCTGACCGCAATGATTCCATCGCACCAGGAACTGACTCGATATTTTTTTCGTTCCTTTCCTTGATGAATACTAATTATGGTAACACCTTCACGAGTGGTGGAATTCAAGTTTACGTAACCGCAGTCTAGAAAATCAACAACACTAATCTTTATGGAGCTAGTTTGTGTAAAATTGCGTCATGTTACCCTATAGACTCTGTAGTTATCTCCTATTGATATTTTGTTAGATGCTAATTATTACCTGGGAGATCAACCAAGATCCCTAAATTTTTTTTGTAGATGTTACCTAACTAATATATCCAATAGATAGTAAATCCTTATTTCATTACCTTTCTCCAATGGCTTGCGATTTGGATAGTTTTAATTATTAAAATGTGTTAGTATTGGATTAGATCGAATATTTATGTATTTTGTACACTAAAGTGTACCAGCATGGGATTAGAACCAATGACTATTTTTTTTATTATATTTGCATCCTAGAAAGTACCAGTAGTGAATTAGATCAATTGTTTGTGTTTTAAATAGATTTGTATATTTAAGTGTACTAGAGTTGGATTTGATGTCGTCTGTGAAACTGGATATATTTACATAAATAAAAAATACCAGCCTTGGACAAGATCGAATGTTTTCATTTTGAATGGAAATAAATGTTAAAATGAACTAGCATTTGATTGGATAAAAAATTCTACAATTAGAATAAGATCCAAATCTTAGATGCTACCAGCATTTTGGTTAGGATTTGTGGTGCATGTTGCTTGCTTGTTGATAAGTTTGGACATCTAATTGTTGGTTGTGTGTTTTATCTAGACTGTTAAACACGATCCTATTATCTTCCTTTATAATCATGTAGATCCTTGATTTTATATGAATTCTTACCTTGCGTGCGTTTCAGAGTGGAACTCTTTTTGTAACTTCGATAGGTTTCGGGAAGGACTATAATATTTATCTTTTCGGTATATATATAAATTGAGAACAAAGATCAGTGGACAAACACACAACTCACAAGATAGATCACACAATTTACTCAGTTATTAAAGAATGAAACAATGCAAAAATGTCTTACAGTTGTGAATGATTTTCATTAATCAAAGAGTAATTAGATAATAATTACAATGAAGTACAATCTATAAATATCCATAAGAAATTCGAATCCACATGAGGAAATTCGAATTTATTAGACTCTACTTGACTGTAGGTAACTAAGACCTTGTCTAAACCATTATCGGAGTTCAACGAAGTTCGAAAGCACAACTCAAGTGTCTAATTTAGTGTTAACTAAGGTTAACTGACTGTGGTAGGTGAGAAATGTGCCTCTCCTGCTTGCAGCCATACAAACCTAGCACTAACTAAATGTAGAGGACTAGAACTGAATGTAATTGACTCCTAACTTAGCTTGACTAGTCACCAACTCAACTCAACTGACCTTGGTTGGTATCGGCACTCCCAGTGGCTCCTAAATTGTAGGGATTGGTCTAGGAGGCTCCTAAACTGATGCAATTAAGTGTAATAAGTGGCAGTAAGCCTCAATTAGTGTTCCCCACACTTTAGTAACTGAAACATGAGCCTCAATTAGGCCAAGTGGACCCAATGGTGCTAATGACTAAAAATAGACTGGATGGACTCCCGACTTAGACATGACTCCCGATTTAGACATATGACCAAATTGGACAAGGGAGGATTAATAATCCTAACACCCCCCCTAAATGCTAACTTGGACAATATATGGGCCCTGGTAACTAATACCATAGGTCACCCATTACATTAAGTAAATTAAAGTAGATGTTCAATACAAGGAGCTGGGGAAAAAACCACATGGGAAAAAATCCCCCCCTCTAATTAAGCAGGTAGAATCAGGATCAATATGGTTCTTTTGTGCACATGTATCCTGGGGCTTGGAATGTGAACCTCTCCATAATTATGTCTGGAGGAATCTTCCTCTTTGGAAGAAGAATGATATGCTCAACTAAATCAGAAATATAGATAGTTGCCAGATGAAGACTGGACACATATAGAGCAACTGAAATCAACTGATAAGTGAGAAAATGTTCTTGAGGATTCAGAACGTGTGAGGAACACTCAATAAATTTATATGTTGCATCCATGAACAGAAAACCATGAGTGGTAAAGTCAACCCCAGGTGTTAGGAGCAAGTGTTCATGTGGATGCATAATGTCTTCCTCTTTGCTAGTTTTGTGAGGAGATGAGCATGTGGTCAATGGTAGAGAAGTACTAGAACTATGGAGAGAGAATTATTGAGCTCCATAGTCTGATATAGTTTCAAAAATATTTAATTATTCACAAAATAAAATATCAGCAACCTCATAAGAGGAAACTAACACGAAATCCCCAACAACAGTTTTGAAGAGAAATTACGGTACTTGATTTTTCACACTGGAATTGGTGAGAGCAGCTACAAGCATGATTGAAAGATTATGAATTTGAAATATTGAACAAAGAAATTTGAGATAAGATCCAAATAATATCATATCATATCCAATAGGGTTCATATCAGATCCAAAGAAATGGTCAACCCAGATGGTGGAGACATAACTTTCTTCTTCTTCAAAATTATGAATTTTGGTGCATGCACTGCTATAGGCTGGAAGATCTAGATCAAGGGGAGTGAATGGATCACTCTGGTAATCTGATATTTCTTCCAAAATATCCAAGGTATTACATATTTTCAGACAAGCAGCAACATTAGAGAGAGAAAAATCAACCCTCTTCACTTTTGGAAGCAATTACAGGAAAATTTTGGACAGAATTCAAAGGAAGATCACCGATGAATGTTTGCATGGAAGTGCAGTAGTAGTTTTATTCAATATCAGAGATTCAAATGTCTTCTTCTATTTAAGACATATGAGGATATGAGATAACATAGATCTCATAAACTTCCAGAGCATCAGGAGAAGGAGTCACTGCAATGAGGCTATCTTCAATTCGAATTGACAATGTAGAAGTTTATGCTTCTTCTTAATCTTGAACAATTTCATCAGAGAGAGTGGAGGCCGATATTTTTGGATTTAGAATGCTTCTGGTTCCATGTATTCTCTCCAAAGTGCTATTATGATCCTCATTAATCATTCCAAAGGTTCTGTCCAATGTTTTCCAGAGATTCTTTAGGTATTCAATAGATCTTTTGAGGTAGCACATGCTACAAGAAAGGGCCATACATATTGTTCCAAAAGCTACATCACATTCATTTAGCCAATCATTCTCACTCTCAAAGGACTCTTCACCAAGTCCAATAGACACCTCATAGAGATCTTGTCTCTTTAGAGATGCAATCATCTTCATCTTCCATTCTGAATAGTTTGAGAATAGGGTGAGAAGAGGAACTCATGAATCCATAACTAACGAATCCCTTCAAAGTTGTACCTAAAAAATAAAAAAAGGGGCACCGTAAGGTCAACAGCCTACACATTTCAGGTTGTCATCACACCCAACATAATTGATCAAGCTTGATCAGCAATTCATTAACTTGGGGTATTAAGTGGTAAAGCTTCTGCTTCTAGCGCAGAGCTGGAAGGGGCATTTTTTATCAAAAAGGATCCAGTAGGAGATCTGAGGAGGAGAAGTTCCTTGTCCACCGAGGCTATGATACTATATTAAATTGAGCACATAGATCTGTGGACAAACAAACAACTCATAATATAAATCACACAATTTACTCAATTATTGAAGAATGAAACAATGTAAAAATGTCTTGCAACTGTGAATGCGTTTCATTAATCAAAGAGTAATTAGATAATAATTACAATGAAGTACAATGGCTAAATAGCCACAAGCAATTTGACTCCACGTGAGTAAATTCGAATTGATTAGACTCTACTTGACCATAGGTAACTAAGACCTTGTCTAAATAATTATCAGAGGACTCAATAGTTAACTGGCCTTGCCTAAACCATTACAGTAGTTCAATGGAGTTCTAAAACACAACTAAAGTGTCTAATTAAATGTTAACTAAGACTAACTGACTGTGGTAGGTGAGAAATGTACCTCTCCTGCATACACCCATGCAAACCTAGCACTAACTGAATGTATAGGACTAGACTTGAATGTAACTAACTCCTAACTCAGCTTGACTAGTCACCAACTTAACTCAACTAACCTTGGGTGGTATTAGCACTTCTAATGGGTCCTAAATTCTAGGGATTGGTCTAGGAGGCTCCTAAACTTATGCATGCAAGTGCAATCAGTGGAAGTAGGCCTCAATCAGTGTTCCTCACATTTTAGTAATTGGAACATGTGCCCCAATTAGGCCAAGTAGATCCAATGGTGCTAGTGACTAAAAATAGACTGGATTGACTCCCTATTTAGACACGACTCCTGATTTAGACATATGACCTAATTGGAAAAGGGAGGATTAATGATCCTAAAAATATACTTATGGATGCAAGGATGATTCCAAAATGTATATACCCTACCTCTTAATAACGACTACACATTTTAATTATCATACTCATAGACACAATATCCATTTGACTACAATACTATCTTAACTTGAAACTTATAAATTTTTTGTTCATAACCTTGCACCTTAATGTATTCGTCTCCCAACTTGGGGGTGGATTTAGATGGATCAACATACATCAAATGAAGCCTATGGTTGTGAGGAAAGTCATAAACACACTTCCAGTCGCCCAATCTAAAGTTAGATTAAAGAACTATTTGTATTGGTTATCTTTGTTTATAGGATTTAAGTACATCTTGTTTATAAGTTTATTATGAAGTTTATGTGCTTGGAATTATATGCTTATATATATAGTACTAATATGTATTTTGAGTTACATGAATTCAAGTGTTGGCTGCAGAGGAGATGAAAGGCATCAGGATAACTCTCAGAAGTCACTCTAGAGTAAAACCATTATATATGTGCATACTTTTTAGTTAAGTTCTTTTAACATCTAAAGTATATCTAACCTTGTTGCTTGATATACTCAGGAGACTCATGTGTCATCTCTAATGGTTGCGCCCAGGAGTTCAAGTACAAAGTATGGTACCTTATTATGTAGGGACCACAATTTAAAATATAGGGTTAATGTGTAAATAGTTATCTCCTTCCAAAGATATTCTTGCCACTAGTGTAACAGTTGTACCTTATTATAATTTGTTTATGTAAATCAGCATTGAAGTGATTTTGTTTGGTAGATTCTTAATCTTGAAAGAATGGTATGGTTAAGTAGAAATATTTAATTTATTTGGTATGATTAAATGTATATGATTAAAAAGAAAAAATTATACTGCCACCTCGAGAATCTATTCAGGTATTTTTGCAGTATTTTACGCATAACCCCTAATTACAAAATTTATGTGTCCATATAAACCTAGGGCACTAGTAGGTTGGCGAAACATTATTTACAAATATTCTTATTTGGAAATTATTGAATTGGGGACATGACAAGAACATGTTGTGACAAGTAGAGTAATAATTTATCAATTGGAGTTTTTTATTTATTTATGGAAATTATAGGTATATGACATTTTAGTTCCTCAAATTGCTTGAAATTAGTACTTATTATTTCCTCTTCTTTAATTAAATTTTTATTTTTAAATCTTAATTACTCTTACAAGTCATAATCCCTTAATAAACTTGGTTTCTCTTTTAAGAAACAATCCTTTAGCAAGTTGATGAGAAAAGAGAAAACACCATAATTTAAACATTGCTTTAAATCACATAGTAGTATCACACATAGTTCTAGGTCTTTCTGACCTGATCAAAATATAATCAAATCAAAATGATAGTCAATTAATTTGACTTATTGATCAGGGGTAAGGTCCTAGACATCACATAGGTGTACGTTCAGGTGTAAGGTCCTAGACATCACATAGGTGGATTTGGTGTGAAACAAATATAGGATTGTCAGAGCATTCCCTCCTATCCTAACGATTTGTGTTTTAGCTATTGGCCATGCATTGTCATTTATGAATGCCTTTTGATCCAAGCACTCACACATTAATATTCCCACCCAAGAGTCTCATCATGTGATGGAACTTGTGGGGATGGATGAAGGTTGGATAGGTGGATGTATGCCACCGTTGGTGTTTGTGAGCATTAAGCATACAACTATAAGAAAATCTCCCATATTTCTTGTGAGATACAATTTGGTGACCAATTTTCAGTAAGTTTCAATACCCCTGCATTTATTTATCCCCATAATTATCGAGAAGGGAGGAAACTTTTGGATTTCATTTCAGGGACCCCGACTTGGTATCAAATCCTCTATACACCAAGAAATAAAGTATGATGAGGCTTCACAAGGGAGCATGTATTCTGCAATGGAGTCCACTACTAGGGATGAAATCTTGAGCAAAATCTCAAATTTGAAAAGTTTCTTTGTGGATTATAAGAAAATGTAGAGGTGTTTGTAAGAGAAATCCATCGTGGTATGTGATTAGAATAATAAATTATTAAGGGATATTACAAAAATTTTCTCTCCCCTAGATACAACATCGAGGGTAGTGTAAGAGTTCAAGCCATAGAAATTGAAGAAATAATGAGTAGGCTCATGAATGTCGAGTCACTCCATCTCATAAGGACTGAAGAAAGTATGAGGGCCATAAATGCGTTGAAAGTTCAACATCAACATTGTTTCCAAGCAAACAACAAAAGGAATGAGAGCTGGTTCGAGCAATTGTAAGAAAGGATTAGCGCACTTCAAAGGGACATGGTTGGATGGAGTAGGGAAATTAATGATGCGATGTAGCAAGATAGAATCTCCCCCATGGAATAAGCTTCCAGTATTAATCCAGGCACTGCAGAAGACCAGAACCAGAAATGACTTCAATGATTCACTCTACTTTTTGATAAAATCTCTGGGTAGTTTGTTAAGATTTACTCTATTAAAGGAAGTAGTTTAGGTTATGGATTTTTTCACTGTTCTGCACTCTTGAAACAAATTATGTGGGACTATGAAACCTTAAACTTTTTTTTCTCATCATTTATTATGCATTTGGTGAGGCCGAACTATATATAACTTATACTCCATATTTATATAAAAATCCTGTTTCTTGTTCATGTTAAAAAAAATTATAATACTTTTAATAAAAAAAAATTATACAAATATAGCATAAATGTACATTAAAAATCCTATATTTTTAAACATGTTATTGAGAACCAAAATTAATATTTAAAAACAAAAATATAAAATCTCAATGATCTAGGATAGGACTATTGTGAGAGAACAACTAGTTATTCATAATTATTTTTACTAAAAATATGAAATTGAATGTTTTATATTTTATAGTGATTAAATAATTAAAATTTGTTTTTTAAAATTGGTTTTAAAATTCAATTTTCCACTAGTAGGATTACGAATTCCAAATTGTTCCAAATATCCGCCAATAATTATGATACTATGAATAAAAGGGAAAAATTCAATGCTAAAGATTGAATATCATAAACCATTTTTTTCCATCACAGTAAGCTAAAAGGTTGAATTTCAATGTTAAGGATTTATACGTAATATTTTTTTTTTATAGAATCAAATAAACATAGACATATATAAAACTTTTAAAGATGAAATATAGAAATTTTGATGTTTATGTCGGGTTGGGATTTGTGAAAAAATAAAGAAATTTTCCCAATTTTCAATAATTAAAATTTCTTTCAAGTTTAGGCTTCACTATATAAAATTTGGACCTTTTTTTTTGGAAGAAGAAAACCACTAATGCCATTAATTGGGAATTTTTTTGGAAGAACAAAACAACTAATGTTATTAATGAATGAGAACTAGTTGTTAAAATTTATAGTGAACTTACATTATTTAGTCATAATTTTTAATTTATATTTATCTTATCTCATTGTAAATAGTTTTTAGAAATAACTTATTCAAACATGATCATTATCATTTTTTTGTATTTTTTTAAGACATGATCTAACTTTTTTAGTTTCCTCTTATATTTAGCATATTTGTTCTCTTATGTTTATTTAATGTCTGATCATATTCATTTTGTATTCTATTGCAAACATGATCAAGATTTGTGAGTTTCCTTAGAATTTATTTACATCAACGATGGAGCCTCCCACCCTCCATCACTTTGGCGACTCTAGGTTTATGAAGTTATGATGAATTGAAGAACACTATTAGTCAACATGGGGTGCAAATGGATTATGTGAAAACTAAGACTGTCCATTATCCAATATTGACATTGTAAACATGGAAACCTTACATGACTTGTTAGGATTAACAAGTTACTCCAATTTTTTTTAATATCATTCATAAAAATAAAAAATTTTAAGATCTTAAAAGTTCCTTTCTAAAATATTCTTAGCGAAAACAAATGAATAGTACTATGTCTTTTGGATATTAATTAAATATATATATTAAGGTTTCATTTATTTTTCTCTTAAGTTTATTTATTCAATGCTAATATTTCTTTTTATACTAAGATTTTTTTTTTAAATATTATATTTTATATTAAATATAAGATAACTTAAAAATCTTTATAAAATATAACAATTATCACCCAAATAAATAGAAAAACCAACAACAATCTACCTAAAAACTCAAACCAACCAAAAAGTAATGACAAAGAAAACAAAAGCATACCTACCCATACTAGAAAGACATGTCCCAATCATCCAAAACCATACGATCATAAATAGGAAATAAAACACTATGTGATTAAAAAAGTCCGATTTACTCTATCAAGAAAAATGCCAAAATAAGATTAAATACATTATATGATCATAAATTTTATATTTATTTCCATTTAATAGTCTTCCTACCTAAACTTTAAATAAGATCTTAATGAAATTGTTCCCAATATTAGTATAGATTTTCACTTTTAATTGACCTTATAATATGATGTTTGATTTTACTTTTGCGATTTTAATTGACCTTCTAATTGGATCCAAAAGTATACAATTAGAATTAGATCCAAATCTTAGATTCTACCTGCATTTTCGTAGGATTGGTAATGCATGTTGCTTGCTTGTTAATAAGTCTGGACATATAATTTTGGATGTGTGTTTTATTTAGACTTTGAAGCATGTTCCTATTATCTTCCATTATAATTGTGTAGATCCATGATTTTATATGAAGTCTTACCTTGAATGCGTTTCGGATCGGAATTCTTTTTGTAACTTTGATAGGTGTCGGGAAGGACTATGATTTTTATCTTGTTGGTATATACTTATGGCTGCACGATGATTCTGAAAATTATATACTCTATCTCTTAACGACAACTAAAAATTTTAAGTCTCGTACTCATAGGAAAAGTATCAATTTCATTACAATACCATCTTAACTTGAAACTTTGAAAGCTTCTGTTCATAACCTTGAACCTTAGTGGATTCATCGTCTAGCTCGGGGGTGGCTTTAGATAGATCAATATATGTCAAATGAATCATATGGTTGCGAGGAAATTCGTAGATATGCGTTTAGTCGCCCAATCTAAAGTCAAATTAAAGAAGTATTTGTATTAGTTAGCTTTGTTTATAGGATTTGAGTATCTTGTTCATAAGTTTATTATGAAGCTTATGCTCTTGGAGTTATATGATGATATATATAGTACTAATATGTATGTTGAGTTACATCACTTCAAGTGTTGGCTGCAGAGGCGATGAAAGGAATGAGAATAAATCTTGGAAGACATTCTAGAGTAAAACTGTTGTATATGTGGATATTTTTTAGTTAACTACTTTTAAGATCTAAAGTATATCTAACCTTGATGTTTGATATACTTAGGAGAATCAAGTGTCATCTCTGATGGTTGTGCTCAGGAGTTCAAGTGCAAAGTATGGTACCTTGTTATGTAGGGACCACAATTTAAAAGATAGACTTAATATATAAATAATTATCACATTCCAAACATAGTCTTGTGACTAGTGTAACAGTTGTAACTTATTATAATTTGCTTATGTAAATCAACATTAAAGTGCCTGTTTTTGGTAGATTCCTAATCTTGAAAGAATGGTATGGATAAGTAGAAAGATTTAATTTATTCCATATGATTAAATGTATCTGATTAATAACAAAAAATGAGAAACTATTTAGGTACTTTTGGACTATGTTAAACACATAACCTTAATTACAAAATTTATGTGTCCATCTTAACCTTGGGAACTAGTAGGTTGGTTAAATATTATTTACAAATAGTCTTATTTGAAAATTATTTAATTGGGGACACGACAAGAACATGTTGCTAGAAGTAGAGTAATAATTTATCAACTAATTTTTTATTTATTTATGAAAATTACGGTTATATGACATTTTGGTTCCTCAAATTGCTTGAAATTAATAGTTATTATTTCCTCTTCTTTAATTAAATTTATCTTTTTAAAGCTTAACTACTCCTACAAGTCATAATCCCTTACTAACCGTGGTTTATATTTTAACAAACAATCCTTTAGTAAGTTGATGAGAAAAGAGAAAACACAATAATTTAAACATTACTTTTAATACATAGTAGTATCACACATAGTTCTAGTTCTTTATGACCTTATCAAAATATAATCAAATCAAAATTGTAGTTAATTCCTTTAACTTATTAATCAAGGGTAAGGTCTTAGACATCACACAAATGGACGTTGGCTCCCTCACGATTTGGTGTGAAATAAATGTAGTATGGTCAGAGTGTTCCCTCCCATCCCCATGATTTGTGTTTCATCTGGTGGCCATGTGATGCCATTTATGAAGGATTTTTTATCCAAGCACTCACACATTCAAATTCCCACCCAAGATTCTCGTCATGTGATGGAACTTGTGAGGATGGATGAAGGTTGGACAGGTGGATGTATTCCACCATTTGTGTTTGTGAGCATTAAGCATACAACTATAACAACAACTCCCATCAATCTTGTGAGATCGGATTTGGTGACCACTTTTTAGGAAGTTCCAAGACCCTTGCCTTTAATTACCCCCATAATTCTCGAGAAGGGAGGAAAATTTTGGCTTTCATTTCAGGGACCCCGGATTGTTATGAAATCCTCTATATGACAAGAAGGAAAGTAGGAGGAGGCTTCCGAAGGGAGCATGTATTCTGCAATGGAGTCCACCACTAAGGATGAAATCTTGAGCAAAATCTCAAATTTAAAAAGTTTTTTTGCGGATTACAGGAAAATGTAGAGGTGTTTGTAAGAGATAGCCATGGTGGTATGTGAAGTGAATAAGAAAGTATTAAGGGATATTACCAAAATTTTGTCTCCCCTAGATATGACATCAAGGGAAGTGTAAGAATTCAAGGCAGAGAAATTGAAGAAATAATGCTTAGGCTCATGAATGTCGAGTCACTCCATTTCATACGGTATGAATAAATTATTAGGGCAATAAATGCCTCGAAATCCCAACATCAACATTATTTCCAAGCAAGCAACAAAAGGAATGAGAGGTGGTTCAAGCAATTGTAGGAAAGATTTAGCGCACTTCAAAGGGACATGGATGAATGGAGCAAGGAAATTAATGATCCAATGTAGAAAGATAGAATCTTCCCAATGGAATAAGCTTCCAGTATTAAGCGAGGCACTGCAGAAGACCAAAAACAGGAACGATTTCAGTGCTTCACTCTACCTTTTGATAAACTTTGTGGGTAGTTTGTTAGGGTTTACTCTATTAAAGGAATTATTTTAGGTTAACAATTTTTTCACTGTTTTAGACTCTTGAAACAAATAATGTGGGACTATGAAACCTTAAATTTTGTTTTCCCATGATTTCTTATGCATTTGCGAGCCGAACTATATTTAACTTATACTACATATTTATATAAAAATCCTCTTTCTCGTTCATGTTAAAAACATATAATACTTTTAATAAAAAATTTACACAAATATAGCATAAATCTACATTAAAAATCCTATAATTTTAAACATGTTATTGATAACCAAAATTACTATTTAAAAACAAAAATATAAAATCTCAATTATCTAGGATAGGACAATTGTAAGAGAACAACTAGTTATTAATAGATATTTTATTAAAAATACAAAATGGAATGTTATTATATTTTATATTGATTAAATAATTTTTTTTTTTAAATTGGTTTTAAATTTGAATTTTTCACTAGTAGACGAATTCCAAATTGTTCTGAATTTCAGCCAATACGACCTAATTATGATACTATGAATAAAAGGACAAAATTCAATGCTAAAGTTTGAATATCATAAACCAGATTTTCCATCACAGTAAGCTAAAAGGTTGAATTTCCATGTTAAAGATTTATACTTAAATAATTTTTTTTTAATAGAAACCAATAAATATAGACATATGTAAAACTTCTAAAGATGAAATATAGAATTTTTTATGTTTATGTTGGGTTGGGATTTGTGGAAGAAATTTTCTAAATTTTCAATGATTAAAATTTTTTTCAAGGTTAAGCTATATAAAATTTGGGCATTTTTTTGGAAGAAAAAAACCACTAATGTCATTAATTGGAAATTTTTTGGGAAGAAGAAAACAACTAATGTCATTAATGAATAAGAACTAGTTGTTAAACTTTAGAGTTAACTTACATTATCTAGTCATAATTTGTAGTTTTTACACTCTAACTTATCAAGCATGATCACTATCAATTTTTTTATTTTTTTTTGAAGACATTATCTAACTTTTTAAGTTTCCCCTTATATCTAGCATAGTTTTTCTTATCTTTATTTTATGTGGGATCATATTCATTTTGTATTCTATTGCAAACATGATCAAGATTTGTGAGTTTCCTTATAATTTATTTACATCAACGATCCACCCTTCCACACTCTATAACTTTGGAAACTCTAGGTTTATGAAGTTATGATGGATTAAAGAAGGCTATTATTCAACATGGGGTGAAAATGGATTATGTGAAAATTAAAGCTATCCATTATCCAATATTGGTCACAATTGTAAACATGGAAACCTTACATGACTTCTTAAGGTTAACAAGTTACTACAATTTTTTTTTATATCATTAATAAAAGAAATTAAGATCTTAAGAGTTATTTTCTAAAAGATTCTTAGGGAAAACAAATGAACATTATTATCTCTTTTAGATATTAATTAAATATATATATTTTAAGATTTCATTTATTTTCCTCTTAATTTTGTTTGTTGAATGTTAATATTTTATTATTTTTCTTTAATACTTAGAATTCTTTCTAAACAAAAAAAACATACTATATTTTATATTAAATATAAAATAACTTAAAAGCCTTTATATAATATAACAATTATCACCAACATAAACCCAAAAAAACACCAACAATCTACCTAAAAACCAAACAAATCCATAACTCCCCATATTGGAGAGACATGTCCCAATCATCCAAAACCATACAATCATAAAGAGAAAATAAAACCCTATGTAATTAAAGAAATCGAACCATACTAGTCCAATTTACTCTATCAAAAAAAACAAAATAAGATTAAATACATTATATGATCATAAATTTCATAATTATTTTTATTTAATAGTCTTCCTACCTAAACATTAAATAAGATCTTAATGAAATTGTTCCTAGTATAGATTTCCATTTTTAATTTGACCTTATAATATGATGTTTGATTTTACTTTTGCGATTTCTTAGGAATTAACTATCCTGTAATTTCACATAGTAAACGACGATCTTGACTACTGAGCAATGGCCTTTCTGTTACACAGATCTTGACTCGTTGGAAGAAATAGAATCATTTAAACGAAAATACCGTTAATCGCTGACCGTGATATATGGATGAGTAAGACCGGCTGATTAGACGGAGGCGTCATCCACATTGATGAATGTAGCTACTACCGGCTGATTAGACGGAGGCTAACGGAGCGATTGGCATAGTGCACTTTGAGGAAGCGTTTGTTCCCTTGTCAATTTTTTTATAAGTTATGCGATTTTTTTTTAGTTTTTTAAAATAAAAAATTTACATTTTCTTTAACTGGCTTAGCTTTTTTTATTTCATCTTTTAAATTTTATTAAAAAAATTTTATAATCTCATTTGGTGATCCTATTTGAATTAAAATTTCTAATCTCCTTCATTAAAACCCTATTTAAATTAAAATTTATAATCTTCTTCTTTAAACCCTACCTAATATTCTACCAACTACTGCTTTCCTAACTATTTTTTCTTCGCCGGTCTGGCAATTGTTGTAGGTGATATATTTTTACAGGATTGTATTGTAATACTGTAAATCTTGTCGCCTAAAATGTTGCATTTAGAGAAAGCCCAAGTAAGAAATTGTTACATAAAATTTCAAAAGCCTTTACTGTGTAGGATCTAGATTGCAATTTCACTCAAAACAGGCGGATGAAGATCTCATTTAACTTACAAATCCAGATTTTTTGGACAAAATTTTCTTCAATCTCAGGAATGGTGGGAGGGCATATTTTCAGAACAAATCAATAATTAAAATTTCTAAAACTTTTAATAATTAATTTTTTTTCAAGATTAATATTTATTATATAAAATTTAGATTACTTTTAAGAAAAAAACCACCCAAATCATCAATGAATGAAAATTAGTCTTTATGTTTTAAGGTGAATTTACATTATTATAGTCACAATTTGTAGTTTGTAGAGATTTAACTTGGTTAAACATAACCACTTTCATTTTATTTTTACCTTTTTAAGAATTTATAAGTTTCCTTTTATATTTTTCATAGTTACTCTTTATTATGCTTATTCTATGTGTGACTTTATTCCTTTTAATATTTGATCTTTTTAAGGCTTTATAAGTTTATTTTCATATTTTTCATACTTACTCTCACTTATGCTTATTCTATGTCTCACTTTATTCCATTTTGTATTTTATATAAAACATGATCAAACTTTATGAGTTTCCTTCACATATCTTCACTACATCAAGCCAGGCACAAATGCATTTGTGCCCAATCATGCCTCCCATGCTTCAATGCCTTGGAAACTTTAGGTTCAAGAAGTAATAATGAGGAGAAGAAGGCCCACATATAAAATTTAGCAATTCAACATCTTAGATAGGTTTTAAGTGGCTCATAGGGTTTATTTTTGTTCTTCAATAGCTACCCTTTGGAGGAACAATGTGTTAATTGTTTGGATCAACCCAGGGTGGTCAAGGCATGTTCTTCGAAATTGGGGAGAACGTCTAAGACAATAGTTCAATGTATGCTGCTAATATTTTCTTAGCCCGCTTGAAATACCCTATTGATTAGGATATCTAGTCAAATAGAAAATCTAGGGTCATTTTACCTCGTTTAAACTATTCCTTTTGGATTATTTTGTATAGTGTGACAACTTCATGGTAAAAATGCTATGGGATAGTTTAAATGTTGACAGACACTATCTAAAATTGCCCTTGTGAACTAGTAGATTGGGAGATTAAAGGAAACCAACAACGAGTCATTTGAGGTTGGAGTCATATGAGCTATAGGAATGCATTGAATAATTAATTTTTCTCCGTGCATTTGGAAGGAGAACCTCGTAATTTTGTATATGTTTTAAGCTCATTAAGTAAAGAAAATATGGGAAGCCTAATTGAGTCCACCTATTAAACTATTAGTTGTCTTTATTGGGAATTGGTTTTAAAAGGAAATTGAATATGTTAGGAGGCAACATGGAAAACCATTGACAAAATTCTTAGAGGGGCATAAGGAGATTAGAATATTCTTCTCGACACAAGAGGATTTAATTAATGGTAACATAAAATATATACTTTAAGTCACCACAATGAATTAATATTATCTTGAGCATCAACAAACACTGCCATAATCATGGATATTCTAGTTAAATAAAAAAAAATGAAGATTTAGAATTTGGAAGAAGAGTGTAGTAATGATTCCTCTTCTTTGGTAGATCATATGAATACCTTTGTAGGATCAATCTCAATTGAATCCAAAGAACAATAGATTCATCATCAACCTCAAGATGACATGGAGATCGACATGCAAGGCTCGCTACCTTTCAACCATGTCCAAGTTGATGCCGTGAAAAAGTGTGCTCATCTTCAATTTATTCTTAGAAATGTTCTATAATTATATTATGCTTCTCAACAACTTCTGTAGAATATACTTGACTAGATGTAATCATACAAGTTTTATAAAAAAGAATAGACATAGTACATTTGTGTTAGCTTGCTCTAAATTTTGATCACAACCTTGTGAGAATCCATAGTTATATATTGTATTAAAGCATTTCTTAGCTTCATTTAAATATTTTTTAATATAATTTTTTAAGTTTTTTTGGAAAAAAATACAAAATCGATGTAGTTTTTTTCTTATGAGAAAATCTAGGTAACTTTAAAAATATGTGGGTTGCATTTTTTCAAATATATAGTGTTGAGTACAATAAACACCATTAATCGTGATAGAAATGAAAAATAAATAAATAATTCACTTATAGATTTAGTTGGTGATGATAATTCCAATGATTTTGATGGTGACAATTTCAATGATTACACATAACCTATTGTACTCAAAATCCACTTCATGCCCATGAAAACAAGGTGATGGAAATAGTCAACAATCTTATAGAATTAACTATCTAATGATAGACTTGTAATGATTATTAAGATTGTGACACCATGTAGATGATACTAATGATAGTAATGGCATTGTTAAAAAAAATCAATGAATTTATTGATTTAGTTCGTGGTGCAGGTTGTAATGATTTCAA
Organism: Pseudotsuga menziesii; assembly: GCA_001517045.1. NCBI lineage: Eukaryota > Viridiplantae > Streptophyta > Pinopsida > Pinales > Pinaceae > Pseudotsuga > Pseudotsuga menziesii. The sequence continues at coordinate 37,756 of LPNX011033402.1, read as the reverse complement.
AGACTCTAATACTAGAAATCCTCCTTTTTTAGACAATGATTGAAAATTTGTTAGTGTTGATAATTCTCATACTTTTAATTTTGATAATGACGATTTCAATGCTACCATCCTCCCTAAGTTAGATCATTTGAGTGGTAAAATTTATAGCACATAAATTATGTGTTAACTATATACATTGGATTAAAAAACATAAGTGTTTTAAGTATGCTAGACATAGAACATTGTTGAAATCCTTTAAGAAGATTAATTAGACATCATAACAAGACACATTTTATGTTGCTTTTTTATTTTTTTATTTTTTCTTCTATATTTAAACATTTACTAATTATTATTTTTTCAATGAATATAATTTCCTATGTCAATACTCTCTTTCTTCCGAATAATGAGAATAGTCTTAATGAACTTGATCTTATATGAATATCTATTCAATGATTTTACTCACCAATTAAACAAATATAAAAGTTTGCTAGTTAATTACTTGTGAAGGATGAATATTATTTTCATTAAGTTTGGACTTAAATCTACTCAAATTTATGTTACAAAAGTATGAATATCAAATTAAAAAGTGTGGAATTGGATTCCCAAAACCGTGGGTCCTTACAAGTTTATCTTCTTTATGATGAGAACATGATCATGGTGTTCCTTGGATCCTTTGTAGTCAACCACCAAGAGTGCATCCTTATAAACATATTTTTCTCCAGAGATAATGGAATTAATAAGATTATTTATAAAATTTTGGAGGTTATCATAAGCCCTAGTACTAACCCTAATTAATCACCATTGATCATGGTCCTAAAAAAGAAGTCTTCTCATAAATGTGCCAAAAATTTTATGCTCTCAATAAACTAACAATTAAGGACAAAGAAAATTTCTCAACTCAAATTATTGATGAGCTCCAGGATGAACTTCAAGGTCCAATGTTCTTCACTAAACTCTACCTTAGCTATGAATACCACCAAATCATAATAAACTTGCAACTCCATTTATAATGTCACATTTAAAAATTAATTAAAATTCAATCTTGATCCGGAGTATGCTTCACAGTTCAGCAAGCCTGTATAGATCCATTTACTTGGTATTTACTTACATCGACGGATCTCACTGGCTGAATGTAAAATTTTTTAATTAAAATTTAGTTTCTGATATAATATTAGTTATTAAATAGAACTTTGAATCGTTTCCAAATTTGGGCAGATGTTTGTTTCCAACATTTCCATAACAGATTTAAGTTCAATTTTATGGTATGCTTCCACAGTCCCTTAAAACCTTATTCAATAACAAATGTTTCCTTATTTTTTAAGAATTTCTTCTTCATGTCCGTCAGGCACTTGCGGTAGGTGAGATCTCTGGAAAGGATTGTATTCATATATTGTAAATGTTAGACATTCATATATATATATATATATTTTTTGGGTTAAGTTACAGTTGTATCATAATATATACTTATTATTTTAATTAGTTTTATAAGAAGAAGGTGATAGTTAATGTTAAAAAGTTTGACTAGCAAATTACATTTGACAGATTGAATTGTTGAACATCAACAGCCCAACATTTAACTGTTCTTTGTGCAACTTAACTCTTTGTATGGAACAATCTCTATTTTTAAATACTATAGCAATTGATACTCATTCTTAATAGGATTTATCTTATCCTTTTTCGTTTTAAGTAAACAGATTTGCTTTTCTTATTCATTTTACCAATGTTAGTATTCAAAGCACTCTATTTTTTGAATGGGTTTGGTTTTTCTGGCATGATTAGAATGGAAATTAAAAAAATAAAACTTTTTTTCAATTATTTACACATGTTTTCTCTTTTATACTTTACTAAAGCCCTATATTTTTTAGCATAATATTCAATTTTTATTTTTATTTTTATAATCAACTTTTTTTCATCATTAACTTTTCTGTATGTAAATTCTATTTTTGTTTTGGACTACAATATGATTAACAACATTGAAGATGTTCAATTAAGAATAATAAAAAATTAGGCAATTTCTATTTTTCCATTAATTTTTATCATAGTTTTTTTTTCTTTTATCAACCAATTTCATGGGTAAGTGAGAGTTTATCATTAAATTATCTTCATACAATTAATATTTTTCATCATTAACTTTTAGTTTCTCATTAAAGTGTTTGCATGCAATTTCAATTTTTTTTATTCTTTTTGAAAATACTATACTATTAACAATCTTGAAAATTTTCAATTTAAAATAAATTTTCTTGTAAGAAAATATTACTATTTAAATAATTTTTATTCATTAAGTTTTTCTTTAATCAACCCATTTCTGCATGCAATTTTTGTTTTTGTTAGTAAACATCCATGAAGGGTTTTGTTTTGAATTAACTAAATTTGCTTGTCTCACTTTCCCAATGTTACTCTTAAAAGCACCTTAGTTTTTCCAACTAGTTTGGTTTCTTGAGATTAAAATGGAAATTAAAAAAATAATAATATTTTTAACTAGTTAGGTATGTTTTTCTTTCTTAAAATTTTCTAGGTTTTTTTAAAGAAAAATAATACTCTTTGAGAAATTTTACAATTAACTTTTATTATTTATTTATTTTCCTTTAATAGACTCTTTTCATCATTGACATGTCTCCATGCAATTTATATTTTCTAGATTCCTTTTTAAACTACTGTACTATCTTATCAATGTTATAAAATTTCAATTCATAATAAAAATTAATTTGGACAATTTCTACTTTTCAATTAATTTTTACTATTTATTTTTTTCCTTTAATCAATCCATTTCATCATTAGCTTGGAGATCATCATTAACCTATCTCTATAGGATTTCTATTTTTCATCATTAAATTGTCTCTATGCAATTCTAATTTTCATCATTTACCTCTCTCAATGTAATTTCTATTTTCTCCCTTTATTTTTAGAGTAGGGTATTCTTTCGAACTATTATACTTTTAACAATGTTAAAAGTTTTTAATTCATAATAAAAATTATTTTTAGAATTATTTTAACTATTAAATTCATTTTTTATATTAATTTTTTTTTTCCATTAAATAAACATGTCATATTGATTATTCGAAGAAGTCAATCATATAGACTTTGCATACATTTGAGAAACCCATTAATATTTTCTTCCATAAATATACATTTGAGATCCAAACACCTTCAAATCTTTCCCAAATTTGAATACCTTGTATCTACTCAAACCATTTATTATTGTTTTTTCTAATTTCATTTCAAAATAATCCTTTCAATGGGATCACTTATGAGCTATGAGCTGTGTCTCAACATGAGGTGGATAGCTTGTGAAATATTGAGATCTACTTATGCATTCCATTATGTAAAGAATGTTTTTTTTTTTTTAAATGACAATGAAATCACACGTAGTTAAGAATTAAAAAAAAGTTGTTTAGTTAAAAAACACTAAAGAAATAAACCCAATGTTGTATAGTTTCATTTCCCAATGAATATCAAATGTTTTATTAATTTCCGTAAGTCTTGTATCTACGACGGACGAACACAATTATTTTTAAGCTCAAGTCTGGTTTGATGACGATGGAATTTTAAGCATAATAATATAGTTTTTAATTAATAATTGTATGAAATAACATAGGACATAAAAGTTACCATTTTGCTATCATCCTGAATAGATGAGTCATGCATTTTATAGCATTTTGAAGGTTTTAAGCTTCTTTTACTTTTAATTCTCATTTATTTTCTCCTCTTTTTTAAATATTTTACTAAATTTTTTGTTTATAAATAATTGGTGTTTATGTTTATTTATTTTTTACAGTTATTGATAGGGTAGATGTGATAGCTCTGACCATATTTTAAAATAAATTACATAACGGATATTTATAATGGTCAATGAATAAAACTATATAGCAGTTACCATTTTAAATAATTATCACAAACATTATTATCAGTATGATTTTTATTATCTCAACTTAGTATAGGTTAAAAGTGAACTTCTAGCAGAACTGAGTAGTAGCTATTCCTTCTCGATAGGAAGGAGCGTCACCATGAGCGCAGCCAAAGGCACGTTCTGCCTTCTTAACCTGCTAAACATTTTCCTCAACCAGTTTAACCTTTAGTTTGTTACTAGGCTTTCTAGTAAGTCTCACAATTTTTTAACCTTTAGTGTTTTACTAGGCTTTCTAGTAAGTCTAATAATTTTTTTGCGAAACTCATTTCCAGAAGTGATTTAAATTCCAATTTATAGTATGCTACTACTTTCCGAAGGATTTCATTTTCATGTCTCTGTGGCCGCTGACATCTCTTCAAAGGATTGTATTGATAGAGTGTAAATCTTGCCACTTAATATATATGTTTTATTAACATATTATAGTATGGGATTCTTTTCAATAGCTTTTTATGTTCATATATATTTAGAAAATCATCGACTGTTATG